>JAKTRT010000007.1:0-398341 GCA_030579895.1 Sugiyamaella grinbergsii
TGTAATTAAATAGGCGGCGCGAGAAGGTTCTTTCGTCGTCCGCTGGGGGGTCATAGCCTGTAACGGGCTGTGGCCCCTGAACTGCGTTATGTCAGTATGTCAGTAATCGTGTAATTAAATAGGCGGCGAGAGAAGGTTCTTTCGTCGTCCGCTGGGGGGTCATAGCCTGTAACGGGCTGTGGCCCCTGAGCTGCGTTATGTCAGTAATCGTGTAAGGCTCTTTCGTCGTCCGCCATAGTCTGTAACGGGCTATGGCACCTGAACTACGTTAGGTAGGTAACTGTATAGATGAATAAGCAGCTATCCGTTGTGGTGGTGTGGTATAATCACTGTGATATTTTCAGTAATTAGTGTTGAGAATGAGAGACGAGTTAGAACCTTTAGGAACGGTTGTAAAGTAGGAGGCATTTCAGAGACAACCCTAATTCTGGATGAAGAACGTTTGGCCGTGTAGAAACAACAAAAATAGCGCCGCACGTCAAGTCACGTTTGTCTTTTTTTACGTTTTTTTTTACCACATGGAATTTAAAAGGTATTTTGGACGGCGCCTCATGTAGATCGAATGGAATTTAATTGAAAGCGAAGCTTCGCTTTCAATAACTTATTAATTAATTATTTTCATTATGATTTTATTATAAAATCTTGCTAATATTATGAACTTCGCTTTCAATTAACTTTAACCTCTCGTCACATATATTGTTATACAGAAATAGAATCTTATATCCGAGCTGAATTACGCGCCCTCGAAGAACTGGGCTAGTTACGTCGACCCCGGCATGACCCTGTTACTAATCATATCGCGAAACCAAGCCCGGCATATGTCATCGACGCTATGGTGAATCAGCATTAAATACACATGCAAGGTTATCATCAATTTGTCCCGATTACATAAAGTCCATAAAGCAAGCCCTTAAACGAATTATGCTCCTCGATAAAATTGAGACAGTGAAAATGGTAGTTAATATCCGACCAATAAATACCAAGGACTTTGAATCGGCAGCTGAAACTGTAGAGAAAGCGTTTGCGGATGATCTGTTTTTCAGTTGGCTTCACGAAGGAGATGATAATGTTAAAAGGGCCAAGTTAGATCTTGATGTTACGATAAAAAAGACAATGAGAAATGGCAAAGCCTTGGCAGCAATCGATGACAACGGAAAGTGCATTGGACTTGCACTATGGAATAAGCCCGTCCTAAAACATAATAACTCACAATCGTGGGCAGACTGGGGCTCGAGTTGGTTGTTCTGGGCCAATGAGCTGGTCTATGACTTGATCTATGGAAAGCTTCCTGAGGTAGGTTACCAAATAGGGCCCATGAAATGAATAATTTACTAACAACCAGCGATTGAATATATTTGTAGACATCAAGACGAAAACATTCGATGAACTCTGGGGAAACAACTCGGAAGGATACTGGTATCTCAATTATCTTGCAGTTCATCCAGACTATCAAGGTCAAGGAATCGCTCGTAGATTGATCGATCCGATTTTAGACATGGTACGTGAGAGAGAAGAAAAATTAAAGCGTTATCGGAAAATTCTAACTAAAATGGCAGGCCGACAAGGAAAAGAAAAAGGCGGTTCTTGAAACATCGAAAAAATCCAATATCTCCATATACGAGAAGTTTGGATTCAAATACGCAAAGTACTTTGAGCCGAATGATAACGGTACTTCCATCAAGGTACGTTGAAAAATTAGCGGTATTTTAGACGCGATGACTAACAAAATCAGATCTATTGCATGGAGAGAAATTTAACTGTCTAATGCAAATAATCAAGTTCGGCCATATCCAGAGTATAACAAGATTTCCCGTCCGATCAATCATATTTAAGCCTCTGAGAGCCTTGATCAGTAATGCCGTGGGAGACCAGGCGTGAACAGAGGGTGCTGAACTTTTTGCTGTTCTGCAAGCTTTAAAAGAGGTATTTTTGGTAAATATTTATTGTATGATAAGAATAACCTTCGGTAAGGCAATACAGAATAAATAAAATTGATACACCTGATAAACATATGTTGTACATAGTGAATCTTATGATTAGTGTATGAAGAATGATTCTTAGTAAAATATCATACATAATTATTATGAAAAGAATAATCTTGTCAACAACATCTTTTATAACCTGCAGAGATCCATCCCTGTTAATGAATGAATATATCTTGATTAAAGTCCTATACAACAAATAAATTATACAAATAAATTTCCATGACTTATCTATCTCTAAGGAGGACTGTTCTGATATTGGCCCGGTTTCAGGCTGATTATTGGATATAGTTTGATTTCGGAATATTGCGATGTTGCTGGATTTCCCATTGAAATTTCAATGAACATACGGGAACACCGTTCGGCAAATTGGGTCCTCGACCTGTAAACCTACTGAGAAAAACCCGATGTTAGCTTAGCTCTACCATGAGAGTAATGAATCATTGAATGAATATATCTTGATTCCGGTACAATAATCAATTTTATATAGTCTATTCAAACACGATAGTGAATTTCCGAACGTTTTTGCTTTTTTTTTACGAATTTCACTACCAAAGGACTCTCATCAAGATATATTCATTCCCTAACAAACACGTGATCTGGCCGCTTAAATAGGAAATATAAATGCCGATCAAATCAAGAAACACTGCGTATAGTATTCAAAAAGTCAAACTCACCAATCATAAGACACTTTGGCCGAGCGGTTAAGGCGTTAGACTCAAGCTTTATTGCTTTCTCTTGAACAAGAGAGTATTCTAATATCGCAAGATGCAAGGGTTCGAATCCCTTAGGTGTCATTTTTTTCAGCTTGTTTTATGGAATCTTTTTTTGTCTCAGAAGGAATAATAGCAGAGCGGAAAGAACGTCCAAATACAATTACAAGATATCATGTATTGAAGTAAAAAAAATTAGAATTGAAATTGGTATCACAGTTAGCTATATATTAAATCATATGTCTAAATAAAAATCGTAATAATTATATTATTATTTTAAGTTGGATAAAAAATACAGAAGTTGTTCATTTTCACAAAGGAAGAAAAGAAGAGAAGCAAAAAAAAATATTTTAGCGAGGTAAATTAAAGAAGAACAACAAGTCCCATTGTGAACATAGTGACAAATCCAGAGAGTCCAAGGAGTCTCGAAGCACCGGAGGTATTTTGTTCTGGTGCAGGTTGTTCTGGAGTCTCAACAGGAGCAGGAGCAGGAGCAGGAGCTGGAGCAGGAGCAGGAGCTGGAGCAGGAGCTGGAGCAGGAGCAGGAGCTGGAGCAGGAGCAGGAGCTGGAGCTGGAGCAGGAGCTGGAGCTGCAGAAGTCTCCACGGGAGCTTCGGTGCTAGCAGGACAAGGAATAGTTATAGTAACATCCTCAACAATAGTTGTGTAGATGGTACTTCCCGCAGAAGTTGAGCAAGGAACAGTTACAGTGGTGAGACTGGTAATGGTAGTGAAGGAAGTTGCAGCAGGAGCAGCAGTAGGCTTTTCCTCACACTTCTCGCATGGAATAGTCTTAGTAACCTCTTCAGTGATAGTGCTGAAGTAAGTAGTTCCAGCAGACGTCGAGCAAGGAACAGTAAGGGTAGTAAGACTGGTAACAGTGGTGAAGGCAGTAGTATTAGCAGTAACGGTCGCTGCAGAACAAGTGGCAGCCTCAGTGACAGGAGAAATTGAAGTTCCATATACAGAGTTTGCTTTAGCAATTGCAGCATTCAATCCACCATCTTGACATTCAACACCGAATTGACTAAGAATTTGCTTTCCGGTAGTAGCCAATTGTTGGATATCAGTAACAGTACTAGAAGTCAAGCCAGAACTAACAACAGAATCATGGAATTGGCTGAAGTAACCAATGGCAGTCGCAACCTGCTCAACAGCCTTGAGAGCAGCAGAAGTAGCAAAGTCGGTATCAGATGTAGCTCTTCTTGCCAAGCTACCGGCGATGAATGACGCCAAGTCCGTGATAAATTTGCCGAGGGCAGCCATAAGGCTGTTGAATGCAGTTTGAACGTCAGAGGGGTTGTCAGGGAGTGCTTCCAATGCAGCCAACAAATCAGCGTTGGCAGCAGCAATAGCCGCCAAGTCAGCATTGATGGTATCAGTTGTTACTGGTCCGCTAGGAACGGAAGATGAAGTAGGAGCAGGAGAAGATGCAGACGTAGGAGAACCTGAAGTTGGCGAACCACTGGTTATATTGAACACACCACTGGAAGTAGGAACTGAGATAGGGGCACCAGAAGTAACAGCACCAGATGTAGCGGCACCAGAAGACACAGCACCAGATGTAATGGCACCAGAAGATGCAGCTCCAGAGGTGGTAGCATTGGAAGGAGCACCAGTAGAAGAAGCAACGACAGAACAAGAAGCAGGTGTAGTAGGAGCAGTGATAGTAGCACTAGTACTAAAGGCCGAGAAGGCAGATGAGAATCCAGATTCAATTGCTTCGAATTTTGGAGCGACTTGTTCAATAACAGCACAATCAAATTTACCATAAGCAGCACTTTCAAGTTTAGCAAGACTGGCGAATAATTGAGACAAATCAGCTTGAACAATAGATCCAGCTCCAACAGCTTGAAGATCAGGAGCCTTGTTGCCGATATCGCCCAAAAGCTTGACAACAACAGGACTGACAGAGTTAGCAGAGTTGATAACATCTTCAACATCACAAGAATCAAAAGTAGTGATCTGTTGTGCAGCAGTTACAGCGTTGTCAATATCTTTTTGAATGTTGCCTTCGTTTCCTTGGATTGCCAACGCACCATTGATACCCTGAGATTTGTCAAAACCGTTGACAGCATCATCAGTGACGGAAGAATCTGATTGAAGGGCAGCAAAGGCACTAACGAGGTCAGCGACAGCTCCAGTGGGAACACCACAAGAAGTCGGAGGAGCGGACGAAGCTGGAGGAGCACTAGATACGGGAGCACTTGATATGGGAGAGCTGGAAGTAGTAGGAGAGCTGGAAGTTGCAGGAGAGCTAGAGGTGGCAGGAGCGCTGGATGTAGTGGGAGAGCTAGAGGTAGCAGGAGAGCTAGAGGTAGCAGGAGTAGAAGAAGCAACGACAGAACAAGAGGCAGGCGTAGTAGGAGCAGTGATAGTAGCACTAGTACTAAAGGCCGAGAAGGCAGATGAGAATCCAGATTCAATTGCTTCGAATTTTGGAGCGACTTGTTCAATAACAGCACAATCAAATTTACCATAAGCAGCACTTTCAAGTTTAGCAAGACTGGCGAATAATTGAGACAAATCAGCTTGAACAATAGATCCAGCTCCAACAGCTTGAAGATCAGGAGCCTTGTTGCCGATATCGCCCAAAAGCTTGACAACAACAGGACTGACAGAGTTAGCAGAGTTGATAACATCTTCAACATCACAAGAATCAAAAGTAGTGATCTGTTGTGCAGCAGTTACAGCGTTGTCAATATCTTTTTGAATGTTGCCTTCGTTTCCTTGGATTGCCAACGCACCATTGATACCCTGAGATTTGTCAAAACCGTTGACAGCATCATCAGTGACGGAAGAATCTGATTGAAGGGCAGCAAAGGCACTAACGAGGTCAGCGACAGCTCCAGTGGGAACACCACAAGAAGTCGGAGGAGCGGACGAAGCTGGAGGAGCACTAGATACGGGAGCACTTGATATGGGAGAGCTGGAAGTAGCAGGAGAGCTGGAAGTAGCAGGAGTGCTGGATGTAGTAGGAGAGCTAGAAGTAGCAGGAGAGCTAGAGGTAGCAGGAGCGCTGGATGTAGTAGGAGAGCTGGAAGCAGCAGAACTGGAGGCAGCGACAGAACTAGAAGCAGCAGCAGAACTGGAGGTAGCAGGAGCGCTGGATGTAGCAGGAGCACTAGAAGTAGCAGGAGAGCTGGAAGCAGCAGAACTGGAGGCAGCGACAGAACTAGAAGCAGCAGCAGAACTGGAGGTAGCAGGAGCGCTGGATGTAGCAGGAGCGCTAGAAGTAGCAGGAGAGCTGGAAGCAGCAGAACTGGAGGCAGCGACAGAACTAGAAGCAGCAGCAGAACTCGAGGTAGCAGCAGAACTCGAGGTAGCAACAGAACTGGAGGTAGCGACTGAACTGGAGGTAGCGACTGAACTAGAAGCAGCAGCAGAACTGGAAGCAGCAGTACTAGAAGCAACAGCGGAGCTTGAAGTAGCAGCGGACGAAGAAGAAGAAGAAGTACTAGTTGATGTTGGCGCAGCAGATGAAGAACAGGCAGTATTGGCAGGAAGACCTGGGCTAGGATTTAATGAAACGGAATATTTGCTTGCGGCAGACGCGAAACCAACGTTGATTTGCCCAAAATCATTGATGACATCAGCAAGTGCAGAACAGTCAAACTTATCATAAGCTTGGCCTTCCAAATTGACAGACAAACCTTGCATACCGGAAATATCTTGTGAAATAAGACCAGGAGCCACAGAGCCAACAATTCCAGAGGAGAAAACAGGGTACTTATCGATAAGAGCATTAAGAAGACCGACAATTGGTACAGTAGCTTCACCTAGAGAACTAGCAACTGCTTGACTATCACAAGGAGATGCACCAGGATCAATGCCACTGGCAGCGGCAGTGGCAGAGCTTAAAGCAATTTGTAAAGTGGAAGCACCATTTTGAATGCTGAGGGCACCATTAATATCACCACTATCGGTGAAAGCAGCTACTCGAGTACTTAAGGAAGAAGCGAGTGAAGAAATCGAACTAACTCGCGACACCAAAGATTCAGCTTCAGTTCCAATACTAACACATTGGGCATTGGCCATGCCAATAGCACCAATAGCCCAAGCGGCAGATCGGACAAATCTGTTCACCATTTTGATTGGGATAAGCGACAGTAAAAATAATAAAGCAAAAAACTACAAAAGCGAACGACAAATATTCTGCTTTATCCGATTAAATCCCTTTACGATTGAACCGGGGTTGTTTTTTTTCTGTGTCCCGGACCCATATATATATTATAAACCCACGACCATCGGTACATTTACCAAAAAAAAGCGGGGTAAAACCCAACTCTTGGGATAGAGAAAGCAAGATCGAATATCATCTCGCATTGTAAACCGTACACTGCTACCCCTCCTCTTGTTCACGGTCTGGGCGTACACAATTTCCGATCGATGAAGTTCAGAGGTCGGGAATTCACCTCGGATGGATGGTGAGATCGCCGCTGGTTTTAACCTAAAAAGGGATTACTGAGCGCCTTGACCTTGCATAGTATTACTTAAAGCGGGTCGTGTTACAGCTTGGGACTAACTTATTTTGCTTATTGTACATTCTAAATGGGAATTTTTCTGCGGGGGTGTTGATGGCGCTCGTCACGTGATATTTATTTAGGTCCCCGTTTAGCAAACATTCTTGCAATTTAATATGGGCGATATAGAAGAGGGAGAGAGGGGGGGAAAAGGAAACGGAGAGGCCCGAAAAGGAGAGGGCCAAAAAAGGGTATACAGTCAGTATATATATATAGATTTTATGGGTGAATCGGGCGGAACGTATCTCCAGGCGTTTTATTAGATTCGGCCGGCATGTCCCTGCATATATAAGAGTGGATTGAAGATTCAGGTGGAAAATAAAAAAAGTACGAGAGCGAGAAAGAGAAAAAGAGAGAGAATTATTATTCAGTAGGCGTAGTAATGAAATAGTAGGATGGCCGATCTATAGACATTGTCGATGGTGAATTGATTTTCGTTTTCGTTTTCGTTTTCGTTTTATTTTTATTTTTATTTTTATTTCTCGTCGGCTTATTTACCAAAAGGCTTAGCCGGCAATGGCATTAGGCAGAGTGTTACAAGTTCCTTTGCCGGTGAAAGTCACATTTCTGGCATGTTCGCGTACGTAATGGGACTAGGCAAAGTACCGAAGCCGAAGCAATTGAGTGATAGAAAGTCAAGTATCTAATTATAAAGTAGATAAAGTCAAGTATGTAAAATATAAAGTATCTGTAGCATAAAGTACGTGAAATATTATTTAAAATGTGTAATGTGTATAATATACTTTGAAATACGAAATCCGAGACAAGGTTCGGTTTACTAGAACGCTCACTAATAAGGTCTCTTGACGTCCTCCAGTTCATTCATGGCCGAGAAAGAACTATAACTTTTCAAATGACTTGTTCCGTAAGGTGGGAAGTAAATCGCCGACGTCGATCTCTAGCAAGCTTTGTACCTGAATTTCTTGGTACAATTACCAAACCCCAAAACAGCACGGCACTTTTTATAGAACAGTCGTCAATTACTAGCAAAAGACGTACACATGGCGCAACAGCGCTCTACCACCTGTCACAGCCATTTCAACATCAATCAAATCGGCACATTATCAGCACGCTGAGTAGCCTAAACACATTCCTTAACAAAGCATTTCTGTTCCCGTCACCAGTGGATCGATCACCTGGCCATCTATCTACCTATCGTATATGTAACGTTAATGAGAGTCAAAGTGGGGAGGCCGCAAAAAAAAAAATTAAGATTGTACGTAGATTAGTAGTAAGCATTGGAATAATAGCCACAAACTGTCACTTGCGGGAGAGAAGGAAAGAAAAAGTCACGTTATAAAAGTCAAAGTCACGGGTTAGAAATAAAACAGGGTGTGGCTCACTGGCTATGGCAATACAGAGTGGCTCACTTACTAACGGTGCAATCAGATGTTAGCACGCAGTATGAACGGAGGCTTTATAGCCATCACTAAGCACGTCATTCCCACTCAATAACTTAGTACCAGAACCTTCAAACAGTCCAGGACCCAGAATCAGAATTAGTAACCAGGTCCACTACCCGCGGGTATTGACTGACTCTCTCCCACGGAAAGACCAAACCAGAATGCTCCTTACAATAAGTAACCTTCAATGGCAAGGCTGAACAACCGTTGTGCATATGGACCGATATATATAAGCAGCAGCCACACTATTTGTACTTGACAGTCTCCACTGCTACTGTTTCTTGTTACAAACCACCACCTATATCCAAATTTAAGTCCGAATAAACCTAAGAAGCTTGTTGGAATTGTGATACAGAAAGTGAAAGAAAATCCTTTGGCAATGACATCGGTGAGTATGGACGATGCTTTATCCTTTACGACTAACTAAAACAACTGCTAACTCTTTCCCTAGACTGACGATAGAATGAACGTCGATAAGCAGGCTCCTGCTGACGATATCGACGAGGGCTTGTACTCTCGTCAATTATATGTATTAGGCAGAGATGCCATGAAGCGAATGGGACAGTCCAATGTTCTGATTATTGGCTTGAAAGGATTGGGCGCAGAGATTGCAAAGAATGTCACTTTGGCTGGTGTCAAGAGTATCTCCTTATATGATCCTGGTGCTGTCAAAATCCAAGACTTGTCGAGCCAGTTCTTTTTGTATCAAGACGACATTGGCTCCGGCGCGTCTAGAGCAGCATTGACCGGTCCTAGATTAAGTGAATTGAATCAATACGTACCAGTGTCGGTGATTGAACAAGAGCTCACTGAAGACATTCTTGGCAAATTCCAGGTCATTGTATTGACAGAGAGTGACATCGAAACCCAAGTAAAGATCAACAGATTCACTCATGCCAATGGTATCAAATTTATTTCCACGGATATCAGGGGTCTGTTTGGATCTGTGTTTGTCGATTTCGGCGACAAGTTTCAAGTATTCGATTCCACTGGTGAAGAGCCTCAACAGGGCATCATTTCCGCTATTGAGAGTGATGGTACGGTAGCCGCTCTAGATGAAACTCGTCATGGACTAGAGGACGGTGACTGGGTCAAGTTTACCGAAGTCGAGGGCTTGGATGCTTTGAATGACGGCGAACCAAGAGAGGTCAAGGTAACTGGGCCTTATACATTTAATATTGGCAATGTCTCGGAATTGGGTACATACCTCAAAGGGGGTATATTTACACAGGCCAAAAAGCCAGTTGAATTGAGTTTCGAGACTTTAGAACAACAACTGGCTAAACCGGAATATTTGATGACCGATTTCGCCAAGTTCGATAGACCCGCTCAATTACATCTTGGATTTTTAGCCCTCCACGCATTTGCTAATAAGAATGGAGGAGACCTGCCAAGGTCGTATAATAAGGAAGATGCTAACCAGGTCGTCCACTTGGCAAAGAACGTTAGTGCTCAATATCCAGAAGTATTGGGTGCTGACGGTGAATTAGACGAGAAACTGATTAGCCAATTATCGCACCAAGCAAGAGGAGACTATGCTCCAATGGCCGCAGTGTTTGGCGGGTTAGTAGCACAAGAAGTTCTTAAAGCTTGTTCCGGCAAATTCGTACCAATTCGCCAGTTCAGTTACTTTGATTCGTTGGAGAGTTTGCCATCTGGATATGAAATCACTGAAGAAGACGCTTCTCCAGTCGGATCGAGATACGATGGTAATATCGCTATTTTCGGCAAAAAGTATGTAGACAAACTACGCAACTTGAGAGTATTTTTAGTAGGGTCTGGAGCAATTGGGTGCGAAATGTTAAAGAACTGGGCTTTGTTGGGTCTCGGGTCGGGCGAAACCGGCAAAATCATTGTTACCGATAACGATTCTATTGAAAAGAGTAACTTGAATAGACAATTTCTGTTCCGACCACGAGATGTTGGCAAACAAAAGTCGTCTGCTGCTGCTAAAGCAGTTATCAAGATGAATCCTGAGTTGGATGGCAAGATCGAGGCCAGAGGCGACAAAGTAGGCCCTGACACTGAAGATATTTTTGATGATGACTTTTGGAACTCTCTGGACTTTGTCACCAATGCTCTTGACAATGTCGACGCCCGTACTTATGTTGACAGACGTTGTGTCTTCTTCCGTAAACCTTTGCTAGAGTCAGGTACTCTCGGTACAAAGGGCAACGTGCAAGTGGTGTATCCAGATTTGACGGAGTCTTACTCATCTTCACAAGATCCTCCTGAAAAGAGTATCCCACTTTGTACATTGCGAAGCTTTCCCAACAAGATTGATCATACCATTGCATGGTCCAAGAGTTTATTTCAAGGGTACTTTGCCGACTCGGCTGAAAATGTCAATCTATACTTGAGTCAGGCTAATTTCGTAGAGAGTCACCTGAAACAATCTGGTGATCAGAAGACGATTCTTGAAACCATCTACTCGTTCCTTGTGTCTGACCGACCATTAAAGTTTGAAGAGTGTATTGCATGGGCCAGACTTGAATTCGAAAAGAAGTTCAACAACGATATTCGGCAATTGCTTTACAACTTCCCCAAGGATGCGATTACGTCTACTGGTACTCCATTCTGGAGCGGACCTAAGAGAGCTCCTACTCCGCTCAAGTTTGACATTAACAATGAAGACCATTATGGCTTCATCGTGGCAGCTGCTAATCTTCATGCTTTCAACTATGGCTTGAAGAACGACGTTACTAGCCGTGAAGGGTATGCTAAAATCTTGGAGACCATTGAGGTCCCCGAATTTACTCCTCGTTCCGGTATAGCAATTCAAGCCAATGACAATGATCCCGAGCCAGAGCCAAGATCGCTTGGTGATGACCGTGATGAGATTCTCAAACTGGCTGAAAGCTTACCACCTCCAGCTTCTCTCGCCGGGTTCAGACTCGTGCCAGTTGAATTTGAAAAGGATGATGATTCCAACTACCACATTGATTTCATCACTGCAGGGTCTAACCTTCGTGCTCTCAACTATGGCATTGAACCTGCCGACAAATCGAAAACAAAGTTCATTGCTGGCCGTATCATCCCCGCCATAGCTACCACCACCTCTCTCGTAACTGGTCTTGTTTGTCTTGAACTCACAAAGGTCGTTGATGGTAAGAACAAGACGATTGAAGATTTCAAAAACGGGTTTATCAATCTGGCATTACCGTTCTTCGGCTTTTCCGAGCCTATTGCTTCTCCCAAAGTCGAATACAATGGAAAGAAGATCGATAAGATCTGGGGCCGCTTTGATATTCATAATAGTAGCATCACTCTGCAAGGACTTCTCGATCATTTCAAGCAAGAAGAAGAACTTGATATCACTATGCTTTCAACGGGGACTACCCTGTTATACGCGAGTTTCCACCCTGCTAGCAAGAGAAGTGAGCGACTCCCGATGAAATTATCTGAGTTAGTAGCACTAGTCAGTAGAAAACCAATTCCTTCACACTCCAAGACCGTGATTTTCGAGGTTGTTACTGATGATAGAGACGGAGAAGATGTAGAAGTGCCGTTTATCACTCTTCATTTGTAGATTCCATTATATGGTATAGCTATGGTACTTATTAGATCAATAAATATATGCCCAGACCTGTAGCTCGCTTTCGCTCGGTTTTTGGAGTATTATCGGGCATGTGTTCCCTACAGTGTGTTTATTTTCTAGCGGGCAGTGCCTGGAGGTCCTTTCTAAAGGTTCTTTCTAAGGGTTCTTTCTAAGGGTCCTTTCTAAGGGTCTTTTTTAAGGGTCCGTTCTGACAGCCTCACTAAATGCCTCCATGTATTCAGCCTGCCAGTACGCATATGGCAATATCAACCCGCATCCACTTCTATATCGAGCTTATGTTTACCACGTGACTACCTCTTGACCACTGCCTCTCATACTGCCTAATTAGTCCATTACCAGTCACGGTAAAATTCCTATATTTACGCGCACAAAACAACCACCAAACATCGACACTCACCAACTCACTCGTGCATAGTCTCGCATGAGATACTACTAAATTTCACTAGGAGGACCATCTTTTCATTTCGAACAAGCATCCAACAACTAAATTTCTAATTAATCAAAAATGCCTCCAAAGGTTAGTATGACGATAGAATGGGGATTGTATGGTGTAGACGACAAAAGAGAGAGTCAAAAGACAAAGTTTGGGTGCGAAGGGTTATCGGTCGAGAGAAGTTCTCTGTCAAGAGAAGTTGCCGGTTGAGAAAAGTTTCCAGTCGATGTTTATACCTGGAATGACATCTATGAACGAGGCCGTAAGAAGACGAATTTCAGAATGTAAACGAGTGATGAATATCTTTCGACAGATCCCGTTACTAGTTGTTGTAATACTTAAGATTTACTCGTCATGACTCGACTAGCCCAGCGAACGTCTTTCAATCTCTCTCCGTAGACAACCTATCAAAAATCCCTGCCTAGAACCACTTACTAACAAAACGCCAGATCGACCCTACCGAAGTCAAAATCCTCTACCTCCGTGCTGTCGGTGGTGAAGTTGGTGCTTCTGCTACCCTCGCTCCTAAGATCGGTCCTCTCGGTCTTTCCCCAAAGAAGATTGGTGAAGACATCGCCAAGGCTACCAAGAACTTCAAAGGTATCCGTGTCACTGTTCAATTGACTATCCAAAACCGTCAAGCTGCTGTGTCTGTTGTTCCTTCTGCCTCTTCTCTTCTCATCACTGCTCTTAAGGAACCCCCAAGAGACAGAAAGAAGGAAAAGAATGTCAAGCACAACGGAAGCATCTCTTTCGACGAGATTATTAACATTGCTCGTGAAATGAGAAGCAAGTCTTTCGCCAAGGAATTAGTCGGTACTGTCAAGGAGATGTTGGGTACTGCCCAATCTATTGGTGCCAGAGTTGACGGTAAGCCTGCTCATGTTGCTATTGATGCTATTGAGAATGGTGAACTCGATGTTCCATCCGAGTAAATATACGACCAAAAATAAAAAAGAAACTTGTAATATTGTTTTATGTTTTTGTTAGCTAGGCATGAAATGGGCTAAATGAAAAAAAAAATTCAAAAAAAAAAACCGTTTTCCCCGTATATAAAGTATATAGTTCTACAGTTTGCCAACACTCTGGTGCAAGACTTACTCCCTGTCGTGTTCCTATTTTGGTGCAAACAAGATTGAAACTGCAGATTACTCACCGTGATATTCTATTTTTTTCTGTGAATATGATGGTCCATTTCAGATGCAGACAACGATTTTTTTGCGACTCGACTAGTTTTTGACAGGAGCTGAATCGTTCAGTTTGAGTAGCAGCTTTTGTGCAGAGTTGTTGGGTAATTGGATCGTGCTAGTTGTATAGATTGGCGGGAAAAGGATCTGATAGGTTTTCGAAGGTATGTGTTTTTCAGAGACCGGTCGGACTTTTTCTCATCAGTTGTTTGCCATGTAGTGGTACAATTGCCAGTGCTCTTTTATGCTGCTACTGCTTATTCCTGTTTATAAGCGAACGGTATGGGTCAATTGCTATGTAATTCTATATTCACTATCAATAAAGGACCTTTCACGTTGTGATGACTGTATTATCTATATGCCGTTTCATTATAGGACCTTCCACGCTGGCTGCAGTGTTACTATTGTAAGCCTGTCGATCTCAATTCATTATAATCGTCATCTAGCTATGATCTGTAACATCTCCTATTCATCCTTCTATCGCAATGCCTCGGCGTTGTACTTATATACATAATGAGGACTCTCGTCCGTGTGAGATGATTTTAGCAGAGAGCTTTTCTTAGTATCTCTTTTTAAAGGTTTCCTCATGTCTAGGTAGTTAGAAATTGTACGCGAAATCAGGGCCAATGAACAACGTCTGGACCGCCGGGAAACTTACCAAACGCATCTTCGCCATCTGTCCAGTCTTCACCAGTCGAATAATACGCCACTACCCTTCTGAACACATCGAATCCGAATCTCTTGTACATATCAATTGCTAGCTTATTTGTCGACCTCACATAAAGATCCATAAAATAGCAATCCTGTGAACTTTCCTCGGAACATGTAACTAAATGGTCCACTAAATCTCTTGCAATGCCTAATCTTCTATAGTCGCAATCGACCGTCACTGCAGTGATATGACTATGCCATTCGAGTCCTTTCCCTTCGGATTTGCCCATCATATATCCCGTACACCGTCCATTAGGATTCGTGGACTTGAAAAACATCGATGGCCAATCAGCGAGATATTGCAAATAAAATCCCAGATGATAGTTTTCAGTCAACACATCGAGGTTGACTGAATTGAGAGACAGCAGGTCTGTTGCTTTTAATGGTAATATTGATGTCATTATAGTGTGAATAGCTAGAGTTTAATGGTATGGTGAAGTTTGAAATTCCATATGGTAGAGTGATAAGGTTAGGTTTGGTGAAAATAATAAAAAGAATATGGGCGGTAAAAACTACAGCACCTTCTGTTCACGCCTGGTCTCCCACGGCATTACTGATCAAGGCTCTCAGAGGCTTGAATATGATTGATCGGACGGGAAATCTTATTTTACTCTGGATATGGCCGTAGCTGTTCAGTTTAGATGGCTTTGCACTATAAGGGACAGGATTGGTCACGTGGCTGTTTATTAGAAAATGGATTCTAGGGAAATAAATCGGTTGATTTGCATGGTTTTAGACTGGTTTTGGAAGATTATTGATAAAGCCTTTGCTCAGAGTTGATGTTTGTTTGTCTGCTATTTATATTGAGTGAGTATACGACCGTAATTCTCATTATTTCTACCGGACAGGAGAATGAACGGCTTTGTACTGTTTTGTACTGCCATTGTCTCCTTCTAGTGGGTGTATAAGTTGTGTATCGGACCTTCCAGATGGTGATTGCGTAATTTTGTTAAGTTTTCTACGAAATTATGGTGTGGAGAACTGTAATGGCCGAGCCATGGCCCACAATAAAAGCAACCGAGCAGAGCTTCTTAGTTGGTGAATCGATTGTATCTCGTTTGTATCATTCGTATCCTACATTTCCTCTACACCTGTATCTCTGTTTTCACTCTATCCTCTCTATGGGTTGTTTCCATTATGATCGCTACTTATCGCACGTACACCGAACATTCCTCTTAACGCGCCGCGGCCGCCGTCCCATACTGCATAAGTCCACAAACAACAACGCATTTACACAGCAGGATTTTTCACTCTTCTTCCGTTCACTCGTCTACTCACCGCGTGCTTCTTTCTGTTTCTATTTTCAGTTCTCTCTTTTTTTTTTTTTTCCTCGTGTATAGCGAATTGACTATCTTTGAGATTGTCAATCGATCATTGTAAAATTATCATCTATTGACATGTCTCAATATATCGGCAAGACCATCTCGCTGGTCTCTAATAGTGACATCAAGTAAGTATTTTAACCGTTTGTTGTAATTGTGAATGACGAGGAGAGTGACATCCTTGGCCATATGAAATAACACATCTAACACGTACGCACAGATATGTCGGTACATTACATGAAATTAATTCAGAACAATCTACCGTGTCATTGAAGAATGTCCGGTCGTATGGCACCGAAGGCAGACGTGGAGGAGAGAATGAAATCCCTCCTTCTGACAGTGTCTATGAGTTTATTGTGTTTAGAGGCTCCGATGTCAAGGATTTGAAAATCGCCGACTCGCCCCCAGCACCTCCTCCAGTGCAAGCATTCCAGGACCCAGCAATTATCCAGGTAGGTAGATGAGTTCTATGATAGCGTTTCGACGGTGGTCGCGTCTCCCTCTCTGTCTGCTTGTACCTCTTTATATGATGAAGAATTTTTCGGATGTAAACCATTTCTGCTGAGTGCGCAAAACCGTGCGGATATCTTCCGTTGCCTTCCTTCTGATCAAAAAGAGAGAAATCGAGTTTGACAGACGGGCAGTGATTGGACGCTGCGCCGAGAGTCATGTCCAATCAAATACTAACAGTTTCAGTCCACGAATAACTACGCTGTTCAACAGACGCAAGAAACCGCGGCTCCAAGTTATCCCAATCATGCATCTTCTGCCGTAGCCAGTGCTACTGTCCAACAGCAAACTGCAGTTGGGGTGTCGAAACCCGCTCCAGGGTCTGTTCCTGACGCTCCTGCTAGCAGTGGACCTGCTCCTAAAGCCCCTAAAGAGGCTCCTAGACCACAAGCCCAAGCACCGCCTGCTATGCCTGCAGCGACTCGGAGCCAACAACCACCGGTCCCCAAGTCTGCTGCTCCAGCACCAACTGGTGCCAAAGGGGCCAGCAGCGCCAGCACCAACCAACAACAACAACAGCCAGCTCGAGCCAGCGGCAAGGGTAAAATGAAGCTGCCAGAGTTCAACTTCGACGCCAGTAATGCCAAGTTCTCTAAAGACGCCGTCGTCGACGAGGAATCGGTCATTCCCAAGGCATCCGCAGAAGAGTTCTACGATAGAAAAAGCTCGTTCTTTGACAATATCTCGTCTACCACCAAAGATCGGGTCGAAGGGACCAATGAAAATAAAACCGCCTACCAGCGACGAGGAGAAGAACGCCAGCTCAACATGGAGACATTCGGACAGGCAGAGTCTCAGCACAACAACTGGAGAGGAGGCCGCGGTGGTCGCGGCAGAGGCAGAGGAGGATACAGAGGAAGAGGCGGCTCCAACAGCAACAACAACAACAACAACAACAACAACTGGAGAGGAGGCCGAGGTGGATTCAATAACAATTATAACAATGGCAATGGCAACGAGCAATCGCCCGCTGTCTAATTGTAATCCGCCTCCCTCTACTAACTCTACGAACTTCAGCAGTCGACATCCTACACTGCCGGCAATCATGTCATGAAATTATGTTTTTATGTTTCTATATATTTAGTCTAAGAAACCCAATTTATTTATTATCCATCTACTCTGTGTGCCTGTTTTGTAATCTGTTGGTCGGTGTCTGCCTCAGGCGACTGGGCTCTGCCCAGACCCGTTGCTCGCTTCGCTCGGGCTTGCGATGGAGCTCAGTTGCGGACGGCTGGGATATTAACAAATAAATAAAATAAATATATATACATCACCTTACCGAGAATGACTTTTGACGACCCGGGTTAATCAATTGGTACCACCAGTTGCGCACAGAGTCTTAAAAATAGAAGTTAGCTACTACTAAACCAGGAGCCTCCTAAGGCATATACCGCGCCACACACTCTCTACTTACCGCCCCATAAACTGCCATTCACTGACGCAGATATCCGCCAGGATCGGACCCCAACAAGAAGTAGATTCCACAGAAAACCTTGGGCCAACGGAAAGAACAGCTGGTCTCGCATCGTCAAAACAGCGATCCAGAACCACGATCCATCCGCAGGAGCAATAGACTTGCGGTACGAATTCTCGAACCTCAGGTCGGGTAATGTCGGCAGAGGCGAGTTGGAAAGTTTGGTTTTCAGTAGTCGAGGGCGTGCCCGGACGTCGGAGTCTAAGCTCGGAATCGACATTGTATGACAGAGTAGCGACGATAGAACTGATCTAATAGAGTAGTAGGTAGAGTTTAAAGCGAGAGAGAGAAGCGTTTAGGGCATACGATGGTTAGGTTGGAGCATGGAGCGTCGACTCCGGGTAACAAATGCTTAATCTGATGCGGCTATAGAGAAAGTGGGAAGTTGGTGAAGTGAGTTCTCTGATGTCTGTTCTTACTCAGTGAAATTTCAAATACCAAATAAAATATAATACGCTTGTGATAGGCGATCCGAGAATCGTAGCAAGACAGGAATATTTTGCTGAAACGTAAGAGCGCGTGCAAACTACAGAAGCAAGATCGAAATAGAAAAACAGCCGAAACAAACTTGCACACACAAAATGGACCAAGATCAGGGACCGAAAGTGACCGTCCGAAAGGTACAAAAAGACGAAATCGATTTTGTCGTATCAGATGTAGACCTAGCGTAAGTGGCATTTCTTACGAGACACACATGACAAGAACACAAAAGCTAACTCTCCCATAGACTGGCAAACTCAGTTCGAAGAACTATCATATCGGAAATCCCAACTATAGCTATCGATTTAGTGGAAATCGAAATCAATACTTCGGTACTAGCAGACGAATTCATCTCTCATAGATTAGGTCTGATTCCTTTAGACTCCACTCATGTCGACGATCTGGAATATACCCGAGACTGTACCTGTGACCAGTACTGTGAAAACTGTTCAGTAGAACTCTCATTAGACGCCCGATGTATGGGAGATGCCACGATGGAGATTTATACACGAGACTTGGTTGTTCACGCAGCTGCTGGTGGACACCGCGATGATAGTATAGGCCGACCGGTGTTCAGCGACCCTGCGAAAAAAGGTGTCTTGATTTGCAAGCTTCGTAAACACCAAGAGCTGAGACTGAAATGTATTGCTAAGAAAGGTATAGCCAAGGAGCATGCCAAATGGTCACCTGTAGCTGCCATTGGGTTTGAGTACGATCCGTGGAACAAGCTGCGTCATACCGATTACTGGTATGAGGAGAGTGTCGAAGAAGAATGGCCTAAGAGCAAGAACACCGACTGGGAAGAGCCACCCAAAGAGAACGAGCCGTTTGATTACAGTGCCAAACCTGATAAGTTCTATTTCAACGTCGAGACTGTAGGGTCACTGCGACCCAACGAAGTCGTAGAGCGAGGCATTCGCGTGCTACAGAACAAGCTCGCTGAAATCGTACTAGCAGTCGACAAACTGGACGGAAGAGGTGTAGATGGTCTTGGACCTGGGCCTGGAGACGGCGGGGCCACTGGCCGCCATGGAGGAACTGAATACGGCGGTGCTGGCAATGTTAACATGGGCTTTGCAACGAACCGCGATTCCTGGAACGGCGGTCGCAGCACCGTCAACCACGACACCAATCAACAATGGTTCTAATCTGTAATATTAATATATATATATATATATATACATATATATACACGACTCTTTTTCGCCTTGCCTCCGACGGCTGGCCACTGGCACTGGCCGGCTAATGCGTACTGTTCCATGAGATACAGTCGGAGAAGGCGACCTTATCACCTCCAAAGATGTCGAGAGAACTGCCGAAGGTGAGGTCGACCTTGCCTTGGCTAAGTCGGTCTACTAGAGAGAGGTCTTGGATGGATCGGCCGCCTCCTGCGTAGACTGTGGGAATCGTGACCCACTGGCCAAGGGCAGTTACTAGTTCCTCGTCAATGCCTTGACAGAGACCCTCGACGTCGGCAGCATGGACAAGAAATTCACTGCAATACTGCGATAGTTTGTCTAAGGTGGGCTTGTTCACTTCGGTGTCAGTCAGAGTCTGCCATCGGTCCATGGCTACTATCCACCGGGGTCCGCCATCAACGACTTTTTTGCGACAACTTAAATCAATGACAAGATGATCTTTGCCAACCAGTGATACCAGATCTTCGAGTCGGGCCATTGACAGTTTGCCATCTGGGAAAAGATACGACGTAACTATGACTTTGGAAGCCTTCTTGTCTTCAATCCATGACTTGGCATTGGACGAGGTGATGCCTCCGCCAATTTGCAGTTGATGGGGCCATGTGGATAGAGCATCTTGTGCTGCTTCGTCACATCTCGGACCCAGTTTAATCACATGCGTACCAAATACCGAGTTGGCTTTGTAGAGGTCTGCAAAGTATCCTGCTGGCTGGGTAGAAACGAAGTTCGTCTTTAGTTTAGACTGGTCATCGTCGCCGTTTGTTAATGTCCCACCAACAATTTGTTTGACTTTACCCGAGTGGATATCAATGCATCCACGGAACTTTGTCATGATGAGGAGGTGGTGGAGATGGTGGAGGTGGTGGAGGTGGTAGAGGTCGTTGAGTGAGGATTAAAAGGGTCCTGTCAGATCAGACCCGAAGGTTATTATACCGTGCATATGACTAAATGCAGCCGTTTCGACAGGTTAAAGTGTGAAGCAGTAGAGTAAGGAGTAGGAGATACTCCTGTCCAATACACAATTGAATGACGAGGTTACTAGGACATTAACGCAATTTACCCAGTATCGGTATATATATGAATACATATATCCCCGTTTTTAGCTGGTAATGACTCCGTCGGGGACTCTTATGACAGACATGGGATCATGAAGATCCGAGAGTCATAGCGAGGCTCTTTCTAGCCTTCTACATCTAAGATAACCTTTATCTTACATCTGAGCTCAATTGACTCATTTTCTTCACACGGACTCCGATTAGCTATAAGTATATCAATCTCTATATATCTAAACATTTAGTCTAGTAGATATTTGACCATGTCAAATCCCAATCAAGTCCCATACCTCACCGTCGACGTCTTCACAGAAACTCGCTTCGAGGGAAACCCTTTAGCAATTGTACAATTGTCAGAACCGTTACCTACACAAGTTATGCAAACCATTGCTAAGGAGTATAATTATTCAGAAACTATATTTATTCACCCGCAAACGGAAAAAGATGTTTATCCAGTAAATATATTCACCACTCAAGGTGAATTGCCATTTGCCGGCCATCCTACTATCGGAGCAGCCAGCTTTATTCTCGGCAATGTTGCAGCTAACAAAACAAATCGTGCTACTTTGATTACAAAAGCTGGCCCTATTCCGGTCCAGAAGATTGCTGATGGTACTACCAAAGCGGAAATCCCTCATAACTTTCATATCCATAAATTGAAAGTGAATGATTTAGCGAGCCCAATTATGGGCCTTTCTAGTGACCCAGTTATAGCAGAAGCAGAAACCAATGCCCCAATTGCATCCATTGTGAAAGGAATGAATTTCGCTCTAGTTCGTTTACCATCAATTGAAGTGTTGTCGAAAGTGAAACTATCACCAAGTCCTTTGGTCATGACATCGCTACTTGACAAAGATTGGCAACAAGGCACTGTCAGCAAATACTACTATGTATTGAATGAGGACCATCCAAATGAGATTCGAACCAGAATGATTCACTTGGATGAAATTGAAGATCCTGCTACTGGAAGTGCTGCGACTGCGTTAGCAGCATATTTATCTCTTGATGAGAAAGAAAACCAAACTATTCGTATTACTCAGGGAGTCGAGATGGGCAGAAAAAGCAAACTAGGTGTAGAAGTTGAACTAAAGAATGGTCATGAGATCCAATCAGTTATTTTATCAGGAAAGAGCGTCAAGGTGATGGACGGTAAGCTTATTGTTTAGGAAGATAGATAATAAGAATAATAAATGTAGCGATAGATGACAAAGTGGATAAGATCATCAACCAAGAAGCGATTTCAAATGTATTGTTTATTATTTTGCCATCCAAACTTTCGAGGCATTGATTCTCAAAAGATTGGCTAGGTTGATATAATTGTATTAGACCACTTTCTACAGTTTGAGTTTCTTTATGTTCTAAAGTTTGTGTCTGACTGTTTACTAAAGTTGGTTTTGTCTGATCAATTTCTTCAATAGAGATAGTCATTTTAGCGGGTATATTAGAGAGCATTGTGAGTAACTCAAATTGAACGATATTTATATAGTTTTCAGGATAATCAATACGAGAGATTAAAGCTCCATATCGCATAATTTTTGATATTTGTATAAGATAATGGTTATGCGAATACTTGGAACACTTGTCCAAAAGGCCCAAGGCTCCATAATCTTAGGTTGCTGATTATATATATACAAGGCTCCATAATCTTAAAGTTGCTGATTTTATGATATTTAGATAGGTACTCATGATATTTATAAGCGCAGTATCAACATCTCCAAAAGATCCAACCAACGTCCATAATGTTCAAGAATCGGTCATTATCATTCCGCTTAAATGGTTGTGATATTTATAGTATTATATACTTTTAAAGACAATGATTATGAGAGAAGCACAAGTTGCAGACTTGAATAGCCAATGTATAAGACGCTTATATATATTTTAAGAAGATTGTTATTCGACACTTCGGTACATCACGCACCTTTAACTAATCAGGGTTTTTCTTCACTAAATAAAACCGTTTATGATATTTATGATACTTGTATACCTTTGAGACTGCAGTGTTTCAAAGTGGTCCTATATTGGCTTGTACACATTCAGCCAGAATCAAGTCTTAACTCCAATGGCTTCAAAAGACTCGAGGGTTCCATAATCTTTCAGCCTTTGCTTTTCTTCGGTTTGCATACGCATCCACATGTCATGCTGTTCACCTGGGAATATCTCTCGCTTGCCAGTAGCCTTGTAATTATAAGGAGCGGATTTACCAAGCGACTTTAAAGTTTTCTGTTCAACCAAGTTGAGTTGATCCCAAGGCTTGTCGAATCGGAAGGGGTTTTTTAGACTTACTGGAGGATTGGTGATAAATCTAGGGATTCGCAGTTGGTTATTAGAAGCAGAATGCATCATGAATGGGTGCATCAAAACGACATCACCAACTTTACCGGTGACTTCGAAAAACTCATTGCACTTGTCAACCATTAAAGGATAGTTGAAAGCGGGACCGGGCAAAACACCTTCGGGGTGGTCATCTAATAGTTTGGCGATATGAGGAATGGAATCCGGAGCGATAAACGTGCCACCTCCAGTAGGTTTGATTTCATCGGAGAAAATGGGAATGACAAGTAGAGCTTGTTCAGGAGAATCCAAGAAATGCTTAAAGAAGTTACCGTCGGTATGCCAATTATCCAATTTCTTTGGATCACCAGAAATGAGATCAGGATCAAACGACTCTTTACCAAGATTGGCAATGATACTGTCATTCCAGTATTTACCGACTTCGGAGATATTGTCCTGACCTCCTAACAAGTCTTTAATAGCCTCCCAAGCCTTTGGAGCAAATTCACTAACAAGGACAGATCTTTGCTTTGGCATATGAATTCTTGGTTTGAGCCAAGAGTCTTTATTATTAGGGTCGAGGCCAAGTCGGACCCAGATATCTTTTAACATCCAAGCAGCATTTTCCTTTGAAAAGGCCTGTTCGACGATGACGAAACCTTTTTCAAGGAAATGGTCGACTTGATCTTGGCTAAGACAATTGTATTTTTGAGCATTAGCAACGGTCATAGTTTTTTTTACAGACGCTTGTCTCGTCACGAAGTTGATAATGGGAGGAAAGGAGTCAATAAATAAGTAACCCCCAAACATGAGGCACCCCAAGATAGACGGGGGTCACAGGCAACCCCACGCGAACCGATTGGCATTGCAGATAAGAGAGAGAGAGAGTAGGGTCCAGGAGGGAGCGAGTATAAAGAGGACAGGGGGATTGGTTGACCGGCCCCCCACGTGGACGAGATAGAGTTGAAATCTTTATAAGCAAATTGTCACTGATGGATAAGAAATGTAAGTTATATAAAGGGGAGAAGTAGGGGGGGTAGACAATATATTGTACGTTGAAAAGGAGATGTGGATGTGCGAATAGAGCGAGGATGTGCGGAAAGAACGAGGATGTGCGGAAAGAACAAGGATGTGGAGGTGACAGGACAAGACGTGGACCAGGATGAGATGCCGAGGATTGGCCCATTGGACCAGGACGCGATCGAGCGTCTTGGTATTAATTATATCTCAGTATGGTACGTTCATAACCGGTTATACCCAGTAATACCCGGTGAAATTGTCTATAGCCGGGATGTCGACGCAGCCGTACCCTTGTATCAAATGAGTACCCCAGTTTGCACTGGCTAGTCAGGATTTACCCGACAATCAGTCATCTGAGTATTGTGGGGAGAGCAATGGCTCAGGTGATTATTTGAATTCAACCGCGAAGAGAGTTATCAAGCCAGTCCAGAAACATGGCAGTCTCGGGGAGACTGCATAATTGTACAAGCCAGATCCCCTATTGCATAGCGGGGAACTGGGCGGATTGGGAGGAGCTAATGGGCAGACCCCACCCTTGACGAAGGAAGACGGGGACCTGTCGGGGACCTACGGAGGGTTTAAGGGGGCATAAACTTTAAGGGGGCATAAGGCTTATGAGGGCATATGGAGGACAAGGCCCAAACAGGGCTTAGGATCATTTCGAATTGTTCCGAGGATAGATCAGTCGACATCTTTTTTTTGGATGGATATCATTAAGTGAAGTTTGATTATCGATGTTAGCAAGTGTACAAAGGGGAAGGCGTTTTTCTGGGGACCGGGAGAACCAGCACCAGCGCGACCGGGTGGTTAAAACCAACTGAAGGGGGGGAGGGGGGGAATCGATATTATAGTTAACCGGGTAGGCTTGATAGCGAGCAAAAGTGCGGGCCGGAAAAATGCCCCAGGTTTTAATATTGACAGGGAAAGGCTAGCAAGGTCCCACTGTACATTGTACATTGTACATTTGTACATTTGTACACTGGTATACTGTCAATATAGGAGACTGATATCAGCCTAAATGAAGCGCTACCTAACTAAGATATTCATTTAGGCTTTCAAGCGTTTCAGGTGCCGGAACAGGTTTTGCAACACTCGGACCTGGAGCAACGGTGAAGATGGATTGATTCAACAGTATTGGGGTAGGTGCATATCCGTTCTGTAGGGGTGCGATCGGTTAAATGAAAACTCCGATGGTTGCATTGAGGAGTGCCGTAGAGCCAGGAGAGACGGAGGTAGGGAGGGATCGAGATTGGTAGAGAGGGATCGAGACTGGTAGAGAGGGATGGAGACTGGTAGGGAGGGATCGAGACAGGTAGTTGGGAGAGATCGAGACAGGTAGTTGGGAGAGATCGAGACTGGTAGCGAGGGATCGAGACTGGCAGTTGGGGGTAGGCAGTTGGCTGTTGATTCTCTTTATTGATCCGACGGTACAGGAGTGGGCACTTTGCCCTTTGCACTTTGCACTTTGTTCTTTGTTGATCCGACAGTATAAAATCAAGTGACCGAGGTGACACGCTGCAGCAACCGACAAAAATAATATGCCCGAAAAAAAGAAAAGAAACAGAAAAAAAAACCGGATCATCTCTGCTGATTTTGTCTCTGATGTTTATCCAGCATATTTTCTGGCATGAGCAAAAGGTCATGGCATAAAATTAACCGTTAGAGAGGGGAGTAGAGAGGTGGGTTCCATTTTCCCGATGGCCCTAGAAGGAGAAGGTATTTAGGCTATCGCGATCAAGACTTGGGCGTGGAAGGTACTCCAAGCGTGGACTTGAATCACCAGGATCGGTTGTGTCTCATTCTCGAGGACAAAGTAAACTCGTGCGCGGAGACTTCCCGGTCAGTCCGCCTTTACAATTTGCTTGCCAATTTACGGTCTGTTTTCGGCATTATTAGCCGGCTTGGCTGTTCCGACAGGCATTTTTTTTTTCCGGATTAAGGGTTGTGTCCTATCGGGCATTTTTTGTATCATTAGCAAAGCACACCTTGTTAGGTTATGGCCGTATGTTATGGCTGGCAGGTTTTGACTGGTAGGTTACTAACTGCCTGCAATGTTTATTACACGCTCCATTTATCCGCTCCCTACCAACTGGGCTTCTTTCCTCGTTAGACGGCATCACGTCAGTCGGCTGGCTGCCCAGCTGCTGCCCCTGCTGCTTGTTCGGGCTTTGTTAACCGTAGGCCGCAAAACTCTTGCTGCATACTTTAAAAAAAATTTAAGCTACTTTAATTGACATTGTGACGTTGTTGTTTTACATGTTCCGCGTATCTCGCTGTGCCAGGCGTTTATTCTGTCGCTCGCACAACTGGTTTTATGCTGACGTTTACGCTGCCTTCACTCTTACGTTTATGCTCGCGCAGGTCCCTCTCTGTGGGGTCGTTCACGGCACTCGCTGCCCAGCTCCCCGAACCCCCAGACCCCCAGGCGGGGGGCGCTCGCTATTTGGCGGGTAAAATCGCCCCGCATCGGCCTGCTGTGATCCCCAGATTGACTTTCTTCATTCAGATAACCGTGCAGATTCTTGTGACAGTTTTAGTCGATGATTAGCAGTCGTGAGATCGCCGTTTCACGGACCTAGGAACTTCCGGCTGCGCGAACGGCAGTTAACCGAGATGTCCACGAAATGGATCTTAGATATTGCTTGTCTTCTTGTCTTCTTGTCTTCTTTGTTTAGTTGTTTTATCTTTTGACTTCTTTTGTCTCCTTTCCTTCCTTCCTTCCTTCCTCCTCCCTCCTCCCTCTCTCTCTGTTCCTTCTTCCTCATCTTCGCACTAGATCCGCTTCCGTTTGCATGATCTTCGCTCCTTCAAACGCGGGGGATCTTCTGAACCTGGCAACATTTTACCCGTAGTGTCTCTGTGCCCTGTGCCCTGTGGCCCTGTGTCCTGTGCTCTTTGCCCTCCGGTGCCTTTCCTCCTGGCGGCCTCTCTCTTGGCACGAAATCCGGGGAAAATATTTCATCCGTGTATATCGTTCAAGCCTTGCGATCTCTTCACCGACCGTCTTGCTGCGTCACCCCCGAGAAGCCATCCAGATCATCTTTTTTCTATATATATCAGTCGATTTTCGTAAAAAGTTAATAAATTTTTTTTTCTTCCTCTCACACTCTTTGTTTTCTATCGATAGTTTCAGTCTGAATCATTTCGATACTTTTTTTTAACCTTTCGACTAGAAACACAACAAACTTTGGACTGCTCACACTCACCTCTTTCAAAAATGTCTGCCGTTGAAGAGAAAAATGATGTCCATATGGTAGAGAATATTCGCACCGATGGTGAAACCATCGACGATGTCCTGCCCGATTATGGAAAATGGTCGTTCATTAAAGTCCCCCACTTATTAAGATTGAATCTATTGATGTTGTTATGCATGATTTCTTCTACAAATAATGGTTATGATGGTTCTATGCTTAACGGTCTTCAATCGATGAATTCTTGGAAAGATACTTTTAATCATCCTACCGGCCAACATCTTGGTGGTCTTGCAAATGGTATGATGTTCGGTGGTGTGGCCAGTTGGCCCATTCTTCCTTATATCACTGATAGATGGGGAAGAAAACTCCCTATTGCTGCCGGTGCTTTCATTATCATCATTGGTGCTATTATTCAAGCGGTCGCTAATAATTATACCGTCTTCCTGGTTGGTAGACTGATTCTTGGCTTTGGCTCCTCCTTCTGTACTGGTGTGTCTCCTCTTCTTTTATCTGAAGCCTCATACCCTGCTCATAGACATATTGTTACTGCCGTTTATAATACTCTTTGGTATCTTGGTTCTATCATTGCTGCTTGGTTAACTCTTGGTACTTCTTATATGAGCTCTAGTTGGTCTTGGAGAATCCCTTGTATTATGCAAGGTTTCCTTCCTTTAATCCAACTTGCCATGATCTACTTTGTTCCCGAATCTCCTCGTTATCTCATTGATAAACATCGTTATGCTGAAGCCAGAGCGGTTCTTGTTAAGCATCATGCTGGTGGAGATGAAACCTCCAAACTCGTCGACTTTGAAATGGCTGAAATCTCTTCTGCTTTGGAACTTGAGAAAATCCAAAATGAAACCTCTTACCTTGATTTCTTCCGAACTCATGCAAACAGATATAGATTGTTCCTTGTCATCATCATCCCTTGTAATATGCAATTGTCTGGTAATGGTCTTGTCTCTTATTATCTTAACTTGGTTCTTAACTCTATTGGTATCACCGATGAACATCATCAACTATATCTTAATGGTGGTCTTCAAATTTATAACTTCTTCTGGGCAGTGTTTTGGACCTTTTTCGTTGAAACTCTTGGCCGTCGTAAGTTATTCCTCATGTCTTTCTCCGGTATGCTTGTCACCTATATCATTTGGACCATTCTTTCCGGTGTTGGAACTCCTTCCAAGTTTGCCAATCAATCTCTTGCCAATGGTGTTCTTGCCATGATCTTCTTGTACTACTTCTGTTATGGTATTGCTCTTAATGGACCAGCTGTTCTTTACTATACTGAGATCTTGCCTTACCAACTACGAGCAAAGGGTCTTAACATTGCTGGTATCACCACCACCCTGACTCTTATTTACAACGGTTTCGTTAATCCCGTTGCCATGGATGCCATTGGATGGAAATATTATATTGTTTGGTGTTGTGTTATTGCTGTTTGGTTGGTCATCTGTTACTTCTTCTATCCCGAGACTAAAGGTCACACTCTTGAGACTGTTGGTTCCGTTTTCGGTGAAGAGATCCATGTCACTTCGGATCTTGGTGTTGGTCTTGGCAGAGAAAACGAGAAGCCATCTGCTTAAATCTCCTTTTTATTGATAGTATTTTAGTTTTTGAATAAATTTCTAGTTTTTATGAGTTTACTGGTTTCTCAATTTTACTTTATCCAATAGTCTATTCAGTTCTTACACGTTGCTCTATGCTGATAGCCCATAACAGTTTACTTGGTTCTTAGACGTCAACAAATATTTTGGGCGTCTTGCTCTATCCTGAGAACTTATATAGTAACCCACGCTGTGGAAGAGTTCTACTATTGCCTCCGAGTAATGCTTGATTTCACTTATTAGACGGCATCTAATTTTTTTCTAAAAAAATTATCTTAAACTTACACCAACGTATTGTATACGATAACAAGTGATCCATGTTGTTGAGAGCCATGAGGTGATTGTTTTCTTTAACCTAGTAGTGCCTGACAATTTATATCAAAATACTACTGTTTGCTTTTAATAATTTCTATGGTAACATATTGCTCTAAGCTGCCACCCGGCCTGGATCAAACTCTAAAGTGCTTCTACCGTCGGTGTTCTAAAGGTCAATTATATTAAAAAAAAAAATTTGTTGCTGAGAATTACGATATATATTATCAATCAAAAATAAATCTACACTATACAGTCTGATCTGATTTACAAATCATTTATAATAGTTCAACATAATTTTAATATTTATATTTTAAAGTCTTACGATAGAATGCACCATCAACAGGCACCCTTCCGGATACTTCCCCAGACTAAACATTCTACACAATAAGTATTCAGCAAAAATCCTCTTACCACTAGGTGTTCTTTATTTTTCTGTTGCTCGTAGCTAGAATGTCTTTATCAATTAACCAGCTTCATCTCCAAGCCGAGTATCTAGACACTGTGCTCTCACTGCCGCACTTGCCCTTATCTTATCGAGCAGCGAACCTTGCAATACTAACTCATCTCTAATTGATTCTAATATCTATGTAATCATATCTTTCAAACTTTTTCAGTGTCTTTTGGGAAACGAGTATCTCCAGTATATTACACAATGTTTATATATTGGAGAGAAAATGCATTAGCAACACACATCACGACTCCGAATGCAATTCCTCCTAAGTGGCCACTTACGGTAGCTACGGACATTTCCAACCATAAATACTACACCTACTACAATACCTACTCCAACCAATTGCAACCATCAATCTCCATTTATAGCCATATTCTTATCGTCACACCTGCTATTCCTTCATCCAACCACGTGACTTAACCCAACCCCGCTTTTCCTAGAAACATGGCGAACCTTAATCTTCACTCAGTATCGTATATTTATTCAACATGTTTTCAAAAAGTTTAATGACTGCTAATCGTTTAGGAGTAATCTCCTCCTCGGCGAGGATTCGGTTTGTATCTACCAAATCCGCCTCGCCAGAATCTCTAACCGGATACTTCTCACTGTTTCCGAAATCATTTCCTGATGGACCACCTCCGAAAGGATCATTCCAAATCAACCCAAAGGCCCTGAAACAAGAGTTCCTTCAATTACAGGCATCGACACATCCTGACAAAGCGGGCTCTGTTGATCCAAATAACACTGTCCGTAAGCAATTTGAGCTGCGGTCCTCTCAGCTCAATATCGCTTACAAGTCTCTATTAAACCCATTACAGCGTGCCCAGCACTTGTTACTGATGCGAGGAATCGACGCATTGTCTGAGGGTGATTCTTTGCAAGACGAGGATTTGTTGATGGATGTGCTGATGGTTCGTGAAGCAATTGCTGATTCCACCTCGCGCGAGGACCTCATCTCACTGCAGCAAGATAACGATCAGAGGTACAGCGAGTCTGAGAACTCGCTTATCCGAGCGTTCCAAGAGGACGACCTAGAAACCGCCAAAACCGAGACCATCAAACTAAGCTACTGGCAGAACCTCAAGACTCAAATAGACGAAGCTCTCAACCTGTGACCGGCGCTGTTCCGCCAGATACTCACCGAGCCCATTGTAAATATACTCATAAATAATCATTATAACTATACACATTTTTCATATGGAAACACTAGTATTTCTTAATGTTTTTTTTCTTCTTTCTTTCCTCTTATTTTTTTTATGCCTCCCCATTCATGCTAATGCTCATCATGCTGTCGTTATCATTCGCAGATCGTTTATGAGTCGACAAGGCTCCGTTATTATTGCTATTTTTAGGGTTGGTATTATTTTCGTTATCATCATCTTCATCAACGGCACTGCGATCGTCCAACTCGCCGTCGGTCGCTGGCACTTGTCGTAACCATTTCATCCGACACCCGCTTCGGCTCGTTTCCGAGACCTTGAACCCGTAAATGGTCAATTCAAACTGACCCTGTTGCTTTCTACGGCGGGCACATTCCGTTTCAATGTCGGGATAAGCTTTTAAAAACAACCCGGGGAACGAAGTTCCAAAAAATGCTCCATCGATGCTTAGATACCGTGAATTGGGCGGCACGTATATATCCATACAGCAAGGACAATATAAGCGCACAGTTTCAAACCCGGGCATATCGTGCCTACCTACTGGCAATAATCCGGTACCATGGCAGAAATACCGGGGACAGGTCCCGAACTGCTGGTAGTGGAACTTTTGGGCCATGATCTGTAACCCGGGACGGGAAATAATAAATCTCGCATGAATCAGGCCGTATAATTGTTCAGCAGATTGTTCTATGATTGGGATGGTGGGTAGTTTCGGTGGAGATTCCGGCTCAAGGTCGAGAATCAGTTCTAGGGCTTCTTTATAATGAGGTATTAGTGGCCCTAGCCCCGTGAGATTGAAATCGTCTTCGATGAACTCTTCCGACACTTCGGCGAAAAACTCGTGACCGATAATCGAGCAGAAGCTTCTAATCCAAGACTCAAAATCAAGAGACCCAGAAGATGCGTCATCGGATTCATCGAATAGAAAGTTATATTTCTCGCCAGCATTTGCCCCCGCACTACCGTCGGCAGCAGCTTCTTGGGCTTGTTGTTGTTGCTGTTGGTCTTCTTCCTCGTCTTCTTCTTCATCGTCTTCCTCTTCATTGATTGAAGTGGCCTGTTGACGATTGGGATTAATAGAAGACATGCCTCCGCCGTCACGTTTGATCATGCTGGCGGCGCCGGTACCAGGAGTATTACTACTGCCAATGGAAGCAGCTCCTTTACTTGAAGTCGGACCTCCGGAAGACTTTGGTCTATCGCCTTGACGGAAAGCAGCGGCGGCTGCAGCAGTAGCAGCGCCCGCCTGCTGTTGTCTCTGCGGTTGCCCTTCTGGGTTAAAATTAGTATCTCGTGATAAGTTCGACATATTATGGTCAAATGAGACGGAATGCGAGAACAGGATCAATGTTGATGGAAAACAACAACACCGGTACTCCAAAAATAATAATAAAAAGACAAGTACAACAACGATAGATATGATACTAGATGACTAATAAAATGAGTTTGTCAAACCAACGGATATATTTGTGGTTGAAAACTAGACGTTATGCCAATATCAGTCTGGGCTCTCTTTATTACGTTTCCTTTCGCTTCGTTCCGATTACTCGTGCTATTCCAATACTACCACTATTTTCCAACTTTGTCTGGATTCTGCGTCTGCCGGCAGTGGACAATTGAAAGACGTATGTTAGGACAATCAAGTAAGTAGCCAGATGAAGACCAACAAAGGAAAAAAATTCCAATAATAAAACAGACTTATCAGGAGCTCAAGATAGAGGACAGGCAGAGAAGAATGCGCAAAAGCCAGTACACACCAAAAGAGCAGCTAATCGAGATGGAAAGCGAGGTGCGTGTTTTCAGTGACGAGGAATTGTTGTGTGACTGTAGTATATATATATAGGCAATGTGGAATACCAAGTGAAGGATCTCACTGCAAGATAGGAAATCAATTTGCATTAAAGGCGGATATAGGGATATTGTCAATGGGTAAAAGGGTTTATGTGTCTATGAACGCAGTGGGAGGAGTTTCTACTGATCTGAGTAGAATGGCAAGTTAAAATTTAATCATTTGACGGGAGAATGTCTGAAAAGTCTATTAAAGCAAATGAGCTGAAGAAAAGGACAGTTTTCAAACCGGTTTTGGATAATCCATACGTAAAGGCGGTATGGTAAGTGGTGGTTAAAGATGGGACCGGTCGGGCGTAAACTAACTGGAGCGTGACAGGCCAGAAGTAGGACAGGATAATGGCGACTTGATTATGGAGTTTTTGCTCGCGCTGGTGAAACCGCTGGGGGATTTTAATAAATTGACTATGAGCATAAAAGGAGACAAAACAAACAGTGTAATGCCAGACGCACCTACGGTTGCTGATTATATGACTATTGGATTTAACAGTACGAATGCATTGGTCGAGGATTATAGCTATAAGAGGTTCTGGACCGACAAAGACCAAGAAGGACAAGAAGAAAAAGTAGAAGTAGAAACAGAAACAGAAGCACCTGCTTCTTCTGCTAGACCGACGGCAGTCTTTGTCTGTAGGTCTGATATCACATCGCCTTTGGTAACGAGCCATTTCCCATTATTATGTGCCGCAGCATCGTTAAAAGGACCTCCAGTCAAGCTAATCCAGCTCCCGAAAGGCTCCATGTCCAAAATATCGAAAGCACTTGGTAAACCGAATATCGGGGTTCTAGGGCTTAAAGAACGCTGTCCAGGAGCTAAAGGGCTACAACAGATCATTGACCAGATAGATGGAATGACGGTTCCATGGCTGACTAGCCATACGTTACAAAGACCGTTGATTCGACAACTCAAAACGACTGCACCAATTGTAGTCAAAAAGCGATAGACATGGTGCAACATGGTGTAATACGGGCAGCATCGAAAGGGTCTTATCTGACAAGAGATCCTCGGGATCCTCGAGGTTCCGCCGCTCAGGGTCTGAACCCTGCAGGCCCTTTAACCAGTAGTCAGTAATGGGTCCTAACCCCATATATATATATTTATATTTATATTTATAGTGGGTTAGCTAACAGATAGGGTGTTAATATGCCCATGTTTCTTCTCACAAAACACCTCGTTTTACACACATTCCTCGAGTCTCACAATTTTACTGCCTTTTCGTCTCGTCACTTTTCGTACCTCTTCCCGTATATACGCATTTTCATACCATAACCCCTTTACAAGAATAGCCAACAATCTGCCAAACTACGGACGATCAAAGTTATTTTCCAGGCTGCGTGCGACCATTCAACCACTCAACCTACCACCACGTACCATAGCATAGAACCGGTGAACCAGTCCACAAACCAACCAGAGAGCATTTAAAACTCGACCTTCTTTCACAAGCAGAAGCTAAAGATGCAACTTATCGTTCTTGTGGTTCTGGTCATCTTGTACACGAAGTTGATTGATGCTTTCGGCAAAGATAATATCAAGGAGCTGGTAAGTGAAGCAACAGAGTGAACCTCCTGATCAGACTGCTAACAATCCTCAGACGTGGGAGATATATACTCGGTACTCACCATCCAATACTTTCAAAGAGAGCCGGGCCGTCAAGCGCAAGGCAATTGATATTTATACCGAGAGATCCAACACCAGCAGCAAAGATGAGTTTGCCAAATGGGCCAAGCTAGACAGGCAGTACACTGCTACTAAGAGCCAGATTGAAAAGCTCAATGCGCAGATGGCGCAGCAGAAAACCAAGTTCCGGTTTGCGATCCGATCTGTTTTGTTTCTAGCCACCACCGGCGTCAAGTTCTACGTTCGCATCAAGTACCGAAAGAGCCCTGTTTTCTGGCTCCCGCCGAACGTCTTGCCATACTACGTTCTATGGGGCCTGTCCTTCTCCTCGGCGCCAATGAACTCGGTCTCGATCTCTAGCTGGTTATTTATTAGTGAATGGGCAATCTCGAGCCTCATCAGCCTAGGCTCCCTGGTGTACAGAAGCGCAACCGCTCCGATCCAGCAACCACGCAAAGAAAGCGTGCCTGTTTCATGAAATCTTTTTTTAGCTATTTGTAAATATATCGATGCTTGCTACTCGCGCCCGTACTCCCTGTTCTGTGCCTCCGGCGGCTGGGCGCTGCCCAGACCCGTGGCTCCGCTTCGCGGAGATTCTATATCCCAGGTTACGTCCTCCGCGAAGCGGAGCCACGGGTCTGGGCAGCGCCCAGCCGCCGGAGGCACAGTGCAGGGAGAAGAGGTGGTTACTAGTATACATTGATATATCGTTATATTAACAAGAGGTGTTGGGGATGTACTTGTTGCGGATGCCCCAGTGCAAGACGTCTTTTGCACCCGAAAAGTCCTGGAACGACATTGGTGCTCCGTGCTTCTTACCGCCGAACCGCTTTTTGCGAGGATCCAGGGCTTTGTGGACGGTCTCGAGGACTCCGCAAGCTCGGGCTTCTTCGCCATGTGAGGAATGGGTGTGATTGCCCTTGAGATAGGCCTCGCGGAGAGACCCGTTTGAGCCGCCCCCAAAACTGAGTCGCCCACTGCGGGTGGTCGATACGCGAGGGAGCGACTTGCCATTGAGCAGTTTGTCTACCAGGTAGTGGAGCCACAGAACATTGGTCCGAGGACAGAAATACGACCAAATGGTCTGCTGGTTGTTGTGGAGAGTGGGATCCGGCAACGGATAGCCAGCTGCTGGGCCTGCTGAAGCCTGCGTGGGGTTAGCAGGGTTGGGCGATTGAGAGTAGTTGGTAGATAGACCCGAGGCAAACGATCTCATGAATCGATAGATGTCGAACTGGTAATCGCCCTTGCCACGGAAAAAGTCCGGGTGGTCAAGCCGAGTGAAGATTACATTACCGTCGTCGGTCATAGCCCGCGAAAGTGTGTAATCGATCAAAGTCACTTTAAGCTCCTTTTCTTCTAAATCGAGACTATCTTCATCGTCAGCGAGTGACAGATTGCTAAGCAGTTTGGTAGTGTTAGACACTCCCTTTGTTGCACTGCTAGCTACTTCTTCGATCACTACATTACCCCAGTGAAGATCTCGGTGCTCGAAATCGAACTTATCTTCAGCAATGGCTAGATTGCTAACAACTTGCCAGAAAATGGACTCAGCATCGTGCCACGAGGTGAGGTCGAAATGTTCCAAGTCCGTACCGGCATTCGCCATGACTACTATACAGTACATTTGATCGGATTTGAAGAAATCCGGTCGGTAGTTCTCCGAATGACTCTTCTCATTATAGTTGTCCCATAATTGAAGCAGCCGTTGTGGGTACGCACCACACACCACTGCGGAGTCCAAAACGTCCACATATCCATCTAAAGGCATGAGCATTCTGGCAATGGTCAGTTCTTGAACGATATCATGCACGGGGAGCTGGTCAAGGTCTTCGTTGCCAAACGGAATGATTTTCAAGATTTTCGATGAATCTTTTGATGTCTGGATGAATACTTCACTGAACGAAGCCTCGGTCAGTTTCTCGAGATTATCGTACCCGTAATCGATATAATCGGAGAAATTTTCAATGTCTGTACAGCTACAAAGCGATAGCAAGTTCTGCAGCTGTGAATGTTCGTACTCGGCAATAGGAATGCCGACTGTTAATGAGCTCGAAGTGTCTGAACGAGCCAGTGATAATAAGGAGGTACTAGCGCGTAGTTTATTACGGAGCTTTTCTCTTGATCCATCTACTGGCGTAGGCAACGAGATCATCGACTTGTCGAAACACGAATCGCCGACAATGGAGGGTGATTTGGTCATGGTGGCGGATCCAGAGCCATGATTATGGTTGTTTGAATGAGGGCCAGATGCATTGCGGAACAGCGACGAGGAGCTGGGAGAGAAGGAGATCAATCGTTTCATGTCCTGAATAGAAGATTTTTTCGAGAATCCGTTTACGATAGACAGCTTATGAGAATGCTTTGAATCTTTAGGAGTAGTAGCAGTGGTGTTTTTCGGGGTGGCAGTTTTCTCGGGATTGGGCGAATATTCAGAAGCATTTGTCGGGGTTTTGCCTTCTTTTGCCTTTGTGGATCGTAACGATAGTAATGAAGAATGTGGTGCGAGGGACGTGATGAAGGAAGATCCATAGCGGGATACACGTAAAGAGCCATTGGAGACGGTACTTCCACCACCGTTTATTGATGGATGTGATGGGCTACGGGAGCTGTCATGGGTACTAGTACTATCGAAGCTAGGACGAGGAGCAAAGAAGTCTTGATGATTGACTAACGAGGTGGGCCCTGAGATCGTTTCTTTTGTGATTCGCTTGTGCTTGATCGAGCCAGTGTCTCTTTTATATGATAATAACGGGGAATTGCCAGTGCTGCCACTGGAAATCGATGGGATCGATACGTTTGAGAAATGAGATAGAGCTGGCGAGGTCGTAGAGGTTGACGGGGTAGGAGGTGTTCTTGACGATGATGATGAAGAAGCCATGGTCAAAGCAGGAGGAACTGGGTTGCGTAGCGACATATACGAATAGCGCGACGACGCCATTGGAGGGTAATTACTAGGGATGTTTAGTTTATCTACGTCGTCAGAGGTAGTGGTGGAACTGGATCGAATGCTAAAACGACTAGTGGTATGGGGGTCATTTTCAAATGGGACCACGATACCAGGAACCGCTCGCTTGCCCTTGCCATTGTCGGTATAGTCATCAAGGTCGTCGAGATCGTCTTCGTCTTCGTCAGTGTCAATATCGCTATTGTGGAGGATTTGCGATAGGTTCTTTGCAACCGAGCTTCTTCTTAGGTTGCCAACGTCGAGGATTAAGGACGAGTACCGGCTTGGTTGAGAAGGTTTCACGGGAGTTACATCGGTAGATGACGAGTTAGAACCAATAGAGTACCGTTGGATGGTGGTTTTGGATGATCCTTGAGAGATACGGTTGATTGTCGCGCTACTATTTCTGTTGTTTATTTTAGCAGCGTCGAGAGTGTCTTTAGAGGAGATGGAAGAGGATGTAGAGAGTGTTGAGAGGGTTCGTACGAGCCTTGATAGTCTTGTAGGTTGTTTAGGAGGGGATTCGTCAGTGGTGGTGGAAGCGTTTGTGGGTTGATTGATTCCTTTTGAAGAATGGACTTTGCGTAACACCTCGGTTGTTTCTGCTTCCCAGGAGATGTTTTCTTTGTTGGAGGAGTCGATTTCAATGGAGATGAGGGAGTCGATGCCGAGTCCGATGGGCGACGGTAGGTTAGAGGGAGGAGGTGAAGTAGGAGTAGGAGTAGGTGTAGGTGTAGGTGTAGGTGTAGGTGTAGGTGTAGCGGTAGGTATAGGTGTAGCGGTGTTAATATTAGTAGCAGCAATAGTAATATTATTAAGGACCGCGTTCTCGTCTTGGATCTGATTCCATTGTAGAAACCCAGCGTGCGCTTTAGATAGAGTCGGGTTATGAGATTTTTTCTTTCCGTAGGTATTCTTCGAAGTAGCGCTTGAAAACGATTGGAGAAGAGAACCGCTTCGGTTATGAGAAAACAATTTTCTTCGTTGTTTATTTTCGATTGGAGGTTCCATATTGAGGGAGCTGTTTAGGAGGTTAGTATTAAGGACGAGGGGGCGAAAGAGAAAGAGTGGACATTAGAAACGGTTGATTGTGTGGTATGGACCAGACGGTAATTGCGATTGCGACTGCGGCCGCGAACGAGCTCATTGATAATCGCTTAATCGCTTAACTAGACAAAAGAATATCGGCTGAAGCGAACCAGATCCGCTGGTAGAATAGTAGTGCAATTCCGTGTCTGGCTTTGCAATTCCGTGTCTAGCTTTGCAATTCCGTGTCTGGCTTTGCGATTCCGTGTCTAGCTTTGCAATTCCGTGTCTGGCTTTGCGATTACGTGTCTAGCTTTGCAATTCCGTGTCTGGCTTTGCGATTACGTGTCTAGCTTTGCAACTCCGTGTCTAGCTTTGCAACTCCGTGTCTAGCTTTGCGATTCCGTGTCTAGCTTTGCAGGTCCATGTCTAGGTTTGCAACTCCATGTCTAGGTTTGCAATTCCATGTCTTGTCCAGCTTTGCCAATCTATCTCCATTTCACTTCCTAGCTAATCATCTGAAACCCATTGAAAACCAAACCAACTCATATGTCCACTCTTCAAGCTTCACGGCCAATTCTTATTATAACTCACATTCCGTCTGGTAACTCGGCTTTGGTCTCTGTGATGCTGCCTTAACACAGAGAGAAAGGTTCAAGCATAAAAAAATAATCCAAGCAATGAAATGTTTTTTGTTGGTAAATTGTTTTTCGGAAAGAAAAAAAAAAGTTTGATCAAGAACAGGCGTTTTACGTTTTTCTGTATCAAAATATATCTTACAGGGGTCTTTACGGACGGGACTTAATTGTTTGAATGGCCGATGTTTAGATATTGCTACTAGGGTACGTGCAGAGAGCGACGAGGAGCGAGTAGATCAGGGAGAAAAGGCAGTATCGAGCAAAGGCTGACAGGCAGAAGTCCAAGGTTGGTGCTGGCCGAGGAAGAGGTCGGGGGGGGTGGGACTTTTGGCAGTTGTGCTCAGTTGCGGGGGGGGGGGTTCATTTACAGGCCCATCTGCATCGATTATTCTACGGCGGACTGCAGATTCTGTTGTGGTTGTTGTTATTGTTGTGTGTGCCCCCGAAACGACCGTAGTCAACATCAGGACGCGAAAAATGCGCGGCGTAAAGGGGCCTCAAAGGTTGTGGGTCGCGCAAGGCGTAAAATGCGATGCGATAGGCAAGGCAGCTGGGAGGTTGTGTAGTGCTTGTGAGTTAGGACTAGCAATTAAGATCAAGGTTAACAGGAGAGAGCAGGGCAGGGCGGGTAGGCGTGAGGCAGAGCAGGGAGAATGTATCGGAGAGATTAGCATGATGTTGGAAGGATTAGAGCGAGAGAGAATAAGAGAGAGAATAAGAGAGGGAATAAGAGAGTGAATAAGAGAGTGAATAAGAGAGCGAAAAAGAGAGTGAAAACAGAGTGAAAAAGAGAGTGAAACAGAGAGTGAAACAGAGTGTGAAACAAGCGAGCAAAACGAGTCAACGAGACAGTTCTAATGATCCCTCTAAATCACACAGTCACGTGTCACAGCTCCACCTCTACATACGCGTCGCTCGAAACGCGTCCCGCCTGACCCGCGCTTCGCTCTGTGACCGCGAACCGTTAATTGCATATCCTGCCTGACGTTCCGTTAAACTTTTCGAATGGCTGGCACAAATTATGCATGTATCAAGTATCAGGATATACTGAGTTTCATTCTACAAGTAGTAGCTTCAGAGCTAATTTTACTTTACTTTACTTTACTTTACTTTACAAGTTGATGAAGCAGTTTTAAAGTTGCAAAATAAAAAAAAATATTACACAGTTGCTTCAACCTGCCAACTAGCGTGCTAGTATAGAATTCGGTGCTACAGAAGATAGTTCCCTGTGAGGCCAGGAATCCGTCGGCCGCTTATGGCATTTCACATTGACCCCCTTGCGTTGATCAAGAATTTACAACTGCAAAACATATAACGTTACATAGCAGCAACCGGTACTTCAAAACATTGTCGGCTGGTGGATAAACTGGACTAGTAGGTTTGGTTGATTTAGGTCCAGCCGCTGGTTCCAAGCCGATAATCCGTTGTTTTCAAATAGTCGCTGGTGTGATTTGATTCAAAGAAAGCGAACCGTTCAACAGCCATCTCCATCGCTGCTACCACCACCACCACCACCACCATCAACGCTCGTTATAATAAGTGAGACACAAGAAAAAATTCCTCCCAAGAACCTCTGTTCATGTTGCACGCCGTCTTCATTCTCCTTGCTTCTCTTGGCTGATATAAGCATCATCTCGATTCAAACCAAATGCAGGCGGCCAAAAATATAGAGAAAGGATTCTCTTTAGACAACATCTCTTCCTATATAATAGCGAATCAGTTGGAAATTCACGACAAAGACCACAGTCTTGATAGAAATAGCGGCTCCGCCAGCGACCACTGCCAAGATAGAAACAGCGGCTCCGCGAGCGACCACGCTCTTGTTCACGCCGGCCGTAGCTCTCCTTCGTGTAGTTGTAATCCGGCCCCTTGTCAGTGCTACACTAATCTCTCCAAGAAGATCGAAATGCTACAAAAAGACCTCAATAGTGCTGCTGAAGTAGGTCAAGCATTACTGAAAACTCATGAAAGCTATGTGTTGGAATCAGAGCAGGAGTCTGCTCGCATGGAAGCATCCATCAACTTCATGACCAAGCATTTACAAACGGTAATGAAAGATAACGACAGACTGTTATTGGATAATTCTGAATTAATACATCAATTACAGGATAACTCCCAAGCATTAACGGAATCAGATTCCAGAATCGATAGATTGTCTCTGGAACTCAACTCGTCAAAGGATCGCATTATTAAATTAAATACTTTTATGCTACAAGCCAAGGATCTCGAAATTCAAATAATGTCTTTGGAGAATATCCGTGAAGGGTTACAGACCGACCTTCAACAAACAACAAAGGAAAAGTACGTGGCTGAATTAAAGTGGAGAAAAGCTGAACGACTATTAGAAAAGCTAACAAGTCAGTACGAGAAGTTAGAGGACGAATCGTATAATCGGATTGAAATAACTCCAAGACTAGCATTCCTCAACGATCAATCTATCAAGAATACAATCAATGAACTCCAACATAAGACGCTAGGGAATAGTAAGGACTCGGCTACCTTTACACCTATCAAATATAACCGTGGTTATGGTGAAATTATGTCATTACCATCTCCTCCTTCCAGTGGCAGGCAAAGCAAATCGCATACCCGAACAAACTCCAAGATTGGCAAACTAGGTCCCCTTTACGAAGATGAGTCTTTTCTAGATTATTTCCGAGGCCAAGACGAGGAGGAAGCCCATTACTCATATGATTCTGGGCATCTGCCTCAAGGCAAAGATTTTGTACTAGATTCGCCTCTCCATAGCAGGCAGAATAGCTGCCATGTGGATACGATAACGTCCCTAGGTAAATACACACCAACCGATACAGGTCCCGCAGGGTTGTTAACGCCAAATGATACAATGGATGATGATACGGCAACAGGGTTGGAAACAGATGATGATTCAAGTCAAACCGGCCCAATAGAGATTTCAATTCATAGATCAAACCATGAGTCGATTGACGGTTGTACGAATTCTCATGAATATAAACCAACCAGCCTACGGAATAGCTTAACTCTAGATATAGAGAATGAACGGGAAGAACTTATGGATGCAGGGGCCCCTGAAAACGACGAATCGCTTCCACTTCAACAACACTTGATAAACGATTCCATCGATATCTCTATCGACCCAGGTCTATTTCCTTCATCTAGTCCCTCTTGTAGCCCACCTCGCTTTCTCCGTAAAGTGACATCCCATGAAAGCATTCTCTCGCTTATAATAGAAAATCATCATGATAATAGGACCGCCAGTGCTGCTACTACGACTGTTGATCTATTGCCATATTTCGGATCGTACAAGACTAATATGCCTTCGTTCTATGGTCGTGTTAAGACCCCCCTTGCTGTTACTGAAGTATGTCCCGAGACCACGGATGCCCCTCCTTCCAAACTTCTAAATCCTGAATATTCCAAATCCTTAAGAAGTCGACAGCTTCTATTTGCAGCAATTGCTAATAACAGCACGAAAAGAGCGCCATCGCCAAGGACAATCCGTCGCAATTCGACCGAGTCGCCTATTTCTGGATCTTCATCCACCACGTCTGATAACGATCAGTCCAACACTTCATGGTCGACTTTATTTTCTCGATTACGATCACCGACAACCACCGCATCTTCAATCACGCCACGTTTTCCTGCAGATGTACTCATTTCCAAGATCCTCTCGGAACCCATCCAAACTTCAGTTTCCGTCAAAGAAGTTTCCGAGGCCATGAATACTACTTTTATATGATTTGTTTGTCCTTATATATATTTATTTACTACCTAGATCTATTAATATTTCTTGAATTGAATTTTCCCAGCTACAGAGCAGTATATTTGAGGAGGAAGTGGCCTGTTATTTTGAGCCTTGACATATGAATGAGTATGTTACTGTAATTCGCTTACCGTTGTCCTTTTATTTCCCATTCCTTCCTCTTGCTTCCCATCGTTCATACCTTTCGTTTCCCGTCTTGGTGCTCGCTTTAGTATTGGTATTGGTATTGGTATTGGTATTGGTATTGGTATAGGTCTTGGTATTAGTCTTCGTTCCCTCTTCGTTCCCGTCTTCCTTCACGTCCTACTTCTCGTCTTCGTTCTCGTCTTGCTTCACGTCCTACTTCTCGTCCTCTCTCGCTTCTAGTCCCTAAAATAACCCCTAATATTCGCCTTCTAACTAACCAACTCCCTAACCACAATCTAACCTGAATCCAAACTCTACTCTAAACCATTGTCGTCCACACTGACTGCACACACCCCGATCGTCAAATGCGCTCACCTGAATTACCGCTTCACAACACCAGCTGCCTTAGCGTCAACCTGAAACAACAACGGCATTCCATCCTTGCTTAGTGCCCACAAAGATTGACCCCGTAGTTTCCCATCAATACCCTTAAAAACGCGTAGTTCAAGGTCTGGTCCTGAAGTTACCAGGAACAAGATCTCTCTATGCGAGGTTTCTCCATTGGGATGCAGTGACGTGCGCCTCGATGCCCAGAATAGTAGTTGCCAAGTCTTCATGTTAACTGCAAGGTAAGAATATTACCCAATCTAAGTAAACAACTTACCCTATCCAGCCTTCACAGGTACCGAAGAAGACGCAAAAATTACCGTTTTAGGCGTAGACCATGCTTGTGTTATCGGTAACTGGCAGAGAATAAACAGATCCAAGGGGAAATCAATGGCATCTTTGTCCAACTGAACAAATAAACTCCATAATATAAATGTATATATCTATTCAACAATGATCATCTTCAAATAAAACTACATAAAAGTTAATTTTTAACATTTTTATCTTGACTCAACCCGCAACGGCCGTCCTTTTTATATGTAGAGCCCGTAAAATTAAACCGTTTCCTACGATTGCACCAATGGCATTGTTTATAGCTAGCCAGTCATATGCACTACTAATACCTCCATAGGGAAAGCTGTCAGCAGGCACATCCCGCCTATTTAGTATCAGCTCGTTGTTGGTACCTGACGGGCCAAAAAAAACCGATGAACAGAGCGAAAAAAAAAAAAAAGAAATATCAAAACAGAAGAAGGATAAAAACTGGAACAGTTTCGTAGCATAACAAAATATCACCCCATCTCGAGAAAGAGAGAAAATAAAAATTCTGTTCTTTGACTATTGATTGTTCAAAGTTATCGATGGATCGTTCCAGTTTACATCGGTTACTAGTCGAACTGGTACAGGAGTTGAATGACGGAGAGGCGGTAATCCAGGCTTTAGAAGATCGCGAAGGTGAGGAAATAACATGGATTTGAGTTGGTGATGGAAGTTTCTGTTTCTTGATTCTGAGAGAGAGATTATGGGCCCTCAAATTATTGGAGCGCTCCGTGAGATGGTCGCGAAGAGAGAAACCCGCAGTGCTAACATGATTTAGATGTTAATAGTAAAGAAACCACGGCTCGAGTCCGTGCTGAGCTCGAAGAGATACGAAACGATATAAGAGATGTTCAAGAGAAAATCAGGCTGCTCAATCAAGGCTGACGATTGGCTTCCTTATTTTGTATTCCATGATGAATTAGCATAATGAATTAGTTTTAATGAAAAGCTATAGATTATAGTGGCGGGTGTCCGGGTACACTGGCTGTAGGTTCTTAGATAAGCTGCGATTTCGTAGCAAGAGGTCTGGAATTGAGTGAGATGGAACGTTGGAAATGTGTGACAGTATTCAAACAGCAGTTTAGCGACGAAAGTAGCGACCTAGTGCCCATTAAGAATCACGAATAGGCTATAGGGATGCTTCATTTTTGACAGTTATGCTTTCTTCAAGTACATCTGGAGTACATGCCATTCAACAATATCTAAGAGTTGCAAAAATAGTTATAGAGACAGTTACAGTCGAGACGAGTTATCAGCCAGATGGTTGGTCTGGTCCGCTTAACTCATTATACTCATCCTCCGAGGTTAGGGGGGCAGCCGAATTGATGAAAGCTCAGTTTCACAAAATGCTGAACTAAACAGTCTCAGCAGACAGTCAACTGCTTTACTCATAAACGACCAGGAGGAGGATACCACCGTACTTTGGACCTATGACCAAGATCACGACCACGACCACGACCACGACCACGACCACGACCACGACCACGACCACGACCACGACCACGACCACGACCACGACCACGACCACGACCACGACCCCACTCGGCACACAAAACTCGAGCGCAGCTCGAGCCACGGGTCTGGGCAGCGCCCAGCCGCCGGAGGCTTCCCGAGGCGCCCAAACTCAAAGGTCCGTGTCCTGTCCTCTCTGCAAACCAGCGAAATGGACCGATTCCCAGGTCGAGCCAGGCAGCGCTCGACACCCCGCCGCACAAAGTCCCAGCGGCTCAATATATCGGGCAAGGGTTGGGTATCGAGTGAAAAAAATGTTAGTAGATCGCAAATAGATAATAAAAAATATATTTATGTAGAGTAGGAATAGAGAGGATTAAATGTATTTTAGAAGAGAGTTGAGGATATTATCATTCCAATAGTAGAAAAGTAAAAAAAAAACCCAGAGAAGAGGAGGGAAGCATCTTTTGTAAATAAGACCTTTTATAGAGTACGATGGTGGATTCATTTTTTGTTAATCCTAGCAAACGTCGCAAGACCACTACGACTAGAACCGGACCCAAGAAGAATGTCAGATCAGTTAGAGAAAACGGTAGCACGAATGGCCGACCGAATGGAAGAACCAATGGAAAGTCTAATAGCAGACATGGAGGACAAGCGAAAAATGATGAAGACGAAGTAGACGACGACGAAGGTCTTGAGTCAGATGATCTAGACAGTGATATTTCAATGGACGAGGGTGACGGAGCACCTTCAGATTCAGAAGAAGAGTTTGGTAACGAGACCGAAGCAGATAAAAGACGAAGATTGGCAAAACAATATCTTGAAAATATCCAGACGGAGCTAGACGCTCACGCTGGTGATGATACTGCATTCGATGCCAAAGACTTGGATAGAGACATAATTAGTAGAAGACTGAAAGAGGATGTGGCCGAGACGGTGGGCAAAGTGTATCGATTTATAGCAAATTCTTTGGATCTGGACAATGTAAACCGTGAAAGCAAGACTCTTCAATTGACACAGGCCAAGCCATATGGCATGACGTCGATAGCTACGAACTATCCATTTGCATATACGACTTCTAAAGATCTAACCGTCACGAAGTGGGATATTTCCAACGCTATTAAACCAAGAATCGTCCGCTATGTTAAAGGCAATCACCGGGTTAAAAGCCCCGAAGAGAGAGAAAAGTTCAAGGGGCATTTTGATGAGATTCTTTGTGTAGCAGCATCATCAGACGGTAAATATGTGGCTACTGGAGGACGAGACCGACGGATTGTCGTGTGGTCGGCAGAAAACCTACTGCCAATTAAGGTGTTTGAAACGAGAGATCGCAAGGGAGTCGTCATGGGATTGGTATTCCGTAGAAACACAAACGAATTATATGCGTCATGTGCGGATCTTAAAGTTCGAACATTCAATTTGGATCAATTAGCACAGGTGGAAATCTTGTTTGGCCATCAGGACGAAGTGGCAGATATTTCTGCCCTTGGGCAAGAGAGATGTGTCAGTGTAGGATCTCGGGACCGTACTGCCATTATCTGGAAAATCTCCGAAGAGACCAGACTGACATTCCGAGGCGCTGATACCAGCAGTACCAGTAATCATAGTAAAAAGCGAACCGCCAACGATTCGGGATACGAGGCATATTCTACAAGTAATAAAATACTTGAAGGTAGTATCGACTGTTGTTCAATGATTGACGATCAACTGTTTGTTACTGGGTCTGATAATGGTAACATCAGTTTGTGGTCTGTAAACAAGAAGAAGCCGTTATTTGTGTTGCGGGAAGCTCATGGTCGGGACGAATGTTTGAAAGCAGAACAAGTATCTGCCGAGATGACGAATGGAGTTTCTATTCCTCCACCACCTGCTCTCCCCCGGTATATTACCAGTATTTATGCAGTTCCATTTTCCGATACTTTTTTCACTGGGTCCTGGGACGGCAGCATCCGAGTATGGAAAATCAATGAAGATTTACGAAGTTTCGAGTCTGCTGGAAGTGTTGCGGGCGTGACAGGCATTGTGAACCGGATCTCGGTCGTTGAAACCGGAGCCAAAGGCAAAGAGACATTCACAGTCGTCGGAGCTGTATCCAAAGAACTGCGACTCGGACGATGGCTCAAAGTTAAAAGTAAAAATGGGTTATTAACTGCTGTTATTAGCAGAAAGTAGTCTGTAAATTATTATTCATGTTATGCATTTTATTTGTCATTAGTATATCTTGATTGTGTCTGTTGTATAGCGGTCGACTAGGCTATGTCTAGAATCGTCTATAGATTTTGCGATAGTTATGATATGTATTCGAGCCTAGAGACGCCAACACTTTGTGATTTCATATAGAATGATATGAAATCAAGCCTAGATACGTCCAGACTTAGTGATTCTAGTCTTATGATATAATTGTGATGGCCGGAGGCCCACGAAACAAACCAGTCTCATCAAGAAATCCAGACAGAGCCCGGAATCTAGACAAACTACAAACAACAATCATGCCTATTAAGAGTTCATTTCCTTATATAGGTAAAAGAGAAAGAAGAGATATACAAATCTAACAAAACAAATTCACAATTTTTTTTAATTATTCAAAGAAAAAAACCTCTCTTAAGATATGACAAACAAAAAAAAAACCGAAAACACAAACAAAACCTGTCAGATGAAGTTTTAAATAAAAAAAAGTTATGATGAATTGAACAGATGTTGATTGAAGTTAATTTTTTATTTTGTTATTCTTATCGAGACTAATTCTTTCTTTGCACATATTCTTTTGTCGATTGCTTTAAGAACGAGGCTTCTCCTTCTTCTCCTTCCAGAGAGCAAGTAAAGAAACACCGGAAACCTTGACAACCTTGAAACGAACACCGGGAATATCACCCTTAGCTTTACCCTTACGACCGAAACCAGCCAACAAGACTTCGTCGTTCTCGTCAACAAAGTTCAAACAACCATCATTAGGGACGAAAGCGGTAACCTTCTTACCGTTCTTGATGAGTTGGACTCTGACACACTTTCTGATAGCAGAGTTGGGTTGTTTGGCTTCAATACCAATCTTTTCAAGTACAATTCCCTTGGCGTGAGAAGAACCTCCAAAGGGAGACGACTTGAAAGCAGTTCCGAGCAAACGCTTCTTGTAAGAAAGATCAGCCCATCTGTTGTCACGACGGGTGGTTCTCAACTTTCTGGCGGAGTTCAATCCTCTTGGCTTTCCTTTTCCCATTTTGATTTAATGTTTTTTTTTTGTGGTCGTCTAAAGTCGATGGTAGATTCCAAAATTGTCCGTCTGAAGATAGTAAAATGTCGTCTATGTTCGAATGGCGTGGGTGCGTTGTGCGTGGGTATTCGTACGTACAGATGTGATAATTTCCGTATTAGGAAGGTCGGGTGTGACGTTGATTACTTTAAATGGAATCACTGGGAGGTTTCCAGTTTTTCACCCTAGCTGATAGGAAAGTATGACCCTAACATCTGTCAGTTGGGAGTAATTTGTAGATTGTCGATCATCGTGATAGTGGCAAGGGCGAGATGGTTAATTGATAGATGATGCAGGGGAGGCAGAAGTGGATTGGCGAGACAGTAAATGTGTATAGAATAGGAATATCTTGTAGTGATTCTATTTATTCTGAGCGGAGATGTATGTTATTGAAGAGTTATTCGAGCACGAGGACAGTTAGGTGTCCTATCTATACAGGAGATTGTGAAAAATGGAAGAGCTCACATGTAGCATAAGCTCTCGTCTCTTTAACAACTATATGTATAGATATATACAGATAAATGGCAGGACCAACAGACCTACTCTATTGCAATTTCCGAATATAACCAACCACCCGGTACAATTAAGTATCTCTGCTAAGTGGGAATCCTCCTATACTTCGATAAAGTGTGGGTACCGACTAAAGACTGACCAAAGACTGAGTATTTGTCAAGCTACTTAGATCCGACAAAGATGCGGCTCATACCGCCCATACCGTCGGAACTCCTTAAGTTTCTTCCTTGCACGCTCGTGGCAAACTTGCCACTAACAATGCATCGGCCGGCGGGTTTGAATTGTTTTTTTGATTAAACTCTCATCTTCTAATGACTAAGTGAACTTGCGACCAAGGTATCTACTTTTCTCCGACGCTTGTGCGGCTCGGGTGTTTTGCTATGTGCGATGTCAGATCGCCGCATAAAACCCCCTGCGCGCTTAAACTCATAACTCCGCTGGACAATTCTGAGGAGTACTAAAGTCCGAAATATTGCCAGACAAGAAAAGTCTATAAATACTAAAGTTTGAAATATCATTAAGAATTACCGGACCAGAGGGGTGAATATAAATACAAGACCAATCGCACAAATAGAGAAAACCACCAACAATCGGCTCAAATAAGTAAACTTAACAACCAACAATGTCTACGTTTAATTTCGATACTACTTCTGAGGAAGTCGTTAAAGCTTTAGAGACTTCCATCAAAGATAAGGTTATCATTATTACTGGTGGAACATGGGGTGGCATTGGAGCCGACAATGCCCGGGTTCTCGCTGCAACTGATGCTAAGCTTATCATTATCACTGGTCGTTCTCAAGCCAAACTGGACGAGACAGTTGCTAATATTAAGAAAGACCACCCGAACGCTAAGCTCCGTACTCTTTTAATGGACTTGGCTTCTCAAAAATCCGTCCGTAAGGCTGCCGAGGAAGTCAATGGGTATTCCGAGAACATCGATGTTCTTATCAATAATGCCGGGATTATGGCCTGTCCTTTCGGTAAAACCGAGGATGGAATCGAGCTCCAGTTCGGAACCAACCACATTGGCCATTTCTTGTTCACCAATCTTATTATCAAGAAGATTCTCGCTACCGCTCATCCTAGAATCGTTAACTTGTCCAGTGTTGGCCATGTCGCTGCACCAGTTTTCTTTGATAATGTTAACTTCAATGAGGGTAAGACATATCATGAATGGTTCGCATATGGTCAATCAAAGACAGCGAATATTTTGTTTGCCAGAGAGTTGTCTCAACGTTACAACAAGAGCCATGGACTTGTATCTTTCAGTCTTCATCCTGGGGCCATTGGCACCAATCTTGCTCATGACGTTGATGCCGAAGCGTTTATGCTGAACCCTCCCACCGATTACTGGGGCACCAATGAATTCTTTGAAGGATTGATGAAATGGGGCGGTAAATATAAATCGTTATCTCAAGGTGGAGCCACCACATTGATTGCTGCTTTTGATCCATCAATTGCACCACAAAGTGGATCATATCTTGCCGACGGCCAAGTCAATAACAGTGCGTGTGGAGAGCATGCTACTCCTGTCAAATATGGTCTTAAGCTTTGGACTTTGAGTGAGGAATTAGTTGGACAGAAGTTTGAATAAGAAGAGGAAGCATTGTAGATAGCAAATAGAGAAAATACAGTTATTTTTTTAGTTATTATAGCGGATAATTGTATTCTAATGGGACGAGCGGTTCTCGAAGTCCGGGAATAATTGTTGCTGCAAGTGGGCCAAAGTGGTAATTTCCGGGGTAAAAAAGAATGCAAGTCAGTCAATCGGAAAAATCACGAACGGCCTGACGCCATGTCCAACGACCAGACACCACGCCGAGCTGCCAGACGCCATGTCAAGAGAAGATGAGCCATCTCCGGACGATTCGCCACGTCAATAGTCGCCATTCATTACCTGGCAAGTTCAGACAGAATCACTGGCTAACCTCCAATCCAAGGCCCGACCGGGCCTCGCGGAATAGAGTTAAATCCGATGCATATTACTAATTTCGCTCCTAACACCGATTCGGCCGGAGTACGCAGCAGAAACTCGATAATCACGGTTTCTTACAGACACAGTCGCGATGCCGATATCGTCATCTTTGTAATGTTGTGCACTTGAGTTTCTGTGTTTCTGTAAGAGTCGGAGTTTAGCAATTTAGATTCCGCTGCTAGGTTGGCGCGGGTCAAAACGACTGAATACAAGGACATGTGTTAGTAGATAGTATAGATAGTATAGATAGTATAAATCATCTCGGTCGAATCTGCTGCTCTCAGTATTTCATTCATTTTACATATAAAGCCATGACTCAATTCAATTCTGATACTACTTCCGAAGAAGTCGTCGAGGCTCTTGCTTCCGAGATTAAAGACAAGGTCATTATTATAACTGGTGCTACTTGGAATGGCATTGGCGCCGAGAATGCCCGGATTCTTTCTGGCTCTGGTGCTAAGCTAGTGGTAATTACAGGCCGGTCTCAATCCAAGTTGGACGAGACAGTCACAAACATTAAAAAGGAATTTCCAAATGCCAACATTCGCACTCTTGTTATGGATCTGGCATCATTGAAGTCAGTTCATCATGGTGCTGAAGAGGTCAATAGTTACTCTGAGAATATTGATGTCTTAATCAATAATGCAGGTATTATGGCATGCCCGTACAGAAAAACTGAGGATGGATTCGAGAATCAATTTGCAACCAACCATTTGGGTCACTTTCTGTTTACCAATCTGACCATGAAAAAACTTTTGGCTACTGGTCACCCTCGAGTCGTCAATGTTAGCAGTTCCGGCCATGGGTACGCCCCGATTATTTTCGAAGACCCCGGGTTTTCAGACGGCACCAAGTATAATAAATGGTATGCTTACGGACAATCCAAGACCGCCAACATCCTGTTCGCAAGAGAACTCACTAGAAGATACCGTAAAGATGGTCTTGCAGCGTATAGTATTCACCCCGGAGTCATTATTGGCACCAACCTTGGTAATCATCTTGACGTAAACACCGAGTTTGCCAATCTTCCAGTTGATTATTGGGGAACAGATGACGCTCGTGCTGACTTTGCCAAATTAAAGTACAAGTCTGTGTCTCAAGGAGCAGCCACCATCTTGGTTGGTGCGTTTGATCCGTCTATAGCACCTCAGGCAGGAGCATATCTCAATGATTGCGAAGTTCATGATGATGATGATGATTGTAAACCTCACGCCCGTCAATTGAACGATGCTTTCAAGTTATGGACTATGAGTGAAGAAATGGTTGGTGAGAAGTTTCCATAGTAAATATATGTAGATAATCTTTTTTTTTTTTTTGGTGAGTGATGCCTGGTGGTTGGTTAGGCACTGCCTAGAACCGGCGTGTTTGACGGGTAGCAGTCTATATTATTAGGTACTGTTTGGGATGGTCGTTTGCCAAATCTGTTTTCCTCTTACACTGGCACTTTTGTTTCACTTTCCAACTCAGGGGTAATTCTACTTCTGATATTTGTAGATCATTTCCTGTCCTACCGACATGTTCTTATCTTATCTCAATCTCTGGTTGTCACTGGGCGGTGGCCCGTATGCGGCACGAATGGACTATTTCTACGCCGAGAAACTACCGCAGCAACTCACTGACAGCCGGGCTCGGGGTCACTACCACCACCGCCGTTCCTGCCAAACAGGGTTAACTTTTACACTGCAGGAGGAGACGTTAGCCTTGCCAGCGTCCGAACCTCTCGCTCGGCTCACGTAGTACCGACCTTGAACCCTTATTTCTGCCGAGAAGACCCTTACCGAAATCCTATTTCGACGCTCCAGACAAGGTTGTTTGTCGGCTTTTTGCCCGAACATACCGTTATAACCCGTCATACTAAGCTGCGAGCGGGGGGAGAGTCCTACCCCCAAAAAAAAACCAGACTGTATATACTTCCAGGTTGTTGTAACTTCTCGGCTCGCCGTTGGCGAACATCCAGAGTAACCGAGACAGTCTTCCCTGCCCTAGACATGCGAGGCGCGCCCAGCCAGTGTAGCGGTTTTTCAACCGTTTCCCCCGCCATGGATGTTACCCCATAAAAGGAACAACGTCCGCCTATAAGGAGAACATACTTTTCTAAAGTACCCCGTGAAGGTTGTTTTGCAAGCGAAGTTCCAACTTGATCTGATTCTGTGACAAAAACGTAACGAAATATCAAACCAGGTCTCAATATGGCATCGCAAGACGAAAACGGTTTCACTGACGAAGTTCGTCGTAGACTGTGGAAATATCAGTTTGTACTCCCAGACGGCGTGGACGAAAATAGCTCGGTGTTTGATAGCTCGGTCAAATCGTATGCGGACCAGGGTAAACCCCAGGCAGTGGCTATTCCCGGTACTAAAAGTGCTGGGTATTCTGAGGTGTACCGAAATCAGTACTCTCCTTCAAAGGTGATTTCGGCCTACCACCCTTCAGTGAAGACGTTTTATGATGCGTTTCAAACCGTGGCCACTACTTATCCAAACCGGGATTGTATTGGCGAGCGTCACTATGACCAGGATCAGAAGAAATGGTCCGATTATAAATGGCTGTCCTTTGAACAAACCGCCAACCGTAGAACCCAGATTGCATCTGGGCTTGTTCATGCCGTGAAAACAGCCACTGGGTTTGATCCTGCTAATAAGAAATATATTGTTTCTGTATATGCGCCCAATTGTGTCAGTTGGATCCTCACTGATCTCGCTTGTCAGACGCAAAGCTTGCCTACCGTCTGTTTGTACGATACTTTGGGGCCTGCCACTTCAGAGTATATTCTAAATCTCTGTGAATCTCCGGTGGTAGTCTGTTCTTTGGCTAATATCCCAAAGATTTTGCGTCACAAGAAACAATTGCCGCATGTCAAGGTAATCGTTTCCACCAACTCCTTGGATGCCCATCCGGGTCACTACGAGCCAGTAGGTCATTCTAAAAAAGAGTTGTTGACTTCTTGGGCTGCTGAACAAGGAGTTTCCCTGTATTCTCTTCAAGACATTGAGAAGCTGGGCCAAGAATTCCCCATTGAAGATAGACCACCCCAACCAGAAGATACCTATGCCATTAATTTCACATCTGGCACAACCGGTAACCCCAAGGGAGCCATTATCACCCATGCCGCAGTCATTTCGGCCGTTACTATGGGAAGATTTAATGTCAGCTTCCCCAACGAAGGCGAAACAGTCGGTACCATCTATTCTTTCTTGCCATTGGCTCATATCTATGAGCGGATTTCCATGTGTATTGTAATGTCCTTGGGCCACCGTCAAGCGTACCCGCATGGTGCTGTCACGGAGATCTTTGACGACATTATCAATCTAAAGCCCACACATGTGAATATGGTGCCCCGTGTTCTTAATCGTCTTGTAGCTGCACTTAAAGCCAGTACTATTGAAGCTCCTGGTCTTGCTGGAGCCCTTTCTCGTAAAGCGTTTGAGTCGAAAATAGCCAATCTGTATGCTACTGGAAGCCCCAATCACGCAGTATGGGACGTTGTTTGGTCTCGTAAGATTAGAAAGAAGCTTGGTTTTGAAAACCTACAAGCGGTGATTAGTGGTTCGGCTCCACTTGCCAAGACTGCCGTAGAGTTCCTCAAGGTCGCCCTTGGTGTCGAGCTACTTCAGGGATACGGACTTACTGAATCTATGGCTGGTATTTCGGTATCTCAGCCGAAAGAAGGACAGGCTGGTTCTTGTGGTGCAGTTGCTGTTACTGGAGAACTTCGATTCCGCGATGTTCCCGATCTTGGATATACCGCTGACGACAAGCCATTCCCTCGAGGAGAAATCATGCTTCGTGGTCCTCAAATCTTCACTGGCTATTACAAGAACAACGAGAAGACTCTTGAGGCATTCGATGAAGATGGCTGGTTCTATACTGGCGATGTCGGTACCGTTGACAAATTAGGTCGTATCTTCATCATTGATCGTGTTAAGAACTTCTTCAAGTTATCACAAGGAGAATATGTTGCCGCAGAGAAAATTGAAAACACGTATCTTTCCAAGTCGTCACTTATAACCCAGATCTTTGTGCATGGAGACTCTACTGAATCGTTTCTTGTTGCTATTGCTGGAATAAACCCTGAGAGCTATGCTGTTCTTGCCGGTAAGATTCTTCATAAGCGTCTCAACCCAACTGATTTTGCATCTCTTGCTGCTACTTATGACGTTCCCGAAGTCAAGGCTGCCTTTATCAAGAACTTGAACTCTTCGATCACGGGCCTTCTTCAGGGTTTTGAGAAAATCAAGAACGTCCTCATTCGTTTCGAGCCCCTGACAGCTGAAAATGATACTTTGACTCCAACTCTCAAGATCAAGAGACCCACTGCTGTCAAGTTTTTCAAGAGTGAGATTGAAGCCATGTATAAAGAAGGTCCTATTAATACCGACAGTGTTTTGAATGCTACTCCTAAGCTCTAGATTTGTATAAGCTATATAGCAATAGATGTAATTGTGTTTATTTCGGGTTGTCTCTGCATCCGGCGGATGCTCGTACATAAAAGTATATGGCCAATGATGAGGGTGACAGCAGGGGGGGGGATATGGTGCTGAGGTTTGTCCGTTAGAGCTGAAAATGTCGGATGATGGTAGTCCTCTATGAACAAGACCCATGTGTAAAATATCAAGACTGAAAGAAGACCGAGGTTTTTACAAATGGCTTCGAAGTCTTCTTACCGTCAGATGCGGTGGTAGTGTCTAGTAGAAGAACTAAAGATCAGCTCTTTCTCTGTTATGGAATTATATTGTGTGGACTTTACTCTACAGCGGCTGGGCAGAGCCCAGCCGCCGGAAGCAAAGAATACTAGATGGTACTATGCAAAATTTCTATAATTGTATACAATGCGAGGTGAGGGTGCCGGTACTAGCACGGTTGGCTTTGTTCAGCACATTTGGCTATTTATGCTTCCAGCTCTTCTATCGGAGTAAGTCTTTCTTCGTTGGTGAATTTCGTATTATTAGCAGCCTTTATACGATCTGGGTTGATGGTCTCCACAATCATCATCGCTAGGGCACTTGATGGCAGAGAGTGTAACAATCGAATATGGAGCCCTTTGAAAAAAGCCCGAAAAAATCCAGCTTCCTTTATAAGATTGCCGGCAACTTTAAAAACCCCTTGCCTATCATCAGGGCGGATTCTGGAGATCTCGTCAGAGACGGCCACTTGTTGCCTGGTTTTAACCACGTCTAGGAAATTCGATGCTACAGCTGCTGAAGTACTGGCTATTGCAGATGCGATTCCGTAGTCTGTGGTCTTCAATGGGCCACTCGACTTGTTCCGTGATTCGAGGATCTGTTTTGTATATTCATACGTCGTCCACCATACGACAGAATGAGGCAGGAATACTGCTACTCCCATGAAATAGCCTCTAAAGAAGCCCTTGACTCCATCTACTTGATATATTGATCTTGCGAGTTGAAGCGTATTGATTCTCGACCCCTGATGAATTTGCATCCGGGCCTTTAAAACCTCCATAGGGGTCCATATAAAGCTACTGGTCAGCTGTGAAACGGCTCCACTGGCAATATAATTTGCTAATGCTGCTTCTCCTAGATAAGGAGCCAGTTCCTTTTTTGATTCTCTGTATGCTACCATATAGACAGTGAAAGCTGGAGTACTTAAAGAAAGCGAAGCCCCCAAGCCCCGGAAATAGGATCTTACTGGTAATATGTAGCTAAAATTTGTAGATGTCTGTTGTAATGTTCGGATTGTATCCAGAGGATAGAAGACCAGCTTACTACCCACAGCGCCTAGTACTGAGGCTGCTATAGTTTCCAAAGACATGTTGATAAAATTTTGGGATTGGCTGAAGTTGCTAACTCAATATTTTGCATATAGCTAAGAGTCGGACGGTATATTTGGTTTGATCTGAGACTGAATATGGGTCGGTTCGTATAAAACGCTCGGTAAAAATTAATTCTCAGTCCGTGGTGGGTCTTGGGTCTACTTGTACAAATCAATCGGTCAGCTATCTAAATAATAAACATAGTATATGCAGTTCCAATAGGCAAACCAAAGTCGAGAAGTCGGAATGTTCGATAGCGAGAGTGACTACTTTGAGTGGTTGAAAGGGTAGTGTTACAACTAAAAGGCCACTAAACAGCTGGGAATAATAATCATAAAGTAAAATGGTCGTTCAGGTCCGAGACCAACAATATCAGCTTCTAGCGTTCGTTAATCGTTAAACAATACAATATCAAGCGGAGAGGGCCCTCTGAGTCTAAGAAAATATTCCGGGACGATTGTTACAGAATCGGCACATGCATGCGAAAAAGTTATGGCCGATTTCGGAGATGATGGTGTGATGAGAGAGAGTGAGGCTGATTAATTGGTTTGAATTGGCTGGGAGGACAGTGGTCCGTAGGCAGGTCTTGTGGTTGGGAGAAAAGGGACGGTACAGGGCGACACCGAGAGGGGATAGACAACAGAATAGCCGGTGGGCGGACTAAGGGGTGGGTAACGTGAACACGAGAATGCTGGCGGAAGAAAGAAGTACCGTAGTAAAGGAACAACGGGCAGGATTGGATGGGCATTGGACGGGGCTTGGATGGGCATGCGATGGATCAAAGTGGACGGACCCAGGACACTGGACATTCAAACCAGATTCGAACCAGCTACTCTACCACAAACACACCAACACCGATAACAACTTGTGCAATTAATGTAGATAAATATCAGTTGTAACAATAATAATAATAATAATAATAATATACATAGAAAAACAGAATCCGTCATTTACTCTGGCTTCTTGCAAATATAGAGCATCATGGGAGTGAAAAGATCCTCTTTAGCACCGTTAACAAGATGAATAGCGGCCTCTTCAAGAGCAATGGTCACCTTTTTAGATCCCTTGGGAGCAATACCAATCTTCTCTAATAATCCAGTAGCCTCCATGGTGAAAGAACGCCCGATTTTAGAGGTACGACAGAAAGTGAATAGATCACCAAGAGTTTGAACATACTTCCAGTCACCACTCAAAGGATAGTACCAGGGGACTTTATCTCCAACATTAGCCATATCTTGTTGGTAGGTAATCTCAAAACCAACCTTCTTCAAGGCAGCCTCGGCAACCTCAGACTTGAACATTTTAGGAATACCATCACCGATCTCAATTCCATAGGCAATCTCACGGTGACGAGAATTAGTCTCGTCATAAGCGTCAGTCAAAACCCATTCGTAAACACCGAAAGTTCCACCGGGCTTCAGAACACGGTAGATCTCACCATAGACACCGGCCAAATCAGGAGCATGGACAGTAGCCTCAATGGCATACACAGCATCAAAACTTTGATCGGGGAGATCCATTTGCATGAAATCGCCCTTGACAAAAGAAAGCTTGTTATCCAAACCAAACTTCTTGGCATAAGCATTACCACGGGAGATTTGATAATCGTTATTATTTAAACCAACGATTTCGGCACCAGTGAACCGGTGGATTTCTCGAGCTGGTCCACCTACACCGCATCCGACATCAAGAACCTTCATGTTCTCATTTAGACCCATTTTCAAGGCCAGGTAGTGCTCATGACGAGCAGTGGCTTGCTTGAAAGCCTCACCGGGATAATACCTCGAGAAATGGAAAGAAGATCCCCATCCATACTCGTAGAAATCAGTAACCAAGTTATAATAATGCTTGGTCAAACTTGAGTAGTCATCCAAACGAGATTGCCTATCCTCTTCGGTCTCCTCCTTGGGGCCCTTGTTATCCCAATGCTTGAAATAACCATCAACAGCAGCCTGTTGAGCGTCACGGTTCTTAGAAAGAACTGCGCCAAATCCACCTCGTTCACCAGAACCATGCATAGCTTTGGCGAAATCAGCGTCCGCTTTATAGTCTTTAGAAGCAAGTTTAACAGGAGACATTTTTTTTCTTCTTCTTCTTCTTCTTCTTCAAGTTGATTGATAGATTAAAAAAGTGGAAATGACGTTTCTCGAAGTTGAGTTCGTTGGAGAAAAGAGAAGAAATGTACAAGTTTCGGCTGCGAACCTGCTGCTCTATTTGTAGTCTGAAGTCGACGATTTAGGCATGGAATTTTCACCCTAATTGGGCCACGCAGCTTCGCGAGGAATACGACCAGATCCAAACGAGGAATACGCTGCCTGCCCTCCGGGAGATCGGCGGTAGATATGCCTAAACCGGACAATATAATACCGGTGAAATTCAGGGGTAGGTATTTCCTTTTCCTCCTTCACCAGCCGAGCAAGTGTTTATTTTATTCCCGACTCTGCCCAGACCCATAGCTCGCTTTGCTGGTCTGTGTGGATTCGTATGGTGGGTTGGCATGCGGTTCGGGTATGGCTGCTGGACGTCCCCGATTATCAGCCTCTGCGGTCGTTGATGTTGGAAAAAGTGTTAGGATCGTGTGAAACGTCAGTAGTAGCTTTAGATGGTGTCAGTTTGTCCTTAAGCTAATTTATTGCGTAGTAGTAGGTTAACATCTCATAAAAATATGATCTGGATATTGCCGAGTAAAAGAGTTTTTTTATGTTAACTCGGCTCGCAAGTCAGGAACATAATGGTTGAGGTGATAGACGTTGGCAATCTAATCAGTAAACTAACAAAGCAATGCTATCCAGCGCTTGCGACACAGGCAGGGCGCCAGATAACCATATCTAAAAAATAGTCAAATTTATAAAGTGTTAAGTTGCATAGAGATTAAAAACAATTTAAATATGCCTTCTTTGTTGAAGATTGGCAGCCTGGTCGGCTCCAGACGCCCGCACACCACCGGCATTGTTGACACCTTCTTGGTTCCAGGAAAGATATGAATGATCTCCGAGCTTACGAGGTTTGATGAGATGTTTAATAAGGAAAAGAATCCCAAGAGCAAAACAGAGCCCAGCAACAACGAGATAGGCAATTCCAAGAAATGGATTGCGTCCTCCAATCACAGTACGAGTGGACAGAACAAGCGACTTGGATCCATTGAATTCAAGCACTTCAAAATTGAGGCCAATCTGAACTTGGTATGTACCAGACTCAAGTGGGGTGGTATCATTACGAAGCGCCAGTTTCGAAAATGTCGGCAGACCAGCAGTTCTCATCCAGTTCTGAAATGCCTCCCAGGTCGAGATATCGGGAATTGGGTGGGTATCGTCGTATCCATTAGGGAATCGCTTTATCCAATTGACAGGTGGAACAACGTCCTCGTTCTTATATTCCGTCTTCTTGAATCTGTTACGATCTGTAGACCAAGCAATGCCCTGATCAGTCATGGAATATGTTTCGTTATCACGATTGGATCCTGCCGCGTTAAGGAGGACGGGCGATGTGAAGGTATCGTTGAAAAACGAATTGGCAATCAATCCACATGGATAATATGGTCTTCCATCTGGAGCCAGTGTCAATGGCTTACAGTCATCAGTGCTTTTTAACGATTTAGCAGAGACCGCCTTGCCGTTTAGCTGATCTTCGTTAAACGATTGTACATAACGACGGTGATTCTGAAAGAAGTTTGTCAGTCTATAAAACATAAATATAGGATTGCCCATTTCAGTAGGAATGTCGAATTTCAAAAAACATGTCGCATTATCGGTAGTTGGAGAAGGGTCCTTGTTGATTTCTAGTTTCCATTCAGGACTATTGGATGGTTGTTTGCCGCCCTTGAATGTCTGAGATTTCACAAACTCGCTAGGAATGGCAGCAAAGTTATCGGTAGGAGCTCTTTGCGAGCAGTAGCTATAATCAATAACAAGCTCTTGTACCTGATTACTAGCAAATAATAATAGACCTCCAATAGGAGCAAAGACAATAGCAATGCAGAAAAACAGAGGAAGAACCGTTTTAGGCGTTAGAATAGGCTGCCATGCTTTAAGACGCTGCTGTCTGAACGCAGTATTCGGAGGTCTTCTTGACTTTAGTTTTGTTTCGACGGGACGTTCGACAGAATCAGTATCGGACTCCATGTTTAGCTGGTCTGATGGTCAAAAGTGTAGATGGTGCAAAATGGTATAGATACCCTATAAAGTGCTGGCAGTGCACAGTCTTAGCAATTATAGATATACTTTTGGTGTTGCCGTGTACTTTAGGTTTGGGTAGAGAAATGTTGGAGGAAACCGTCGGTAGTGTACAGTACAGGTCAACCACTTGTTAAATATTAAAAATCCTAGAAAAACAACTTACGGCCCAAGGTATGCTTGTCGTATATTCTTCTGGCCAACAATAGTGTACTCGAAATATTCTCAGTCCGTTACTGGTTCGTAGGCTCCAAATATCAGCAATTTATTTCCTAAAATATCGAAAAACGGTGGCTCCGAGACTTCCAAACGAGAATTCTTGTCAAAATTTTTGATCCGAGCACTCCTGTTCAAAACAGATGAGGTTTAAATATTTCAAGTCTACACGTGTAGTTCCGACTCTTTGCAAAAAAAAAAATTAACCTGATTACGATATATCAGTTCGGCCTGTTCAATCTTTTCCTAGGTACTAAGATAGGACTAGAAATGTTTTACCAAACAGTTTTTTAACGTTCTATCGATGGGCGAAAATATAAAGCACTGTAATGTGTTTTCTGTCTCTGTTTCAGTATCCTTAGTGATCGAAGGAAGAAAGCGTAGAGTGTGGCTAAGCAATGTCGCTTTTATAGGGATGTTATGTTAGTATACTGGTTGTCAATGTCCTTTAGGTTCTAATTCCTCACTTTGAGCTGGGAGTTGCTGCTGTGCCCTTGAATCTGTACTCATATCCAGCGCTATCCCTGCAAATACTGTCTCCGTACATGATGGAATTAAAAAAAAAAAATTAGAATGACACTGTATATTGACCAACGAGATTGCTATACATGGCGACCTCCAAATAGTTCTCCAGAAAAAAACTATTCCTAGTACAATTTCATTAAAAAGTGAAAAAGTGAAAAACTACAGCACCTTCTGTTCACGCCTGGTCTCCCACGGCATTACTGATCAAGGCTCTCAGAGGCTTGAATATGATTGATCGGACGGGAAATCTTATTTTACTCTGGATATGGCCGTAGCTGTTCAGTTAGGTTGAAAGACCGTGGTAAGCCTATGGGTTCACGTGACGTTGGTGAAGGTTTAGGTTTTCTGTAGGCGGTTTTAGACACAAGTGACAGGGAGTCAAACAATAAAATAAGCTAACGTGAATAGGTATATTTTAGACATGGGTGAGCAGGACCCACACGGAGTAAATAAAGATTGGAATAATGATATGTGGAGAATAGATGGAGATTTGTATATTAAGAGATAGATAATCAAGATATATTCATTCATTCATTCACTCGTAAGAGATTCTGATAAGGCCGAAGTTCTCCATACGTCACTACTTTTGTTGTGGTATAACCTTTTTCCATCGTTGTTGCTAGAAAAGTAACGTCTTCTGGTTTTGGTCCGGAGTTGAAAACTTGTATAATATCTCTGAGTGAAAGAGGGTTGTTGGAATAGAAGTCAATGTCTTCGGTTTTATTGGGGTTATAATTCGGTCGAGCACATAAGCTTTCGTTGAAAAGACGTAAATATTTGCTACGCCATACTTTAATCAAGATATATTCATTCATACGCCATACTTTTGACGCACGCTATGTGGGTGGTAATAATAGGCGGCACGAGGGTGCCATTGATGACATCCAAAACGTGAAATGGCCCAATGTACTTATTCTCGAATTTGCGTTCGATAGCTTCCGTATTCAGATCATCCGTATCGACTATTCATGAGTATTTGCCTGCGGAATAGGACATGGTATACCTTCCCTTCTAGATACGGGAAAATCTTTAGGCCACGACAAAATGTCGGCCACGGGGTTGAATTTCCCATTCGTATATTCAATAGTGATAGGGAGTTCCTCGAGCTCGGAGGACCACCGGCGTTGTCGCATACTGAGCTCTGGTTTCGTTTTAAAATAAATGAGATTCTTGTGATCATTGAAAATGGTGACTTGTGTGCCAGTGCTGAGAATATAATGGCGCCATTTTTGTGTAGCTTCGACTATAGCGAGAAGCTTGCGATCATGGACATCCCACTTGCGTTCAAAAGATCGAAGTTTGAGGCTAAGATATGCCCATGCGGTGCCATTTGGAATCGGTTTGATTTAATTGTTGAAGGACTGCTCCCATAGCACGATCCGAGGCATCAGTGAGGATTCTGGTGGGACGGTGTTCGTCGAATATATTGGGCAGTGGAGCTGAGGTGGAAGTTTGTTTAAGTTGTTGAGAGGCCTGTTCGTGAGTGGGACGTTGTGCATTGTTGTGGCGGGCACGAAGTTGGCACGATTCTAATGAGTGTCCGGCTCGTTTACATTGTGGATTGGCTGTGGTTTGTGTCCTGGGTGCGTCCGCGAGATAAACTGCCAAGCGCGCTACTTGGTCGACTGTTGTTGCGGGGTCTCGGATTTCCGCTCGGAGTATAACATGGATGTTTAGGAGGGAGCAGAATTTATTTGCCAAATAAAGCTTTCCGTGTTCCTCCGAAATAGAGGATCGTGCAAAGTGGATGAGGAATGTTTCGACGAATTTGCGCACTTCGTTGATAAATCTCGGCGGTTGAAGATCATTTAGTTTGGTCAGAGGGTCACCTAAGCGGAAGTTGTTAATGGATTCCAATTTGGTCCAGACATCTGTCCAAACAACTGGTTGGGTAGAGAGGATTGGGTCCAGTCGTCGTGCAGTATCAACGTCGATTTTGCCGGCAAGATAGTTAACTTTGATTGGGTCTGGATCGGTAGATAGGGCGACGTAATTTTTTGCACACGTGAGACACAATCCCATGGGATACTGATCTTTCAATTCGGGTAGGCAGATCTGGTTTTCTGTATATGCAGAAGTGGGAGCTGCTGTGTCCGGAGCAAGACTCGCGTTGGATTCCGGAGTCTTAACTGGTGGAGTAGCATAGGACTGGGGTTCCGTCATGGCCCTTAACGCAGTCTTCATCGCATCACTTAATGTAAGTGACTGGATGGCAGCAATTAGCTCTTCTGCGCTGGCTTCGGCCAGATTCTTTGCTGTCGACATTTCTGTTTGGAGAACTGGGCCATCGTCAGGGGGAAGATGGTGAAACGTGGGTGGAATCTTGGGTAGTTCGTGGTATTCTACAAAATAAACAAAGTAGCTTGATTATTGTGTAAGACTCTAATTACCTAACTTGCTGGAAGTCCCGCTTCTTCAGATGTTATAAGTTAGTGGGAGTATAACTCTTCAAGAGTGAAGGGGAAGGACGAGAAACATATATATAGTTCTACCCGGGTTAGGCTCAAACCTGGGGCTCTAGTAGAAGTTAAGATCCTATTGTAATGATCCTTTACAGAACGATTTGTTGCTTATTGCCTTATAAGGCACGTAGATAGAAGATAATGGATTGGGGTATGTTTCTAGATAGTACGCCGACCCTACCAACTCTTCTTACTAACACCAAGAAAAGAAATAAATAATCATTTCCATTAATTTGTCCTTTTTTATTATGATTTCCGGATCTCGAAGTTCCCCCAGTACCAAATATGATGTATAGGCGGATTCCGCCTCTCCGGGAAACCCCTTCAATGTTTATGAACGTCCTCTCATGATACAGTCAGTTTCCCAATAGATAAACTTGAGGATCGTACTCTCAAGGCCAAAGCGTTATTACCTATTTTCGCTGAAACCTCGTAGAGATTTCACTAACGTATTTATTAAAGTGTCTTACATATCAGTCAAAGATCATAATCTATAACTCTGTCCCGCAAAAGCGACCCATAATTAGTACACTTTTCTTTATAGATGGTACTATAGATGTCCAGTGATTTATGTTCAATCATATAGTATGCTATTTCAAGTAATTGGGATTTTTGTATTTTTTCTGACTACAGTATCAACAATACCTCTATTCCATAGAAAGAACCATGATTGCGATCCCAGTGGATCCGGATGGACGGCTTATTCTGGTATCAGATTATCACACGAAATTCTCTTTAGAGTCAACTATCAAATGCCAAGCAGTCAGATATACAAGCTCCACGAAGAATACTTCTCTAGTGCAAAAACACTAGCTAAAATTAACTTGAGTACCTCAGCAAACATGTTTGCTAACGTTGATCACAATATGATTTTAACAAAGTGTGATTATGGAGACGTCACTTCTCAAGTATTTGTCCCTTTGGGGCCAAGAATGAAACTCCCCTGGAATACAACTATATGCTCTTCGGAAAACAATTGCTATAGGATAGCAAGGCGGAGGAGATATTTAAAACATGCTACAGCCATGCATTTACCACGTACGATTGTGGGAGGCGTATTTAAGCAAGAAACTGATAGCAATTGGAAACCCATGTTGCCATTATTTGCTGAACGCCCGTTCCAGAGCTGGACCCAACTCGAGTTCGGAACTGCATTTCGATTATGGCACCTAATGAATATATCGGAGGTTGCACTATCACATAGAATCCCACTACTCTATACGCCTGATATTTTAGACAGACATTATCCACGTAGTCTTCATTGGAGTAAATATATAGATGCATTTGAGGTATACAGTGGGTTTCCGGATTCTAGAAAACTGGGAAGCATTGGGTCCGACTGGCTCTCAAAAGTAATATCCAGAGAGATTGAAAATTGGGCATCCAATTATATTTCAGAGATAAATGGCCGAGGGAAAAAGTTGGTTGAATGATATAGATAGTGTTTATTGTTTTATTAATTATTATTGTTATATTCTTTATTTAAAGTTGCTACTCTTTAGTTACAAACATCTTTAGGTTCCTGGTTCGAATTCGAGCCCGAGCTTCACTTTTTGTTTTGATATCTTACTGAGGAACCCTGTAGATTTAAATGCAGTATACTAAACAAGATACATCTTATCATCAATGTGATGATTCTTAGTACAACACGATACTGTTGAATTATCTTTTTGGAGTCTGTTATGTTTAGTCGGATTTTCCCCTCTGGAAAAAAAAAACACCCGAGATGGGACTCGAACCCACAATCTTCAGATTTCGGCTTCCGTAGATTAGCTACTCCGTAGAAGTCTAACGCGTTAACCAATTGCGCTACCCGGGCTGTTATTTACGTAGACTTTCAAAGAAAATACAATAGAGTAAGCCGAGATTGAGATGAGGGCAAGGGGAGATTACTATTATAGGAAACGATCGATTGTGACGAGCTGGATCTACGGGTTCGGGAGCTAAGATAAGGTGTTATACTATCTATCTCATCTGAGTTAAGGTATTAAGCACCCATTTGTGTTCTTCCTTAGGGGCCATTGGCTGATACAGAGACCGGGGTTCCGGTAGTTAATTTTTGTTTATTTGTTTTATAATAATAAGATATATTCATGAATTCAAAATCTTGTTCAAAGTCCTAAACAATACATAAATAGATCTAGGAGAACTAGCCTCAATTTTTGAAGGCTGTGAACTATACTTTGGTGAATGAGTCAGCATCTTCGATGTTACTGGACTAACCACTGAAACAAATTCCAGCGAACCTGCGGGTAGGACGTTAACAAACAAGATCATCATCACCATAGTAAAAAATATAAACTAATCTACTTGGGCCATTTCTTGATCTGCAATCGCTTCCTTAGCTGCTTCCTCATACTCTATCAAATCAAATTCCATTGATTCCTTAGTTAGATTAATCTTGTGTACCTCGTGAGCTAAGCTTCTAATAACATTTTCTTGACAGTATTGAATCCATATTGTATAATCTTCAAGAAAAATCTGATTGTATACATGATAAATCTCGATATCAAACATTAGAACAAGCCTGATTAAGACTCTCAGAATCGCTCGTTTACCCCGTTTCAATATCTGATAAACATCATCCCATACTTTAATAATTAACTCCCAAGACCTGTAAAGGGGGTAACACAATGCTCTTCGAGAACAAGCAATGACGACATTGCTAACAGTGGTAAAGCTAGAGTCCAAGCAGCTTAAGAGAGGTGATAATTTGCCTATAGTCCATGCCGATTCCACTGTACTATCGCCCATATTGACCCGTTTATCATAGCATGCACCGAAAAGCAGCGAAATCAGCCCAATATATGTCTGTTTAGGAGAATCCAATAAATAAGTTTTTGTTGATAGTCGAGCCAGTCTATCAGTCTCTTGAGTAGACAAAGCATCTTCTATACTGTCGTTCTTCCAGTCAAGAACGTCTATAATCATAGGATTATCAAATAAATCTGATAGATAATAATCTGCGTCGAACTTTTCATTTTCAACCACAATGCGTTCCTGAACCCTTTCTTGAGAAGCAAGCTTATCGGGATCAGACAGATCATTGATGTCATTGCCATTCATTATAGAAACTAACATGACTCCAGAATATCCATTGTCAAATCCATACTTGATAATTATCTCAGTATTTGATTCGCCGAGTGGAAGAGGAACTTCTTGTTCGATCTCCCAATCGAAGTCTTCACCCAACGAGCTTAACTGAGTATTTTGATTATTTTTTTCCAAATCTTTATCTTCTGTCTTGCTATCTTCTTTGTCCATCTCCACAATCAACGGTCTCTTTGGTGGTCCACCTTCAGTAGCTCCCTCATTTTTCCTGGCCAATAATTTTGATATCATGTCCAAGTCTTCAAAATGCTCCCCCTTAGTCTCCTTTGGCAGTTTGACAGACACCATCGAAGTTGACAAATCATAATCAGCACTAGATCTGTCATCGTCATCTACGAGCTTACTGGGGAATCTCAGTCGTAAATAGTAAGGGTGTAGAGAGAATATAAATACATTGTCATCGACGACAAACTCAATATTCTGAGCTTTAATATAAGGTGCTTTTATTTTCACGTAAATAAATTCGGCATCCTGATCCACTGAAAATTGTGGAGTAATCATCTCTCTCTGGATAGGTTTAATTAGGTCTGTCAAGAAAGTGAAATTTCATGATCGTTTATATCAGACTTCTGCAGCGGAGCTGCGGCTTAATTCAAAAATGGTTTTTTAGTAGTCGATACTTTGCGATGTCTCTGGGGCTCCTACTCCTTGTCAGCGACTCTTGTTTTCATGTTAAATAATACTTCGTCTACCTAGCTACGGAGTTCAGCTAACCATTAACCAAAGTGTTGGAACGCCAGAGACCTTTCATCAACAGATAGAGGTTAGGGTACTTCTTATCAATCGGTAAAAAGACTGGAAAAATATTTCTATGCATGTCGCTTAACGCTGATATCTGGCTTGTATTTGTCAGTCGCTTACCACTGGAGAGCAAGAGAACCAATATGACAGAAGAAAATACCGCTCCCAATCCTCCTGTTCCTCGGAGAAAGTTTTTTGGCCGTAAAAAGGTAGCAGATGTGAGTAATGAGAAGAGCAGCGGTGGTAGTATCGAAGATATTGCACCTAGATCAGTCGCTCCGTCAGCAGTGGGAAAAAAGCCAGCTCGAACACTAAATCGAATCCCCGACGATATTCTGAACGACGAAGAATTAAATCAGGCAATTCAGATCTTGCCGAAAAACTACAATTTTGAAATCCATAAGACCGTCTGGCATATTCGACGGTCCAATGCCAAAAGAGTAGCATTACAATTACCAGAAGGGTTATTATTATATTCATGTATCATATCCGATATTCTTGAACAATTCTGCGGTGTGGAAACAGTTATCATGGGAGATGTTACTTATGGAGCATGCTGTATAGACGATTTTACTGCTCTGTCTTTGGATTGCGATTTCTTGGTTCATTATGCTCATTCTTGTTTAGTGCCACTGGATGTAACCCGAATCAAGGTGTTATATGTGTTTGTTACTATCGACATTGATAAGCGTCATTTGGTGGCTACATTAGGAAGAAATTTTCCTCGCAATACTAGGCTGGCTCTTGTTGGTACTATTCAGTTTAATCCTACTTTGCATGCTATCCATGACGATTTGTTGAGTGATCACGGAATAATAACGTCTACTCCTCAAGCCATGCCTTTATCAAAGGGCGAGGTACTGGGGTGTACTTCGGCGAGATTATCCCGCAACGATATTGACAGCATTGTATATATTGGAGATGGCAGATTTCATTTAGAAAGTGCAATGATCCATAACCCAGAGATCCCTGCTTTTAAGTATGATCCCTACAATCGGGAGTTCACAATTGAAACGTTTGATCATGAGGAAATGAATTCTATTAGACGGGCTGCAATTAGAGAGGCCAAGAATGCTAAAAAGGTTGGTATTATACTTGGTGCCCTTGGTCGTCAAGGTAATATGGGAACTTTGGATTTGATTGAAAAGGGCTATAAAGATAAGAATGTCGAGACCGTTTTGGTTCTTCTATCTGAAATCTTTCCAGGCAAGCTAGCGCAATTTGATGACGTTGATTGCTGGATCCAAGTAGCATGTCCTAGATTGTCTATTGATTGGGGCTATGCATTTCCACGTCCACTGTTGACTCCTTATGAAGCCATGGTCAGTCTTGAAAAAGATCAACCTTGGGATAAAGCATATCCAATGGACTATTATTCCAAAGATGGATATGGTCGAGGTAAAATTCCTCAGAGAATAGTTACCTAGATTTTGTCTCGAGAAGGGTGCACGGAGGGGGTCAATAATTCTGTTTTGTACCTTCCTTTTTTTTTTTTTCTGTTTCATCTATTTATTTTTTCAGTATTTCATTGCCCATCCAAGCACTATATCAACCCTCTATTTATTATACGTATATAAGATGAATAGTTTTTTTCTTTTCTTGCATACCGCTAAAACACAGGTCTATAAATCCTAACAAATCCTTTTCTCCTGCCCGTCATCATGATAGTTGGGACGCGGAGAATCCACAATTGATGCTTTATATTCCTCCATTATCAGTTTCTCCTTTGCAGCAATGGCCTGTAAATCGTGTCGAGAAACATTGTTATTAGAAGCCAGCTCTAATTCTTCAAGGATTTCTCCTCCTTCAGTGTCCGACATCTCCGCATCATCGCTATCATTCCAGGTCCTCAAATGGGTCCGCAGCGTGTACCTCTTTCCCACTGGGCAAAGCTCCATCATTAGGAACTGACAGTGACGTACATTCCGTAACGACTCAAAATGCTCATATGACCACCCAAACCATTTCATTAGAAAAACCCGCGCCCAAATGCCGTGGGACACTAAAACAAGCACTTCAGGGAAACATGGCTGTTCAAATTGGCGAAATAACGATTCATTAAACCCAGCACACCGATCATAGACATCCGCGGCAGACTCCCCATTGGGTATTCGGAAGAAAAAATGCCCATACCGAGCTCTGGCAGTCCAGATGCGTTGCATTTCTTCTGAATTGCCCTGGAAATTACCAAAATCTTGTTCTCTCATGCGAGGTTCCTCATGAACTTCATACTCGATTCCGTGCTTGGCTATCACGGACGAAATACCCTCTGTAGTCTGCCGCGCTCGTTTATAGGGCGAAGTAAAGAATGCCACCCGCTCATTTTTTCGAACCAATGATGACAGCCTGAGTCCCGCAGTATGTGCTTGTTGATGTCCCATAGGAGTCAATGCCACTTTATGGTTTGGCACTATTCTATTGACGGCCTTATCTTGGTTGGCCTCTGATTCCCCGTGACGGACAACGATAATTAGCTAAATTGTTGGTTAGTAGCTGATCTGGGGTGCATACGACAGTCTGGTTGTATCCATACCCTTGGTTTCCCCATTTTTTCCAGTTAGTAGTTGATGATAAAGACGACAAGAAGAAGTTAAATGTCCATGCAATGTTTAATATATATCCAGCACATGAACTCGCCTTTATATACTCTAACACCGGACAAGCACAATGGATATTAGGATTACAAATATAAGCTTGGAAAACGAGAGATAAACGATCAAAACCCTGGATATTAAGTTTATAGTACTCGTATAAATAAATGACTGATACAACCGCTTGTTTCGTTTCCAGTCAAATCTTGTATGGTTTATTAGTAATTTGAGCCTAGCAAAACGATAATCCAGCTTACGACTACACAGCCGTGCGCGTATCCGAGAGACGTGCAATTCTGTACCTCAGCCTGTTTAACCCCAGGCCCTTGGGATGATCCGTGGCAGGCAAGGCGTCGATGATGCAGCACTATCGGACCCTGCGTAAGCTATGCAAGTAGAGTTAACGATGGTTAGGCGAAAATTTTCTAGATAAAGATAGGTACAGGTAGACTCGTGAGTCAGTATCGTGGGTGAATGACTCGTAGAGGTTAAGTTACAGATGGGATCGAAGATGGCCATGTGATGAATGCAAGCTGGTCAAGAGGAGGATTTTTCGCGTCGTGTCAAAGAAAGACTTCGACGGACCCAACATAGGAGTTTGAGATGGTATGAGAGGAGAAGGTTTGTCTAGGACGATATGTCAGGCATAATACAAGGCAGGGAAGATATGACATGTCTTGGTATTATCACTATAGTCCGGGGAATTTCAGCCGTAGTCAAAAGCGATGAGAAATGCAGGGTAGACAGTAAAAGAACAACTACGACATCCCATGCACCATTTAATCCAACGCTAACAAAGTTTGAACTTCGGAAATGGATCTCGGCAGAAGAGTCTTGGCGTTTTCGGAACCATGGATCTCTTCAAGTTCTTGTATGAGCAGTTTGAACAGACACAGGAACCGCTGAGAGGCGCGGAGCGTGATTGATGACGAAAGTCGAGGCGATGATAGGCGATGTAGGAGCACACTGGATTCCATGTTCGCAGCGGGCAGAAAGTTGTCCAACGATGCGGCCAATTCGACTATGGTTTGCGGGTTGGTCAGTGATTCGTTGTTGATAGTTTTGTTGGCATTTAGCACAGTGTTCATCCTTGAAGAAGTCAGGAACCTATAATATTGACGATCTTCTAGTACCTCGGCCAGCTCGTTTGTCCGATTGTCCATTTGCTCTAATTTGTACGACACAAACGGAAATAATGACAGAGTAGACTTCGTAGAATCGTAGCAGTTGATGAGAAATATTTCCGACTCGATCGAAGGTAGCTTTTCAGAGATACGATTACACAGTTCCAGATACGGCTCAATAAGGTCGTGAAGCGTTTGCTTGAATTGATTAGACGGCGGCGATGTAAAGCTAATGCTCGCTTCATAAGATGAAAGAACCGCCTTAGTATCGATTAAGGCGTCGGTGTAGAATTCAGGAGGCTGCAAATCAGTATGAGACGGAGATGGCCCACGCTCGTTCAGAAGATCCTTCTGAGATGCGATTTTATTTTGAAGACACTTGTTGAACTGTCTGATGCATGCTTCTTCTAGTCGGGAAATGGCGACCATAATGGAAGAGTTATCCGACCCCAGAGGCTTGAGAAACATTGAAAAGTAGAAATTCAACACATTGGCAACTTTATATATGTTAATAATATTATTCTCACCAGATATCACCTGCTCGATTCGTAGACGTAGCGGTTTAACAAGCGAACTTGTGACCTTGTCGATTTTCAATCTTGACGTTTCTTTATCATCCAATAGCAAAGTATCGAGGATCTCCTGTTCTCCTACAATCGCAGAATGGATCCATGCCATCATATCCCCTACATAGCGGAGAATATCGTATGCATAGAAATCAATTGGCTTTGAAGATCTGGTTTCAACGGTTAATGCCTTGATAAAATCAGACGTCAGGTTCTTCTGTCTAGTCTCTACAAGTCCATTTAATGCTTCGTCAAACAAAGTGGGTCTTTCCTTGGCTAATAGCGTCAAGTATTTCCTCAATGATTTGCTGATCTGTAAATATTGGCCAGACACCATCTTCTTAAACTCTTGTTCCACTGCAATCACCACCTTCTGGTATCCCTTATCAAGATATCCAGACATGTGATTCATGATATCTATTCCCGTTTGAGACGTCTCATCGGTGGAGAGCAGAACTTGGCAGTCATTATAAATGTGATTGATTTTGTTCAAAACGTCGAAGAATTGATCCACATCATCGCTTGACGTAGTCAGTCCTCTACCAAGAACATCCAACTCTTCATCTGTTAATACAAAATTATTCTCATATGCGTCTAGCAGCAACTGCTTGATGCCAATTGACTCGTCGTTTTTCCGTAATTCTTCCGATTGCTTTTGAATCAGAAAAGTCTCTTTTGAAGCCTGATTAACCAACTTCTGCATATGGCTATGCTGGCTGTTCAAGTCTTCAATTGTGTCACCCAGAATGCTCAACTTCTGATGCAATTTCGAGAACTCTTTCAAAACAGCACCACTAGACTTTAAAATGGAAGATTCAATATCTGATCGTAATTGGCGGCGGTTTTCCACTGTGTTCTCGTTCATCTTGCCATCCACTACTGACAGTGCTTGCTTCAACTCGGGGTCATTGTAAGAACTGGATAAAATGTTGGTTATCATTCGAGAAATGGCATTATTAGGACCAGACTCATTTCTTGAGCCATTCGTCGTCACGCTTCCATCGCTGGTAGATACGAGACCCAAACCAACCGACATTGTTGGTTATCAGTCCGGACAAGAGAGAGGGATAGAGAGAGAGACACGTTGGAGAGAGCCTCGACGACAAAGTACGTGTTTGCGTGTGCGCAAAAACGCCGCATATTTTGGGGCACAATCTGGAAATGCGGTCCGTATCTGCTTTCCGTCTCTGCCCGACTGTCTGGTGGTGATTCAGACCTCTAATACATGTTGTCTAGAACCGTGTGCACATCCTTGCTGTGAATTTAGAGTTCCATGCCACTTTCTGACCGCCTCGCAGAATTGAGGAGCGATGTCGTTCCGCTCGTTCACTCGTTCGCTCGTCCTCCAACCACTCATTGTTACTCCCGTCAAACGAGCGAAACGACCAAGGGGTCTGGCTAGAGCTCAGCCGCCGGAGGCAGCACAAGCATGAGTGCTACCGTTCATTCTCTTATTCAGACTGTAATCTAGCACAAACCAATCCAGGAAACAAGAACTGGGTGCGAAGTGCGGCCGGACGACCGTCCAGTCCGGACCGATCTCCGGGGTTGGTAGCCGCCGATCCCTTCCTAATACACAGAATCTGATTAGATTTTTTTGATAATTCTGCAAATCGTTAGCTGCTGGGCTTCCGATTGAGTTTTAAGTAGATCACAAAACTGTGCGGACAACTGAGAAACAATGCATACACGTGAATGAGGATATTTTCGGGAGAAAGAAAGAAAGAAAGAAAGAGGAATAGACTGGTAGAATTGGATGGCGTCATTATAGCTACGAAGAAATAAAAAGAAAGAAACTGAGATATATAAAGAAAGCAGATGGAAACAAGGTAACCAAGTCAAGTGAGCTTGAAAAAGTACAATAAAACTTAGACTACTCGCGTTAACCTTTACAGAGTGCGGTGTCAAATACCTGTGTGATGGTGGACTTCACGTCCTTGCCACCGTCGGTGAACTTCCAAACGATAAAGAGCCTTCCGTCGGAAAACAGCCCTTTCAGACGCGAATCCCCGTTCGAAGGCCCGTTTAGAGATGGGTTGATTGAAGAGATATACAAAGGAAGAAGACTATTAGCATACTATCAATATATCCTGCTGGCGTCATTTGTACTGGTAGTAATAGTCCACTGGACGAATAAGCTCTGGTGCTGGTGGCATTTCAAGAAAGATGGCGATGGACCAAGAACCGTTAATGCCGATGCAGAAACAAGTGACAGTGAAACCGAGCCTCTATTAGGCGGTGTATCGAATAGTCGTGCTCGGCATTGGACAAAATCGCCTATTAAAACAGCATATTGCCAATTGTCGTCATTGCTAATGTTCCAACCTCAAGGCAAAGACGTGGAAAATATCGGCGTTACTCTCGTCCTGCTCGTCTATAATGTCACTACAGTTGTATTCGCTTTTTATCAAATCAAAGAGTGGATTGTATTGGGATTCCGACTGGGTCTGCTATGTACCATCAACATCCCGTTGATTTACGTCTTTGGTGCAAAACACAGCCCTTTATCGTTTCTCACCGGGTGGTCTTATGAACAAGTCAATGTATTCCACCGTGTTATTGGAGCCAATTGCTTCCTACTGGCAGTCGTTCATCTAGTGATATTCTCCGTTTACTTCCGATTCGACTATCTGTGTACTCATCTATGGTCAATTGCTGGCATTGTAGCAGGCGTATCGTTTGTAGCAATTGGGGTGAGTTCGGGCTGGAAAGTCAGGGAGACCTTTTATGAATACTTCTATATTATTCATTTGGTCGGGTTTTTGATTTCCATCCCCGCTGTGTACTTGCACTATCCTACTGCTAGGCCGTATGCCGTGGCAGCAGGCTTGTCTGTGTTATATGATAGAATGACAAGAATCTTATCCGATTATAGAATAGTGAACTGTCATCTTAGACGTGCTCCTGGCGAAACAGTTATAGTGGATATTCCGTTTTCTCCTAATCCAAATGATGGATTTGGCTGGTTCTTCGGTCGCCCTTTCGGATGGAAGACTGGCCAGCACATATATATTACGGTAATAGGGTGTGGGACGTTTGAATCGCACCCGTATACCATAGCCTCAACTATGAAATGTTCCAATAGTTTACGGCTCATAATTCGCGCTAGAGATGGATTCTCAAGACGGATCTTGGAATTAGTCGAGGGCAAAAGAAATGGATCGCTACTCAGCGGTACAGGTGAGGAATCTATAACGAAATGGTGTATTTTACATGGTCCCTATGGAGTTCATCCTCCTGAGATGCCCGATAGCTCATCGCTTCCAAGCGAAAATACAAAGATTATACTTGTAGCAGGAGGAGCAGGAGTAGCATTCACATATCCACTTTATCAAGAGTTTCATGAAATCAATCAAAAAGCCGTCAACGCTGATCAAGGTGGAAAATATGATATAAACTTCCTTTGGGTCTTGCCCCATCGGTCATTCACTGATTGGCTCGACGAAGGTCAAGGTTTCGATGAATCAAAGATGGATATCTGGGCCACTCGAGAAGATGGAAGACCAGACATAGACAGGCTTATTACTGATTATGTCTACAACACTGATAATGGCACGACGTTGGCAAGTCACTGCTGGGTTGCGTCGTGTGGACCGGATCCTTTACTTCGAGAAGTTCGTAACGCAGTAGCAAAGTTACGAGGTGAAGGATTCACTAACATTTATTATTATGCAGAACGATTTGGATGGTAAAATGGTGTTATAAAGTTTTTACCAAAACATTCACTTAATGAATTTATGAATATAGATAGATATATATATATATATGTATGATAATGTTTTTTGCTCTATATAAACCCATATGATACAGATTATTTGCCCTTCTTTGCGCGCTCTCTTTCTCTCTTGGCGTAGATCTCGCCAGTGAATGGCTCTTCGAATCTTAGGGCAATCCAGTACATCACCAAAACAAACACCGAAATAACAATTCCAGCCGGCTTGGCAAACCACAATGCCGAACCCAAGAAGGACAGAAAACTTCCATAATACATTGGATTGCTAGTGATATTGAATGGAAATCCAGTGACCATGTCATCCATGAGAATTCCAAAATAATCGCCCAAGTAAGTACCGGTCACTCCCAATGCCCACATCGAACTAACAACGAGAATACCACCAAGCACAAACGAAGCGGCTCCTAGTGCTTTGAACACCGGCTGGTCAAGGAATGGACTAATTGCTTGGTCTTGAAGTGCCTTTTGATATACATGATCTCTGTAAATGCCCAATGAGAAAATGGTAATTGCCAGTATATAACAGCCTACCTTTTTACTACCAAAGGCCAGCTTAGTAAGAATGTGGGTTTTGTATTCTATCGAGTTAGATTTGACCTGTGGTTGAAATGGAATTGTGCTAATGACTTACCAGCTCTAGCAGCAATGTTCCAGAAGATGGGATTGAATGCAATTGTAGCCAACGAGCCTAGAAAATTTGGATGTTAGTAATGGACTGGGTATTTAGTTGTATATCTTTCTTTACCGCTTACATTGGAAGCTGGGTTCTGAGAAATCAACGTAGGATAATAAACTCGAAATATCAGCCATTTTAGTTTTTTTAATTGTCAATTCAATTCAATTACTCGGAATAATTTCTTGGAAAAGGTTTCTGCTAACCGTCCTCGAAGATAAGTTGCTATATACACGACTCTTTCACATGCTAATTACCTTCGTATGCAAGTGAGCCGCGTTGTCAACCGTTCACTCCTGTATAGAGAAATGTTGGGGAAGTACCCGACAGTCGGAAGAAAACGACAGGGAGTTGAGCAGTATGTTAGGCGTTGAATATGTCCGAATGACTGCGGATCATCTTTAGACGTTATTCCGGGCGATTTTGATCAGGCGCCATTCGCGTCTGTTGCCACAATTATACCAGATAGCTAGCTCACCGGCTTTACCACTCACTGTCGCTACGCAAGAAACTGCTCCACCAGCAATGTCTAATCCATACACGCCCAATTGACTCCCGTGAATCTCTACAAAAATACAATTAACTACCACATAAACACCCATCTTTCTATAGCTCGGTCTAAGTCCAAGCGGTGTAATTTCTCTCTTCCGTTAGTGCCGTTCGAAAAGATAAGCTATCTTATCGTGCATATAATCTACAGATCGGCGAGTATCATTTCCCGAAGCATGGATATAATACAACTTCAGATATTTCAAAATATATGAGCTCCCTCCGGTATAAGTTTACTATATTTTTGTCTTGCTTCTGTATAAAACAGATAGTAAGTAAAAATACAAGCTATCAAAGAAACGTTTTTATATTATGACTAGACCACAGAGAAAACTACCCACCAAACTGTCTCCGAAATTCAATGCTCAATCTCATACTGAGTCCCTCAAGTCACCCAACTCTGGTGGTCTTCATCTTCCTAGATATGGCAAACCAGTTCTTCTCAACCCGGCTGCCCAAAAACCTGGCTATATAAACCTGTTCAAATTCTTTGAAATGGCAGATTTATTGGTGATTGTTCCTGCATGCCTTGTAACCATCGCCAGCGCTCTGACCACACCCGTCTTGACGATCCTACTAGGTCTAATATTCAATTCCCTGTCTCTATATTCTTCTGGCACAATGAACAAGTCTGAATTTATGAATCAAGTAACCAGTTGCGCAGCAGGTATTCTCTCACTAGGACTCGCAATGGTTATTCTAACCTGGGCTATGATAACATTTTGGAGTATATTTGGAGATAGACAAGTATATAGAGCGAGGAAGTTGCTGTTCGCATCTATGGTATATCATGACCCAGCATGGTTCGATAAAAGCAGTCAATTAATGGGAGATCTAACAACCGCCCACAGAAACATCGAAGAATTCAGAATTGCCGTTTCTGTTGCATTACCGTTTGTTATCCTTGGTGTTACTACCGCAATTGCATCACTGGCTCAATCATTCTACCACTCATGGTCTCTAACTTTGGTCTCATTGGCAGGACTTCCGCTTGTATTTTTAATAGGCGTTGGTACCAGCATTCCAGTTAGAACGAGTTTATTGGTTTCAAAAGCAGCAATAACATCTGCTTCTGATAGTATGCATTGGGCAATTTCTTCCATTTCAACTGTTAAAATGTTTCAGAAGGAACGCGAAGAGATTCAGAAATTCGTATTCCATCTCAACATAGCATACAACGCTGCTATTAGAATGTATACTTTTCTAAATGTGCAAGAGGGTTTAGTAAAAACTATAATTCTCGCCATGTTTGCCCAATCTTTCTATTATGGACACACGCTAATAAAGTCTGGTAAAGTCGACTCTGGAGCAGTAATAATTGTCTTTTGGTGCTGCTTATCGGTTGCCCAAAATCTTAGAGGGATAACTGCACAATTTATGTTTCTTCAAAAAGGGAATGTTTCAGTCGCACGTTTACTAGAATCCATTGATTCTGGAGCCGATGCTCTACACAAGTTTAAACGTAAGATAGGATTGTACCCGTCTCCTGCCTCTGGTTCTATCATTTTCAAAAATGTAAGTATAAATGCATCCTCATTAAAGAAATTCATTCTAACATCCAAAGGTCAACTTTCAGTATCCTACCAGAAGTGAAATGATTCTGGACAGCTTCGATTTGACCATTTCTTCAGGAAGACTATCTTTTATTGTCGGAAGATCTGGAAGTGGTAAATCGACTTTGGGCAACATACTTCTAAAACAGTACGATATAAGCTCAGGAGCCATCTTTATCGATGGGCTGTTGTTCGATACCATTAGTCCTCGCTGGTTGTCAGATAACATTCTTGTCGTTGAACAGCAAAGTATTTTGTTTGATGTTGACATTGAAGAAAATATTAGAATGGCAGGTAATAGGTTGACTAACAATCAGGATTACAAAGAAGCTTGCGATCAATTCCTAGTATCAGAATTTGTAGACCAATTGCCTGAAGGATGGAAAACCAACATTGGTTTACAAGGAAATAAGCTTAGCGGAGGACAGAAACAAAGAATCTCTCTAGCTAGAGCAAGACTCCGCAATGCACCAATTATGATTTTCGATGAGTCCTTCAGTGCCTTGGATGTGCGAATGAGAACAAAATGTCTACAAGCAATAAGAAAGTATCGCGCTGATAAGACGACAATAATCATTACCCATGATCTTGCCCAAATCAATTCAGATGATTACATGTATATCATGGAGAGTGGAAAGGTGGTAGAGCATGGAATCCGGAATGATCTCGAAAACAAAGAATCCTCGAAATTTAATGTGTTGTTAGAAACAAATGCACATGTCGCAACGGCAGAGGGTCCCAAGGTGCTGACTGTTAATCGGCCATACTCAGTAATGTTTGATAACCGATTATCATGGATTGGCGGGCAGCAAAACAAGCCAGTAGCAGGAATTGGCATAGAACAAAAGACGAACGAAGAAGACGAGTATGTTAACTCTAAGGTTGACGGGTGGCAGAAGAAGAAACGAGCATCTACTGTTATCTTGTTAATAAGTTTGATTAAAACACTTCCAGATACAGATAGATTAATGTTTGCATTAGGATTGGTGTTTGCAATATTGAATGCATTAACAAACCCTCTATTTTCATTTGCATTCTCTAATCTTCTCAACGGACTGATATCCCAAAGTAATTTAACAACGGAGAAAAGCTTAACAAAATGGACTTTGATAGTGGTGTCAATAGCCATTGCTGATGGAGCAACTACTTTTGGAAAAACTGCTCTGGATATTGCTTCGGAGAAATGGCTGAGATATGCTAGAGAGAAGTCCTTCAAGCAGATACTCGATAAAGAATTGCTAGAATTCGATAATGAAACTGCCTCCTCCTTGACGTCAATATTGATGAACGACTCAGAATCTGTCAGACTAATAATCTCGAGATTCATCAGCAGTATAGTCAGCTGTATTGTGCTAGGAGTTTTTGCAATTGTGTGGTCGATGGTTTGCGGATGGCAGCTCAGTCTAGTTGGATTGTCGCTAATTCCTGGTTTCTATTTCTCATCTGCTTGGTACAAGAGTATTGTTACCAAGTGGGAGTCAGTATATCGGGCAGAAACCAACTCTATTATTGGACTAATGGATGAGACCGTAGCTGGAATAAAATCCGTTAAAATACTATCATTGGAAAACTATTTCAAAGAGGAAGTCGAGAGGAGAGAATTAAAACTTGATGGAATTGCATTCAGGAGAGCACTTTTCATCGGCCTGGGTTTTGGTGTTAATCAAATATTTATGTATGTTACTCAAGCAGTGATCTTATATTATGGGATGAAGCTCATCTCGGAGCAAAAATATTCGGTTCAAACGTCAATGATGGTGTTCACTCTGTTGATCTTCTCATTGGTCAGTCTTGAGCAAACGGTCGGTACAATACCTATTCTCAGTAATGGATTTGAGACATGCAAAGACATACTCGATTTGATGAAAAGAACCGAGAAACAACAAGAGAACGTCCATCATTACGAAGTAAATAAGGGAAAAATTGATTTTGAGGGCGTCGAGTTCAGTTATTCGCCCACTGTTTCGTCCGAAGCTGAGGAAGATGTAATGTACGAGAGTCCTCGACCAGTACTTAGCCATTTCAGTCTACATATTGATTCGCATGAAGTAGTTGCTATTACCGGTCCGTCTGGTTGTGGTAAGTCTACCATTGCAGGATTAATCGCAAAGCTATACAGACCCAAACGGGGGACCATCTACATCGATGGTAGAGACATTGGTGAATATGACACCAAAAAACTAAGAAGCAGAATTGCAATAGTGGATCAAATGCCACTATCATTCTTTGAAGGGACGGTAGCAGACAATCTAAAGTATGGGATAGATGAATCTATACCTGAGCATCAACAAATGCGACTCATGAGACAAGCATGTCGACAATCCGGGTTAGACGAGTTTATGATGGAAAACCTCGTTGATGGCTATGACACCAAAATGGGCAATTCTAATAACTCTGGCTCGTTGTTATCGGGAGGACAGTTACAAAGACTAGGCATTGCGAGAGCCTTGTTAAGGAATCCAAAGATCCTTATTCTTGATGAATGCACATCCGCTTTGGATACGCAGTCTGTAGAGATTATCAAACAAATGATCCACTATCATCGAACAGTGAGAGATATGACGATAATAATCATAACCCATCAGGAAGAGATGACAGAGGGAGTAGATAGAGTTATTCGTCTGTAGTAAGATTATCATTCAAGGGCGGAGATCGGAGTAACTCAGAATGAGATCAGATACAGTCACGAGTGGTTCTCCGAGATCTCATTAACAGTGCAGATCGGCATCGTCAATGCATCCATCGGAGGTTCACGACGACAGTATGTGCGGGTGATGATGCTTTTCCGACAAATACAAGCAGAAACCTTAAATAGAATTTATAAAAGAAAACATTGAATCTGTTCAACTACTTAATATTAACCTAACTTAGTAAACAAGGGATATAAACTTGTGTCAACAAAAGGGGGATAGCTTAAAGTTAGTGTCTCACACCTGTCTATTTAGGTGGTGCTGTTTTATATACCGTCTGCCTGCAAAAGCAGGCGACGTTTCGCGAACAGGAAACCCTCCTCAGGAGCCAGGATTTCGGTCTCTTAGTACTTTCTCCTGGTTTGGAGATTGTGAATTGCCACTAAATTGGCCACAAGTACCATTGTAATCATGTATTTACTTCTTGGCTTGCCCAGAGGCTTTGCAGTGACCTTTGGCCCTTGTCTTGCCCTTGTGGAACTAGTTAGTCACGAACACTCACACTGATACCGATCACAGTCATCTGCGCTTTACGACGCTGGGCAGTGGCAACTGAGGAGACGATATGCAGGTTCACAGATTCCGATCAACTGAACGTTTTCTCGTTCTTGAGATGTATTTCATCAGCCAAACAAAAATGGGCTTCTGACAGGACTTCGGGCTTTAATTCTCTTATAGGTGACGAGAATAGTTAAATATAGATTTGTGATTTTTAAGTCGTGGAAAGCTAGAATGCTATTTTGTTCAGTGTACAGCTCATGTAGCTATCTGTTTAATCATCTCCGCATACAACAGAAGTAAGAGGTTATTTGACATTGCGATCAACTGCGTTGTTTAAATTTGAAGAGAAAGGGATCATAAGCAAAAAGAAAATAGTAAATAAAAATGAAAAGGATCAAGAGAGTCTAATTAAGCGTTTATATAGCTAACCTCGATATACATTCAGGGAGGCCACAAAAAGAATATAAATAGCAGGGTTATTTGCCCTTGAAATGTAGCTTTTAGTTCTCTATCGACAATCTAATACAATCCAATTCAAATCCAATATGCCTTCTTCATATCTTACGAAAAAAGACTTACAGTCTTACAATGAAGTCTCTTCAGTCATGACGGGAGAGACTTATACCTCCTCCTCGTCATCATCCAAAAGCCGTAAGGGAAAGAGTTTAAATTCTAAACTCAAGAAATTCTTCTCTTTACCTCCCGAGTCACAGGAAGAGCGTAAATTAAGGATGCAAAGCTATCAATGTACTCAACACGGTTGTAATAACAGGATGAATGTTCTGTAGACCGGTAATTTGTGCATTTTCTGTTTTTATTTATACGAGGCATATTCTTTAGATATTTTAGCAATTGCCCGCTCTAAGCTGCCTCGATTCATGGTTTTCTAATGTATTTTTTTCTGTTGTGTTGTATTGTATTATTATGTAATTAATAGTATATACACGTTCATTCCAATTGTTAAATATTATGCTTCATGTTCATTATGGAGAAACAAATTTATATTATGCGACAGTCAAATATATCTCATAACATTATATAAGTTCGTAACATCCATATGATTAAAAAAAATGGACGTTTCTCGCCCATTTCTAACATAATTATTGGATGGAAGTGGAAAATGAGTTCCTCTTCACCTATCACCGACAACCCAACTCAAATACTGCAGAGCATTCTAATTCACAAAGATAATCCGATGTTTATGAATGGAATGTCCATAGCGAAAAACTGGACTTCCACTTCTTGGAGCTCGACTATTAGTGCTACTCAGCAGCAATTGCAAAATCCAGATATGCGAGCGGATAATCTATTTAAGAATTCTAAGCCAAACATGGAATCCGCTCCAGTTAAACTCACAAATGAAAAAACATTCACGAGTAGTCGTTCGGATATTCTACACGACAAGAGTGATTTGAGACTGGATCTGAGAGCCCCATTCGAGACATTCATTTCCATTGAACCAGATAAGGAAAACGAAACTAGGATCTATCCAGCAGAAGATGAGAGCAACGACGATAAGTCTAAACGTAATTCAGCCATGAGTACCCAGCAGAGTTATCCGGGTCTTGCCATGACTCCGTTTAATATCTCGCTCACTCGTTGTGGAGTTTATTTTGCTCATGGTGATTCTTTTAAAACGGGTCCCGAAGAATTCGAAACCAGGTCTCCTGCAATTAATAGATCTCCATTAGGTTTTGATCCGGGGGAAATTAGCAGACATGGAGAGCTAGACGTAGACGATAAAGAACTTGACGTTTCAGAATCGGAGGAAAAAAGATCATCACAGGATACTGATCCAACAAGAGTATTGCTAGAAAATAGGATGACAGTAGATAGCAATGATAAAGACAAGAATCCAGAGGAAGCAGAAGTTGATATAGCCGACAACGATACGACATCAGTTTGTAAAGATTCTACCAATGGTGACGAGAAACAAAATAGTCAAAAAAAAGTCACGTCGTATTCGAGAATTCTGTGGATTAAACAAAGGATTGCTAATAGTAGAAAAAGGACTGCTGATAACCTTACTGATTCTAAGGAGTCAGGAAATGAGTTTGAAAATGAAGATAAAAACGAAATGGTAACCGAAAAAGGAAAAGAGAAAAAGCCAGAGAAAGAAGTAGCAGCTGAAAAATATGGCGTTACAAAAAAGAACGGTGACAAATATAATGAAGACAATAAAGCCAGCGTCAGGAGCAGGGCTCCGACGTTTCTTACAAAAGGAAGTTGTACGAGTATCAAGCGTATTATATTCAACAAAGGTTATCGACTGTTCAGTCCTGCTGACGAAAAAGTTGACCAACCAGCCATTGGTCGAACCTCTTCAAATGAAAAACAAAGCATCAACGTTGAAACAATTGAAGCCAATAGCCCTCATCCGACTTCTTCTTCTTCCAACCGGTTCCCTTCTCGTAAGAGGACCAGATTTAACCAAAAGTTTATGAACATCTATAAGCGGGCCAGTCATGCGCTACAGAAGAGACCAGTATTGCCCACGACAAGTCGTAGTAAGAAGTCAAGGACAGCAATTTCAACCTCATCCACTTCAGATGATGCACTCATTACTTCACAAAACACGACGACCACTACTACAGTCCTCTCAGCAGGCCCTACGACGGTTGGAGCACCAGTAATGTCTTCTTCAGGATCTAGTGGCTATATTTCAAGTCCAATTCCTATTCTTCTTGTCTGAAATTCTTATTTCACTTTTTATGATTGTGCGATTTATTTTATATGCTAGGGTATAGTGTAAGAGTTTTATTATTTAAATTATTTTATGGACATATACAATTTATTTTATTTATTAGCAGTAGTCAGTCCGAAAGGGCTTGATATCGAGTAGCCGCGCAGTGAAATTTTGTCGAAGTATGCAATTAAACTAAATGTCATAATTCGGAGTTCGATCCGAGTCTCTATAGTTGGGATATTTGTTTGATTAAATTTTTTTTGGTTTTGCTAGCTTTTTGGCCGAAGATAGATGGGAATCTAGTGAAGAAGGTGCTGCATTTGATTAATTGGTTAATGGGCAAAGTTTGATCGATACGATACTTCGAAGAAATAACTAGCTCGCCAGTCTTATCGCTATAATGATAAGTTCAAGATTGATAAGTCGGACAGTACGGTCTGAAGGAATGGCTGGTTTAGTCCACTCGTCTGTTTTCAATTCTGCATTCCGAAAATCCGTTCTTATATCGCTATCTTCACCATCTTTATGTGTTGCTGCTCGCAGTAATCGCATTACCGGCGGTGGCGTTTCATCTTTCCACTCGTCGTCCAGGGCGCTTCATGGACATGTACATAAACCCAAGCCGGGCGAGGAGCTCCATGTTATATTTATAAACAAAGAAGGAGAACAGATAAAAGTAGAGGTTGCAGAAGGAGATAACCTTCTTGACATTGCCCAGGCTCATAACTTGGATATGGAGGGGGCATGTGGAGGCTCATGTGCGTGCTCTACGTGTCACGTAATTGTCGATCCAGAATTCTATGATAAGATGGAGGAGCCTGATGATGATGAGAATGACATGCTTGATCTTGCGTTTGGACTTACCGAGACGTCTCGATTGGGCTGTCAGATCCAAATGACGAAAGAGCTTGATGGAGTCCGAGTGGCTCTTCCAGCCATGACAAGAAACCTCCAAGCTCGAGATTTCAAGTAGTCATGTTTTGTATATAGCACACACACGTACGCACGCGTCTTCCATTTATATTTATATAGAGATTGTATGTTTTCATGTTTCGATAGCGGTACGTACGGGCTGTGGTTGTTCGCTAAGTAAATGTGCCTGCTCCTCGCTATTGCCGGTACGCTTGACTATGAATTTGGGCTCAACCCAGACTAAGTAGACAGACAGAAAATCACATATATATATAGAGAGAGAGAGAGAAAAAAGAAAAAAACCCATGCATTTATTTTTTACCACCAGATCGAATAAGATCAAGAAATGCGTCTTTAGACATTTCCGTCATTTGCTCTTCTTTCTTGGTGAGTCCAAGTATTTTGTCTCCAGATGTAGACGCCATACTGACTACAGTCTGGGATGCTAGAACAGCATTGAACAGTCGAACTACACCCCGTTGGGCAATCTTACGCAGCTTCTTCTCATGCTCAAGAATCTCTTGGACCGTTTGGAGATCCGAGTCATTTCCTTCACTTCGCACTTCAAGAAGATTGCGCATTCTATCTTTATCTTGAGCTTGTTTCTTTTCTGCGACAATTGCTCGACGGGCCTTTGCGTCTAATTTCGATGTTTCAAGATCTTTAGCACTTTTCTTGGATCGCACAAGAATGGGATTATCTCTATCATGTGCTTTCACTTTTGATTGAAGAATGGCCGACATTGCTTTGGCGAATGACTCCTGCTCCTTTTCTCTTTTAGCCTCAAACTTGCTTTTAGAAGAGTTTGGGTTCTGGGTATTTGAATCATCATCATCATCAACAGATGAATCGCTATCGATTTCGGCATCACTGAACTCGTCGCTTAATATGCCATCATCAGTATTGGGTTCGTCATTACTGCTACCAGCGTCGTCTCCTTGGGCTTCTTCCTCAACTTCACTCTCCTCCTCTTCTCGCTTTCTCTTTAGCTGACTCGCACTATTCGCATCGGTCGTACTTTTCGCTCTAATGCTGCCCTTGGCCCCGTCGTTTCTCAAATTACCAGAACCTTTGACTGCCATTTTGATAGAAAATAAATAAAAAATAAATAAAAATTTAAAAAAAATCGTCTTCAAACTCCGACTTTTTTATCCAACCACTACTTAACCTCTCTCAGTTCGATGTTTTAATATGTTCTGCATCAGAATAAAAATTAAATATCACGGTTAGGGTTGATTCGGTGAGAAAAAAATTAAGAGCTTGTAGAATCCCTGCATATAAAGAAAAACGTCTAGACGGCCCGGTCAAAACCATCTCGTTATGAGCCGTGCTATACACCTCCATAGGGAGCGCCGATCGTCAAGAAGTAAACAAACATGCGCTGCCGAGATTAGACCCTTATTATTCATGCCATCACCAACGCAAACTATAACCTTTGCTTTTCATTCGGTTATAACCAGTCAGATGAATACAGAGGAAATGGAGTTGCAGAATATGGAGAATTTGGCGCCTCTCAAAGCTTTCACGACGACCACGCGTCTCCAGCGTCCGACGGCGGTTCATAACCCACTCAATACTAAACAGGCATTCTCATCCATTGGTTCTATTGGTAATGCGAAGGTCCATACAACTCGAAAAGTTTTAGAAGAAAGAAGAAATGCCGAACTACCAATCGTAACCACCAGCCACAGCCATCCAGACTCAATGTTAGTGCCGCCGCCTAACCATGTACTCACTAAACCTCGATCAGCCATTCCGTCTGTATCACGAACTATAGGCCCGGCTCAGGGGAGATCTATAAAAGAGCTGAATAAACGAACTAATAATTTTGGAACGTCCCATGTAGAACAATCTATGGATACTGAAAAATTCCTTCAGCAGCAGGAGATCGATCGGCTTCGAACCGTCCAGCAAGAGTGGAAGCTCGAGAAAGAGAAAATGTTGGACCAGATCAAGGACTTGTCAGATGACCGAGAGAAATTCAGGGAAAAAGAAGACCAGCTTCGAGATGAAAAATATCAGGTGGAAAGAGCCCTTCAAAAAGAGCTGATATCAATCAAAGATTCGTATCATAAGGACATTGTTCAGTTACAAAATGAATACGGGACAGCCATGACAGAAACAGTAGAAAAGGAAAGGACCCGGTGCCAAGAATCTCTTCTCCAACAACAAACGCAATATGAGACTCAAATTAGCTCACTGCGTGAACAGTTCGAGACTGAAAAGCATCTGCAGGTAACTGCCATAGAGCAGAAATTCCTTCACGAACAAGATAAAATCAAACACGAATTTGAAAAGCAAAACCAGCAATTGATTTTCAACTTAGAAAAACGAGAAAACGAGCTGAAACAGGCCGAATTCGAGTCAGCCAAGGCATTCCAAGAAACAATCAAGAATAATGATCTCGTTTATAACCGCGAAAAGCAGACTCTTCTCTCTCAAGTAGAATCGCTTCAAGAAGACCTCAAGAATAGAACCCTCAAACTGCAATTCCAGGCCCACGAAATCGAATCTCTTCAAAGCTCTCTTTCACAAGTAACTGAACACTCTGATACTCAGCAAACGATTGAGAAATCCCATCAGGCTCGGATTCAAGAACTAGAAACCAAGTTTGCTGAGATGCAGCTGCTTGTACATGAACACCAGCAACGGAGGGATATCGCAGAACAAAAGCTTTTGAAGGAAGAAACGATACGCCGCAAACTACACAATCAAATCCAGGAACTCAAGGGAAATATTCGGGTCTTTTGTAGAGTACGGCCTCCACTGGATTCGGAAGAATCGAAATCCTCGATTGCCAAAATCAGATTCCCAGATGGGGACCTCGAAGGGCAACAGTTACTAGTTTCTGGCCCTTCATCCGAGTCAGCAATTGGTTCAGTGACATCTAAAGTCCATCCATTTTCATTCGATAAAGTATTTCCTCCATCATCTTCCAATGAAGAAGTTTTCGAAGAAGTGTCTGAACTTGTTCAGAGTGCTTTAGATGGCTATAATGTTTGTATTTTTGCATATGGGCAGACGGGATCGGGAAAGACCTACACCATGTCAGCCAATAACGGTATGATTCCTAGAGCAGTGAATAAAATATTCCAGACTGCTGAGGCTCTGAAAGAAAGAGGATGGAACTATAAGATGACTGGAGAGTTTCTAGAGATCTATAATGAAACAATGCGTGATTTATTAGCTTCTGGTTCGTCTTCATTAGACGATTGTGACGGTTCACCGCGAAGTGCGAAACTTGAGATTCGCCACGATCCAAAGCTTCAGAAAACGTCAATTACAAACATCACTACAGTAAACTTGGATTCGCCGTCTACTGTATATTCAGTTTTGAGAAAAGCTGCTAGTAATCGGTCAGTTGCTGCTACAGCAGCAAATGAAAGGTCTTCTCGTTCTCACAGTGTATTTATCCTTCGTATGGTGGGCGAAAATGCTACTACCGGTAATAGATGTGAAGGCACACTCAATCTCATTGATTTAGCGGGTTCTGAGCGACTGTCTCATTCTCAAGCCACGGGAGTCCGATTAAAGGAAACCCAATCCATTAACAAAAGTCTAAGCTACCTGGGGGATGTTATATGTGCCCTTGGGGACGAAGATAAGTCACACATACCATATCGAAACTCCAAACTGACCTATCTTCTTCAATACTCCCTGAGTGGCAACTCAAAGACTCTAATGTTTGTTAATATTTCACCTTTAGAACCTCATGTTAATGAATCCCTCAGCTCGCTTCGATTTGCAACCAAAGTGAACAATACGAAAATAAACACATAATGACAAAAAACGATACATGAGAAATGACCACAAAAGAATCATACTGTAAACAGATTGTACAAGTATATATGAAAAAGGGAGAATGTGCTATAATATTTAATATATAAAATACAACTAATCGGCTCTTACTGCTGCATATATTCTGTCGATAAACACCCAGGTACACAGGAATCCAATACTGCCAGTAATGAGGAAAATAGCCCCAGAAATTAAAAAGCTATAGCTAAGATAGAGCAAAATGGCCGTCAATCCACCATACGAATATCTGAACAACAATAGAGCAAGCGAGCTTATAAATACATAGATACCAACAGATCCAGCCATGGCAAAGCTCGACCATTGCCAACGGTAGTCACCAGCAAGTAGCATTAAATACACCATAATGATGGTCAAAATCACCGACGTTATAACCATTGCAACATAGCCTGCGAAAAGGAACCCGAACATGAAATAAACCTGGTGTAGCCACAGCGAGTTGAAAATGTACGCGAATTCAACCGAGATTGAAATAAATGGCAACAATCCAACCAGCAGTCCCCGGGTGCTGGGCCACAAGTAAAAAGGCATACTAGGAATGTCAGGATGATGGGGTGCTTTATTGCTACTGTTAGCTAGCAGCGTGTAATCGGTTCTTTTCTTCTTGGCTATATAGCCACCAAGAACAGAGAACGGGATTGATACAAAGAACCACAGGCCTATCAATTTTAAAATGACGCTGAAAGGAACGGCTCCAGAAGAACCCTGAAAGATAACGAGGAAGTTCAACGATAAGAACGTAACAAATACCAATCCTGGCACGAGGATAGGGGTCAATAGAAACAACATAGACCAGAGAGTCAAATCGGTCTTCACAATTGTAGTTTCTTCCAACTGATCGTTTTGATGCGTACTATCTTCGCCTTTGAATAGCTTGAAACAATAGGCCGCTACATATCCAGCTATAATGGATGAAAAGGAATAGAGATAAATAGCCACAGTAGCCAAAGAGCCACGGTTTTCGGGAGAAAGAAACCCAAGAGCAGCGAATAGTATACTCATAAATGCGAGGAAAAAGAGATGACAGCCATTGCCAACTAAAACACTCAGTAGTAGAGTATTTTTAGGCGCCCGAAGACAACTATCTTTCAAGGTTTTCCAGCCAGTGGCGATATCTATATTTGGATTGACCTGAGCATATCGAATATTTGTTATATCCTTACGGATGGTAACAGTAGCAACTCTAGCAACGATTGCACAGATAAGACTGACAATTAGCAATGAATTGACGAGGGGAATCCAGTGGATTTGAGATCCACGAACTTGGAGATACTTATCCCATCGGGAAGCCCATGTTAAATCGGACTGTATCCATTTAACTGAGTAGGTATAGGATATATCCATTCGCTTCACATTGCTCGGGGTCAATTTTTCCCCCTTACGGTGATGACCAAAGTCGTCGGTAAACGCGAGTGGAGGTGAGCTGGCGGAACAATCTCGGGCAGATTCATCCGAAGTATAATTTCTTGATCTGGGACGAACAGTGGCACCGACGACTCGATATTGACCAGGAGAACGTTCATGGTATTCAAGCTTGAAATCAAAATGGTTATAAAATGTCGTAAAAGGTCCATCGTCGAAATAAAAGCTACCTAGGGGTACGCCGTTTCTTTGGTAATAAGATAGAGACGGGAGGTTTCTCGATCCTTCGTCATCATCATCGTCGTCGTCGTCCTCATCATCGTCTCCGTTGAAGGGCTTTTCTTGATACGGTTCATAAACTAATGGCAAATTGTCGATATTCCAAAAATAAGAGAGCCGTTTCGCAGATCTTTGGAGAAACTGGATATTTTTTTTCGAATACTGGCTACTACAAAGACTAGCACATGCAACGTCCTTTAGCATTATCAAGTCAAAAGGAGTATTGTAAAGACGGTCTCCAAACAGAAGAGACCCCAGGTTTCCTTCCAATTGCTCGATTCCACCTGCTGGTTTACAGAAATTAAACCGTTTGTAGTAATAGTCGTAAGAGACATCGCTCCATCCCTGCCAGCCGCTAGCAACAGCATTGGTGACCAAAGGAACATGATCACCTTTTGCGTAATCCTTCGGGGCGGTCCCAGGAAGATTATAGGCCTGGGACGGAATAAAGAGTAGTGATAAGAGGGTTAGTATGAGCATTGAGTGTTGTTAGGAGCTGAGCTACGTAGAGGAGGACGCGAAGTCGCGGTCTGTATCGGCTCAAGGTGTGCCCGCGCCGTGAAGATTAAGGCTACAAAAGGGCAGGCGGCTGTGAACTTAATTCCCCCCCCACAAGCGCGGATCTGGTTAATATCGGGAGTAAAATGTATTGAGTAGTTTATAAGAGAGTTTGACGAAGGGTAGAGAATATGAAGAGTGGAGAGTTCGTAGTAGACTTGGTGTCGCGTTAGAGCAAGACACTAGGCTAGGAGTTATAGAGGAGGTCTGGCTGCAGAGAGCTGTAGTGAAGAATTATAATCAACTGTGTTATCGTGTGCAATAGAGAGGTATCGTAAGAGGTACAGTTCTGATCTATAGTAGTCTGTAATGAAAGTAATGTTATATTATAGAAGTATCAATGTGATAGTCAGGAAAATGAAGCGCTCATAGAATATATATATGGCTAGTATAGTGTATAGCATGGTTGAGTAAACGATTTACTGATGCGGGACCAACTGTGCAATAGAGAGAGAGAGAGAGAGAGAGAGACCAGAAATAGTATACTCCCTCTCCATACCGACAAGGCAGTTAACGAGCTATGAATTACAGCATAGTCATTTATTGACAAATACAAGATTGAAAGATTGCAATTGCAAGATCATGTAAAAAGTAAGATAAGATTATGTGCATATGCCAGATAGGGTGCCCTGCATTGGGCAAGAATCGTCGGAATATCTGTATCGAAGATACAAGCAAGATAAAGAAACTACAAAAAACAACCAATATTGTGATCAGAGCAGCAACCGATGCAAGTAGGACGAGTGATGAGTAGATGGGGTTTTATTACGATTGTCGACTGTAAAAGGCTCGACGTCATCGCGAACAACCAATGACGTCAGAGACGTCCAGGATCAGTAGTTTGGGAATTTACTCGGCAGGCTATTCTTTATTATTATTACATATTGATCAATGATGTCAACCGGCAACGTGAACTGGAGAGCATTCGGGCGGCGAGTGTCTATGTTTATATGGAGAATGTAAAAAAGAAGTGGGTATCAATAAGAGTTTACCGAAATGAAAAAGAAGTGGATATCGGTAAGAAATGAAAAAGAAGTGGGCAGCGGTAAGAATGATTATCGGTTGTACATAAGTCAATCATTTAACAGCGCCAAGACATGAAGAACAAATGAGATTGCAGGGTCGAGGACAGAACATTTCAGACGGCATCCAACCCTGCTTAGCTATAACAAAGGTTGTTCTAGTCCTCAGCATGGCGGTGATGGAATGTATAATAAGGCTATATAGGTCGGGTTTCCAGACAGGAGGTAGAGCTTCTATAGGACTGTTAATGCTCCCGACCCTGCAGTCACGTTTCAAGATCGCAGATTCACTGACTCCTTTGTGACGTAACAAATTGACGTATGCACGGGTTTAGAGTTTTCACGCTACGTCGTTGGATTGACGGCCTACATCTAATCAAACACGTTCGAGAAGACACTACATAAAAAGTCTTGGCCCTGGATGTTAGTTAGCTGTGGGCCGACATCGAGCCCACTACTACTACTATTTCCGTCGGTACTGCTTGCCGACCCTATACCTATCCGACTGTAGCTTACCCTTTTAGTTGCCTGGATTGTTTAAGCCTATTTAACATTCTTAATCTATCTAGCCTGCTTAACTGAGTTGACCCTAATCGTGGGCTATATATTTCCCAATCTGCTTAACCGGATCTCTGCCAGCCTGTTAGCCCACTTATTGGGCATGTCGCTCGCTGACGATCGAGAGCCGCCCATCGCCATTTTATTGAATGGTGCCGTTGAACCACCATCGTCTGGTATTAACTTTATCTGTCCAGACCAGAGCCATCGCTGCAAAATTGTCTTGTATCACATCAGAATTGCACACAGCACGAGCAGAGGAGGGTTTTATTTTGGTTTTATTTTACTTTTTGTGTTTATTTTTGCCAGCTCTCGCCGGATTGACTTTGCTCTTTGCCTTGCTTTTTTACCTTGCTTAACATTACCTACTTCGTCTTCTGGCTTGCTGGTTAATGTTGCAAGCCCACCTAACCGCAACTAACTAACTACATGCTTAATCGCCAGCCGTAACTCAACACATCTAGTACCAGCACCAGTACCAGCACCGGCAACACAGGCCTGTATGACCCTCTGTTTATCCCAGAACCTCTGCATTTCCGCTTACCAAATCCTGCTTGCTCATCGGCAACATTATTACTATATCAAACACATATTCTGCTGTTTTCGTTGCATCGAACAACCTCCACCGCCGATTCTAGAAATCACCTGTGCCCTGTCTGTCATTCATTAATCCACGATTGCAACTACTACCACTACCATTTCACACTCCTGCTACTATTGCTACTGCTACTACTACCATCTCACACTACTACGACTACTACTACTACCATCTCACACTACTACTACTACTACTAACCTCCCAACCTGCTCAGACAGTGTAAAATCACGCGGCATACAAAAATCACACAACGCTGGGAGTTTACGTCTTTGTCAATCAATCCCTTGCTTGTGGCCTGCTCTACCTAAACGCAACGATTCATAACTGGAACATTCACCAGCAGTGCTACGAACAGTCTTAAAACCCAAACAAAAAAAAAAATTTTAAAACCCCGACCAACTTTCTTCGAAGATAGTTTCCGACAACAATTTTCTCACCAATAAGATCGTTGAATTGCTCCCTTGTATCGCGTGTCTCGCCTCTTGTCCCCTACACAGCATATACGTAAAGACTGGTTGGTGTCCTCTCCATTTCTTTGTTGTCGTTACTGGCGAGACTTTAATCCCGCAACCATCTCAGCACATATATCACTTCTCCTCCAATCCCTCTCCTACTGTCCATCACCCGGGCTCATAGATCAAGTAGTTCACCATGGCTGTTTTTGACGTAAGTGTTACTGGGAGGGGGGTCTTCATGCCTCCGGCGGCTGGGCGCTGCCCAGACCCGTAGCTCGCTCCGCTCGTTGGCTGCAATCGTAGAGTTCACGAACCTAGCGCCGAGCGAAGCGAGCCACGGGTCTGGGCAGCGCCCAGCCGCCGGAGGCAGCACCAGCCAGGCCGGACCGGAAAACTAACGACGAGGGATTCAGAATTTACGGAATTTCATCCGACACGGTAAACAAGCGGCGGCCTATGCCAGCCCCGATGGGTCTGTTGGCAATCAGCCATTGCTGACGGACAGTGCTGGCAACGTGGACAGCGCGAATGCTGGGCCGGGCTTGAGCCGGCATTTGGAATCCCGTGGGTCGGTGTCTGAACCAAACCTTGTACAACAGGCCGTGACACAACAACAGCATAATACTCGCAAGGAAGAATATAATGCGGCCGTGAAGCAGATCATCGCCGAAGAAAACGAAGAACGATCGAAAATCCACCAGTATCGCGGCCTCGAGAGGTTCGATCTGATAGAGAAAATGGGCGACGGGGCGTTTTCCATTGTATATAAGGCATACGATCGCATCAATCAGAAATTCGTGGCCGTCAAGATCATTAATAAACAGGAATTGAGCCCTACTCAGGTACGTGTCAAGTCGGAGGTGGTGATGGCAGTTGTGGCTCCGGTTGCAAGACTTTTTCAAGTCGGGTCCTCCGGAGTCATGACCCAACTCGCTGCTCAGAAATAAAAATGCCCCCCCCATCTGTCGCGTTCATGATGCTCATACTGTTTTAGAAAAACCGCCATTTGGGACCGGCCGCAAAAATGGCAGATGTTTCTACTCAGGTGAGACCTAGAATGAAGGCCCTTTTTTATTTGGTCGTGATTTTGAAACTAACTGGTTATATAGCATTCGACGATTCTCAAGGAAGTAGCTATTATGCGACAGCTACGCCATAAGAATATTGTTGAATTGATAGACTTTAAAGAAACCCCCGAACACTATTTCATTGTGCTGGAATTGATTCCGGGCGGTGAACTATTTCATCAAATTGTAAGATTAACCTATTTTTCAGAAGACCTGTCACGACATGTTATTTTCCAAGTGGCCGAAGCAGTAAGGTATTTACATGAAGAAGCGGGCGTTGTACATCGGGATATTAAGCCGGAGAACCTATTATTCTATCCTGCTGACTTTGTTGCGTCAAAATCGAAGAACATCCGCAAGGGCGAGGACGAGTCAAAGGAAGACGAAGGAGAATTCGTTCCTGGCGTAGGCGCAGGTGGCATTGGCATCATCAAACTGGCAGACTTCGGTCTGTCAAAGGTCATCTGGGATTCGAAAACTATGACCCCTTGTGGAACCGTCGGGTACACCGCTCCTGAAATCGTCAAGGACGAGAAGTATTCTAAAAGCGTAGATATGTGGGCTTTAGGATGTGTTTTATATACTGTACTTTGTGGATTCCCTCCGTTTTATGATGAAAGCATTGAAGTATTAACTGAAAAAGTCGCCAAGGGCCAGTATACGTTTCTTAGCCCCTGGTGGGATGAAATCAGCCCGGCCGCTAAAGACCTGGTAAGCCATTTATTAACGGTCGACCCTGACTCTCGATATACAATCGATCAATTCTTAGCGCATCCGTGGATCACCAGAAAGCCATCCAAACTTGCTTCCAATACTACATCTGGCAGCTCGAGTATGACTGGAATCGAACTATCGTCCAACATTATCCCCTCGTCTTCTATCATTGGCACCACCACTACGGGTACTGCCAGTATAAATGTCATTCCCGAACGGTCCCAGGCGGCATCAGCGTCGACAAAGGAATTCCCAACTCCGGTTGTGGTGACGCTGAAAGAAGTATTCGACGTGTCCAATGCAGTCCATCGTATGGAGGAAGAAAATGCCCGAAATACAAGATGGAATCGATTCCAGAATGATAGTTCTCTAGTCGAAGAGGATGAAGAAGACGAAGAAGAAGAAGAAGAAGACGACGACGGACATATCGAGGTATCAAATAACGACTATACCATGGACACCAGTGCATCAAAGAATATGGATTCACTAGACGGAGTCGAACAAAGGTTTGAACGAGTCTCAGTGGGTAAAGCAACAGCCTCAGTACTGCCGGTAACTTCTTCGTCTAAAAAAGCACCATATTCTTCTATTCCCAGATCGTCTCGAAAACAAAAGCGGCAGCAGCAAAAACAACAGCAACAGCAACAGCATGCCCATCACCATGGGCCGTTTGCTACTGGAGGATTATTCGAACTTCATCTTGAAGGGGCTACTTTAATCGAGAGACGGAAGCGAGCAAGCAAACAGCCGTCTCCTATTCCGCAATCTCTTGTTACATAGATGCTAGACTGATCCGATTACATATATTTTTATTGTTTATTTGTTTAATTATTATTGTACTTTGTTACAACTGTAGGAGTCTGATCTGTTTACTACATATATATTTTCGCACATTTGAATATCAACCCCCATTACTACTAGTCTTCACAGACGTCACTTCCCTGCAATCCAGAATAGCAAACACGTTTTTTTCCATCGAAAAACCACTTGGACTTGAAAGTCCCGTAAATCTCATACTTTGGTGACATAAAATGTCCTTCAGTCACAGTCCCAAGTCTTAGTCTAGAAATATTTAACTGGTCATCCCGTTGACTATACATCGGACTACCGCAATTACCGCAAAACATTCTTCGTTTTCCGGGAGAAGAGTAATAAGGCTTCAGGAATTCCTCGCCCTTTGTGAATCTCAACTTTGCAGTATCAACGGGCGCATTGACGGCTATAACTGACCCATTGGCTTGTTTACATTGATTGCAATGGCACATGGCGGTCTCAGTTAGTTCGCCGTCATATTCGTATTGAATTTTCTGGCATAGGCAGCTTCCTTTAAGCATTGTGGGTTATATGTTAATTAGATCTGAGGGTCTGTTAGGTCTGCTATAAAGAGACGATAATCTCTTATGGTATAGAGAATTGGATGGGATCGTTGGAAGTTTTAGTTCTGTTAATATATTTTCAATAATTACTAGGATGAGCCGCTATAGGTGTCAGTCACACTGCTTAAAAGGCGTTTTGAAAACATCGACCGATGTAGGCTTGGCTAATCAATTGCCGACAAGCCGCGTTGGATTGCTAAATGGCTTATTTATTGTCTACTGTAAAAAGCGTCATACAGGTCATACAGACCTAATTATATCTAACGATGTATAATAAGCAATTTCCAGCTGTTATTCTTCAATATCATAAAGTGAGTCCACTATTGGTTTTCTTTGAGGAAATCAATGAGGTCATGGAAGAAAGCTACTAGCTAATTGAGCCGCTTCCCCCATACCATGAGCTGCTGCTGAGCTACCTAGATCATCTATGAGATTAAGCATTCTTTGAGATATTCACAACCCAAACTTAAAATCTTTTACTCACTGGACCTACACGTCATTATTTCATTCCCCCTATCTTTACACTTGATAAAGAAAACCGCCGTCGTGTTCGATATTATTCAGTTCCTTGAACAAAAGGGCCCTAAACCCCGAGGAAATCCTTCAATCCCAGATCGCTCATGGCGACCCATTCGAGATCGTCGACGAGGTCATTGCCGACTATAAAGATTGGACTGAGATCCGATTTAAGGTCGATGCGCTGGACAAGGAGCAAAAGCTACAAAAGACAATTGGCATGAAATTTAGAGCTAAAGAAGATGTCATTGTCGCCAAGAAACAAGTCTTGATCGCTGACGAAAATGCCGATAAGGATTTACGTGCCAATCTCGGAAAAAGGTCGCACCCGGAGTCGAACCGGGGTTCCCAGAAAGTTCCTGAGTCAGACTCTAGCAAGCCAACTTTATGTCAAAATCTGATGTGATAACCGTTACACCATGCAACCACATCACCGCGCTGGCATATTTTCTGCATATTTCTGCACATCGATAAGGGCTGGGTTAATATTCCTTATATGGCAAACAGTGCCTGTTTAGGCCAACATGACTGCAGCAATATCAGCAGAAATATAGGATCATGGTAACCATCTCGAAGTTGTTCAGTATCAAAAATGATCTTTTGGATCTTGATAGCTATCGATCTGAATGAATTCTTTTTGTCGGAATATAATCTTATTATTTGGTACTGGTAATCAACAGTAGGAGAACAACATCGATCACATCAGCGGCCTGTTATGTATTTTAAATGAATGAATGAATATATCTTGATTAAAGTCCTATACAACAAATAAATCATACGAATAAATTTCCATCTAGGATATAGTTACGCGGCCAGTATGAAGACTATTTTCTTGTATGATACACGCTGGTTTCTCGCATAATAGTTTTCGAGGAATGGCATTTTCCGGCATTCCAAGAGCATAAAATTATGGGGCCCTTCCTAGCCAAAATATCTCAGAAGCCGGTACTCTTATGACCATGGATTGGTCACACTATAAATAGTTGAGGATAAATTATGGAGACTTCAAAATGCGCCTTGAAAGAAATGATTATGGGGGTCATTTGAGCCAGCAAACACCATAAAGCACCATCTAAATGATTTGGCCATTTTCTCATACTTCCATTTAGTCTTTCGCTAATTGTTGTCCTTAAATTCAAGTTTATATTTCAAAAAATCTTTTGAACACTTGACGGCCATTGCGAACAATTTCTAGCCTCATTTTCTCCAGACTGTATATTTCTCTTAATTGTCACATCACCGAGCACATATCATATTTTTCAGACAGATTTCTATATTTGTTGTTTGCCAGTCTATCATTATTGAAGAGTTACCAACCGGCTAGAAATACTGTTTGAAAGGCATAAGATCTACAGCTCGCGAGTGATGGATTTATCGGGACCTCAGGTGGTCAGAAACAATGCCATTGAGCGTCTTGAAAATGAATTGCGACGCCAAATAGTTAACGCCCATGCGATCCCCACATTTTCTACTCAAGCTCTTGGGCTTGAAGTTGATGATGAGGAGTTGAGACGCCACTTAGCTTCGGCAATGGACCCACCAAATCCCAGACGGCTATCCGGTTTGGAGGACGTGAGTGCTGGTAGAAGCAACCTAAGTGGCGAATCAGTTGAACTTATCATGAAGGATATCGATGATTTGATTTATCATACTCCGTATCGGACTAATTCGCATATGTCGCTAACTACTGGGTCAGTAGACAACGTCGAGGAGCGCCATCTATCTGGTAGACCTTCTACAGTCCCAAGCGTCCCTCCTGCTTCTTCTTTGTCCCCAAATTCTGGCCATGCTCCTGAAGCTCTTTCTAGTCCCCCTGAAGCTCGTAAATCGATAAGAAGAATCTTTTGCAAAAAAGCTAGCAGCCAAGATCCGCCTTGTTACAACGTTAGAGCTTGCAATCCGCTACATTCGTTGTATTCATATTTTCAATGTACGAGCTCTCATCGTTTAATAGCTCAGCTTAAATGCTTTAACCTTTGGACTCACGAGATATGTTACGAAGACTCTGTTGTTGAAAGTCAAATTAAAACTCTAAAGAGAGAATTGAATACTGCAAAGAGAGCCAACATGCAAATACATGAGTACGCAGAGAAGGATAGACTTTTGAGAGAAATCTTGATGAAGAGAGAAGCAGTCAACTATAGCCAAGCCCTAAGGGACGATATCCATGAGCTTCGCAGTGCTTTATTTTGTGACCTCAGCAACCTCGTGGCCAAGGTCAATAGAGAAAACGCCTCTTTACGAGTAAAATTGGAGGAAAGAACCCGTCTAGTAAACACTTGTAAAACGTGGGTAGCAAGATTGAAGGCACTGAGTGAGAACAGTGGAATTGCTGAGCAAGAGGGAGCTAGTCCGACTTCTGCTGGATCGTCCTGATTACCTAGAGGGGGCATCCAAACTGCCACCAAACCATACATGCCCCTCTTGGCTGAGCATGTTTTTATTCACTTTTTTTATTAAGCTTCCTATAGTTAATATTATACATAAACTGGGATTTCGAATCGGAAATGCTTATAAGGCACTTTTTTATGCAGGAACTGGATTATTACCCCTGAGACGGCGCTATAACTCTAGTATTCATCGTCTGTTTTTTTGTCTTTGTGTGCACATCAATGCTACTCTGTTTATAATACCACTTGACCCGCTCTAGAGGTGTTTTTATGGTACCTGGTACAGCACTTGATCTCGCTAGTTTGCTCTTTACTTAATTAATCTATAGAAAGCGTATGCAGCATATATCGCTAATAGTACAAAGGCTCACCAGTTATACATACACATTCCAGAACGTAAATAATCTGACTTATCTACAGCCTCGGACCCTTCATTTTGTCCATACTAAAGTTGGAAAAGACTAGTCGCCGGCCGAACCCGGAAATCTAATGTCAACCACTGAACCTGGATTGGGAACTAAACTACCCTACGGTTAAATATGCGCGATAGGCATCCTCGGTTCCTATTATTAAATTATTTACGACCACCCCATTGGGAGAACAGGGCGTAATTTCCCCTATTGTTCAGTTTCCAGCCGCTAGGTTCCTGCCCTTTACACATTGTTCGTTTTGCTCGTTTGTATTGAATGCTGAATGAAATCCCTCATTATCGAGCCATCAGACAGGCCATATATAGTTCGTACAACCGACACAGAGACCTATCTGCCTGGTTGGGATGATCATGTATTTCGTCGTAAGACGGCCTTAGCGATGCTGGGCTGATTAGTTTTTCCTAGGCGCCTTGACTTGGACCTTGGCCATGGACCTGCCGACCGAGAACCGGGCCAATCCTTTGTAACCAACCTTAGTTCAATACTAAACCTTATCATATTATCATATTATCATATTATCAACAATTCACAATGTTTCATGTCAGTTCTGCATCTAATAATGGACTGACGATACAACGGCTGCTCATCTCTCTCTTTTCGGGCTTATTGTTTCCATGTGTAGGAGCGTTCATTCGCATTCGCGTGGCCTACATGCCACGTTCCTGCCCACTGGTAGCATTTTCCATTTTCACTGACCCGCCCAAACTAGGGGCCTGTTGGGCGACCTCAGGGCGGAGCAGAGCCTACCGGCCGGAACTCCCCCTTAGCTCTTACCCCCCATCCTGCTTCAACTGTCCAATTACGCTCCTGGTAATCTTATTCCACCTTACTATTTCGTCCGGGTTAGGGGACACGGGAAATGGCTTGGAGCCGCATTGGAATTTTTTTTTTTTTTTTTTTTTTTTTTTTAGTAGTACTTTTTCGTGGTTTGGAAAATTTTTTGGGATATAAGTAATAAACAGTCCCCTAAATTTTTTTTTCCCCCTTCTTTTTTTCCCTTTCTTTACCCATTTCTTTTATTTATTTATTAAACGTAAAAAAAAAAAGATCAAAAAAATGGCCGCTGCTCAGGAAAAAGGAGAGTCCATTAAGATCCTCAACGAGCTCTTTGCTAAGCTCGTTGTTGCTGAATCTGAAGAAGACAGAAAGTCTGCTTCTCATGATGTTGCTTCTTTCGTTAATGGCCCAATCGAGGAGCACGATTTGCCCGTGAAGTTCTTTGCTGACTTAAAGGGTGCTATCAACAACAAGAAGGATGCCCGTGCTAGACAAAACGCTGTCGCGGCTTTCGGATCCATTTCCGCTTCCAAGGAATTGGCTCCTTCTGTTGAACCTTTATTGGTTTCTTTGGCCAGTGATATTTTGGAAAAGGTCGGTGATAAGGTTGCCCCCGTTCGTGAAGCTGCTTCTTTGGCTATCAAGGAGTTGTCTAAGAACGTTACTCCTCACGCTGTCAAGGCTTTGTTGCCCCATGTCACAAACTCCATTGCCAACTCCAACAAATGGACTGAAAAGGTTGTTGCTTTGGAAGCCATTTCTATTCTCGTTGACTCTGCCCGTGATCAAATCGCTCTTCGTATGCCTGAGTTGATCCCTGTCTTGTCCGAGGCCATGTGGGACACCAAGCCCGAAGTTAAGAAGGCTGCTACTGCCACTATCACCAAGTCTACCGAGACTATTGATAACAAGGATATCATTAACTTCATTCCTGCTTTGATTGCTTGTATCGCCAAGCCCACTGAGGTTCCCGAGACTGTGCATTTGCTCGGTGCCACCACGTTTGTTTCCGAAGTCACCACTGCCACTCTTTCCATCATGGTTCCTCTTTTGTCGCGTGGTTTGGCCGAGCGTGATACTTCTATCAAGCGTAAGGCTGCTGTCATTGCCGATAACATGTGTAAATTGGTCGACGATCCTCAAGTCGTTGCTCCTTTCTTGTCCAAGCTTTACCCTGCTTTGAAGACCAACTACTCCAACATTGCTGATCCCGAGGCCCGTGATGTCACTCTCCGTGCCGTCAACACCTTGAAGCGTGTTGGTGAGATTGGTGATGATGACAAGATCCCAGAGGTCTCTACTGCTGGTGACACCGGTGTCAATTTGGCCATCATCAAGGATCTTCTTAAGGATAAGAAGGTTGACAAGAGATTCGACGTTATTGTTGAATACGCTGCTGCCATTGCTGGTGATCTTATTGATGAGCGTCTCATCAACGAAGGTGACTGGGCCGAGACTTTGCGTCCTTTCCTAGTTGTCTTCCTCCACGACGGTGAGGCTCGTAAGCTCATTGAGGACCTCCGTAAGAAGTCTGTCGCTAACATCCCTGGTGGACCCGCTTTCGACGAAGAAGATGATGATGGAGAGGACTTATGTAACTGTGAGTTCTCGCTCGCTTATGGTGCCAAGATCTTGCTTAACCGTACCCAACTCCGTCTTAAGCGTGCCCGTCGGTATGGTCTCTGTGGTCCTAATGGTGCTGGTAAGTCTACTCTTATGAGAGCCATTGCCAATGGTCAAGTTGAAGGTTTCCCTACTCAAGACGAATGTAAGACCGTCTATGTCGAGCACGATATTGATGGTACTCACGCCGATACCAACGTTGTTGACTACGTCATTGCCACTGCTGGTGAAAACATTGGTGACAGAGAATCTGTCGCCAAGACTCTTGTTGAGTTCGGTTTCGTTGATGGTATGACTGAAATGCCCATCACCTCTTTGTCTGGTGGTTGGAAGATGAAGTTGGCGTTGGCCACTGCCGTTCTCCGTAACGCCGATATCTTGTTGCTTGATGAACCCACCAATCACTTGGATACTATTAACGTTGCTTGGTTGATCAACTACTTGAACACCTGTAATATCACTTCTATCATTGTCTCGCACGACTCTGGTTTCCTCGACAAGGTCTGTCAATATATCATCCATTACGAACGATACAAGCTCAGAAAGTACCAAGGTAACCTTTCTGAATTCGTCAAGAAGGTCCCTGCTGCCAAGTCTTACTATGAGCTCGGTGCCTCTGACCTTGAGTTCAGTTTCCCTGAACCCGGTTTCCTCGAAGGTGTCAAGACTAAGCAAAAGGCTATTGTCAAGGTTTCTAACATGACCTTCCAATATCCTGGTACTTCCAAGCCTCAAATTAGAGACATTAACTTCCAATGTTCTCTTTCATCTCGTATTGCCGTCATTGGTCCCAATGGTGCTGGTAAATCTACTCTTATCAACGTTTTGACTGGTGAACTTCTCCCCACTTCTGGTGACGTTTACGTGCACGAGAATTGTCGTATTGCCTATATCAAGCAGCACGCTTTCGCCCACATCGATAACCACCTCGACAAGACTCCCTCCGAATACATTCAATGGCGTTTCCAAACTGGAGAGGACAGAGAAACCATGGACCGTGCTAACAGACAAATCAATGAGTCTGATGAGGAATCCATGAACAAGATCTACAAGATTGATGGTACTCCCAGACGTGTTAACGAAGTCCTTGCCAGAAGAAAGTTCAAGAATTCTTATGAGTATGAATGTTCTTTCTTCCTCGGTGACAACATTGGCATGAAGAATGAAAGATGGATTCCTATGGGATCTGTCGACAATGCCTGGATCCCCCGTTCCGAGCTTATCGAGACTCACTCCAAGCTTGTTGCTGAAGTTGATATGAAGGAGGCTCTTGCTTCTGGTCAATTCCGTCCTCTTACCCGTAAGGAGATTGAAAGCCACTGTGCCATGTTGGGTCTTGAAGCTGAACTTGTTTCTCACTCTCGTATCCGTGGTCTTTCCGGTGGTCAAAAAGTCAAGCTTGTGTTGGCTGCCTGTACTTGGCAACGTCCCCATTTGATTGTTCTTGATGAACCTACAAATTATCTTGACAGAGACTCTCTCGGTGCTTTGTCCAATGCTCTTAAGGCCTTTGCTGGTGGTATCGTTATCATTACCCACTCTGCTGAATTCACTAAGAACTTAACTGAAGAAGTCTGGGCCGTTCTTGACGGTAGAATGACTCCTTCTGGTCACAATTGGGTTGCTGGTCAAGGTTCCGGTCCCCGTCTTGATCAAAAGGACGATGAAGAAGAGAAGTTTGATGCCTTTGGTAACAAGATTGAGACCAAGAAGAAGGCTAAGAAGTTGTCTGCTGCTGAATTAAGAAAGAAGAAGAAGGAGAGAATGAAGAAGAAGAAGGAACTTGGTGATGCTTATGTTTCATCTGATGATGAATTGTAAAGTTAATATTGAATGACAAAGCATTTCCTGATTTTTATTTGTTTTTTTAAGTTTTATTGAAAGGTTTTCGGTTCATAATTTATAGAGTTGGACTTTTGTTGAAAAAAAAAAGAATGATAGAATATAAATACATAATAAAATACTAAAATTAAAATTAAAATATTTGTTGGTGGTGTGATGAGTGGGTTTCATAAAGGAGTAAGAGGTTTAATGTGTGTTGGGTTATTTGTTCAGTAAAGCTACCAGACTGAATAGTCTTATGTACATCGAGAGATAGCCATTCAGTAGATAATAAATAGATATATATATATGTCAGATTAATCTTTAGATCCATTGCTAATTCAAACTCCGGGGTAATAGTGGACTTACCACAGCCGTGCACCCTTACCCACATCCCTGGGACTTAGAAAATTTCAGTAGAGTCCGCCGGATGGAGACCGTGATAGGTGAGATTGCCATTAAATGGACTTTTACTACTCTACAAGAAATTACGAAATCAAACTGGATGCCATCGTCGAGTAAGAAATTATTGTGTGTTGTTGTGTCTGTGTATTAAGAATAAAGGATTGCCAAAGTTTGCTTCATTTCTGGAGGAGTAGTCCGTAATGATCAAGAGGACTACCAGAAGATGTGGGAGGACGGTGACGATGGCCACGACGAGCACGACCCAGTCTCTGACAGTCCGTTACTTCTCACAGAGCGTCTTGAAAAGTGTTCCACGAGGAGATCATAACAGATCAAAAAATAGCATGCCATTATTACAAAGACTTATGTCGTCATCGCATCCCAGGTCGAGAACTGATCCCATTACCAGCGAGTCTTATAAAGATCCATTTTATCTCGAAGGATTGAAATCCGGATTGGTGGACGTTTCCACCATTTCAAACATAAATAAGCTGGACAAGAGCTTAGGAGTTGCAGACGACTTCTATAGAAAAGCCAACCGAGAAGTAACTAAGGTTGAGTCGAATCTAGGTGCACCACTCGTTCCGTTTTCATCTCATTCTCCCAATGTTGAGAGACTGGGACAATTCATCGCATCCAAGAATCTGAAATCTTCCTTGTACTCTTTTGAGAGGCTAAAGGAAGAGGAGTCAGGAAGCTCTGTTGGCTGTTTACGACACTTTACTAGCCGCCAATGCAGTCAGCTCGTGGCGCTGATTCCACTAGGTAGTGTCCATGCAGGCCATTATTGGCCAATACTGAAGAAGATTGCTTTGGATATGGAGCAGTCTGGACATAAACTGACTGCCAATGACTATGCGTGCTTGATTGAATGTGCTTTTAAAGCCCATGACTATGAGAGCGTTGAAACGATCTGGCAAGAACAAGTACAGAAGAAATTGCATCCTTCATTACAGAATAGTGAGCTATGGAATAAATATATCATGGCCACGTGTAATGCGTATCCGCGATTCTGGAAACAATGGGCGGGAATGCAGGTAAAGCGTAAAGAACTAAGGCTGTTTGGCCCTGATGATACTCCATTAGCAGTAAATGATGCAGTTTTACTTTTGGCGGAGATGTTAGAAAGGAACATATACCCCAATGCTCGTACGTATGAACTTGTTATGTTGTATTTATGCCAAAAGGGTAACTTGGCTGATGTGCGGTCGGTCATTTGGTCCATTTGGCATGTTAGTAACAGAGCAGCGTTATTGAAACGATCGAGATTAAAGAGAAGGAAGCTTTTGAGACCTCGGAAGCATTCACTTTTATATCCCAGTTATTCCACTTTGACGGCCATTATCGATGGATTCTCTATGAACGGCAGAGTGACAGAAGCACTGGAAATGATGAGCCGATTTCAAAAAGCTTATAAAATCGATATTAGAAATAATCAATCAAAAGAAGCAGTTCATTTATGGTCAAAAATTCTCACATGGTCGTTCATTACCCAGGGACCAATTGAAGGAGCGTTTACAGATCCTGGCACATTTGAAAAAGTATGGGACACTATGACTAAACAATATAGGATTAAACCAAATGATTTGATGTATCGTCTTCGAGGTAGATATTTTGCATCCAAAGACGATTTCCAGTCTCTAGTAGCAGATGTCCCCGATATTATACGTTCTGGTAACGCCCATAGAAACGAAATAGCTAGTTTGAACCTCAAAAGAGCAGCAAAAGGATATGCCAGAAATGGCTATATCGACGAGTCAATTGCCCTTGTCAACGAATGGTCTCCGTTATTAGAAGAGTTCGAGCAAGTTCGACTAGACCTTTTAAAGTACATTGGCACGTCATCAATGATCCAGAGACTGTTAGCAGAGAGAGGAGTTGCCAGGGACGAAGGACGTGTATCGCAAATGGATAGAAACGTAGGTGAAGAGAACGATTTGGAAAACATCGAGCATGATGTGGATTTTTTAGAAGAGCAAGCAAACAAACACCCGAGAAACCGGTTGAATACTGTATAAATGAATATATGAATTTACGAATAAAGCCTTAATAGCTAAGCTTTTTACATATCCAGCAGCCAGAGGCAAGTGATGTATGGAATAGTACTATTATTTATCTACATATTAATTTTCTTGGACTAAGTCATTGACAATCATATATCTAGAGAATATTACCCAGCCGTGGCGATACCATTTCATTTGAGACTTGTGTGCTTTTACCATGGCCGACTTGGCAAGAGTGAATTGAAGCTGGCGAGAAATAATAACCGCCTTTGTGGGTGGTGGAGTAGGGACAGGAACGTAGGATTTGACAGTCTCGTAGTGGGCCAGAATCTCGTGATTATAGACCTGTTCATATAAGGATATAATCCTTGGTTGTACATAATAGCTGATAAAAGCATCGAAAAACATTAGATACTTTCGATAAATAGGAACAGTTTCTAACTTCCATAATCCAACGTCTTTGTGTTCTTTAACATACGCTGAAGCACCTTTGCTTGCAGCAGCATGGTTAGGATGGCCCGAAACTCCGGTATCGTCAAAAGTTATCAGCGCATTGGCATTGGCGACACCAGGAATATCTGCCATAAAAGCTGCAATCAGTTTAGGGTCCCAATCAATATCCATTGAATCAGGGAAACTGTTCTCGTCGTCGACAACGTAAAGTCTGGAGTGAGGGATCTGGAAGTACCAAGCACTTCTAGCCAGTTCCATTTTTCTGGTTTGACCGAGTCCTTGAGAATTTCCCGACGACAGCGACACAATCGATACGGTATTGTTAAATTCTGGAATGGTCAACAGGGCGAGAGAGGGTCCGAAAAACATTACTTCATCGTCAGGGTGAGAAATTAAGAAGGTAATATTTTTATTAGTCAAGTCAAAAGGAGCTCCATAGGGAATTGTTCTTGTAATGATTGACCATATGAATGGGGGTAATCCCATCACTAGCAGTGGGAGTAGGTACATCATTTTTGGGCGGTGGATGTTGTGAGAAGAAGGCACGGACGGACATGTGCTCTTGTAGCTGGTGAAGAGATTTCGAGCTCGTCGATTTGGTCCTCGTACGGCTGTGAATTTGACGTTGGTGATGATATGCGGAGAGTGTCAAGTGCCGGCAAATGTGGAGAGCGTAGGGAGAGAATACAGGCAGAATTCGGGTAGAACAAAAAGATGGTAGAAATAAATAGGGTGATGAGCGGCAGAATTGTGGCACTTTCTCGGGTAGTTAGTCGGGTTGTACTCTAATATATGGTCTCTAAAAGTATCTAATCAGCAGTTTTGGCTGCTCGCTTACGCTATGACGAGTCCATCTATCCCAACCCTTATCATACGTTATCGTACCATCTAATGCAAGACAGATTATCTTTTAAACTTTGTTTCGTCTTGTTCACTTAATAGGGATAAGATCCAACCGTCGATAGCGTTGCAGCCATAGTTAACTCTTAATAACTGAATAAGATGTACCGTATCTCTGTAGAGTACCACATTATCCGATTCACCTACTGATACCATCTGCCTCTCTCTTCAACTGGCCTGTCTCGCACAGCTCTATAGCCAGTCATATGCCGATCCTTGGGCAGCAAATCCTTATAAGCTAAAAAAAATTCCAAACTGAAATTTCCATCTGGCCACCTTTCTCCATACCCCACACTTTATCTCTGGACAACCAGATAGTTTCCTACCTATATTTCATATAACCTTGATAGTTGTTTTTCTAAAATGGATGCTTAACTGTCCCTTCTCCACCCTTTACCACCCTATGTGCGCACTATCTCTCGGACCAAGTGCTGCCATTCGTGGGGAAACAACTCATCTGTGGGGAACCAGATCTCCAGACCAGAAATACGGCCTCCATCACCATCTGACTGGTCGCCATATCTTTCACTGTCCACACTATCGACAACTAGCAGTGGAGAGCGGCGCGAATTAGACTATTCTGTAATGCCAGGTGCAGTCTAGCGTGAAATCCCCTCTCGCATCATGAGGGGAACCGGAAGCGGACTATTGAGCGGACCTGGGTCCGCCGTCATATATGTCTGCTGTCAAAATATCTACTAACAAAATGTGTGGGGAAGTAGAAGAGTTGGCAACGGTCGTTCAAATTATTTATAAACACTATTTAAGAAACATGTCGAGCGGCCGGTTGACATTCTACATTCTCTATTGACTGCTAACCAGTCCTCAGAAACCGATATTCTATTCATTATGAGTGATACAAAAGAAGTTCTTGAACTTGTCCAGGAGGAAAAGACCCTTATTGATGTGACTCCTAAACTTACACGGTTTTGGATTTTCTATCCACACGTGCTAAAACTGAACACCCTCCTCGTAGGAGCCATTCTAGCTCAGATCGTATCCGGATTCGATGGTAGTATGATGAATGGTCTCCAAAGTTTGGTACCTTGGCAAATTTTCTTCGACCATCCTACTGGTGGTCGTCTAGGCACTATGAGTAATGGTGTCGCAATTGGAACCTTGGTATCTATCCCATTTGCTAGTATTCTGACTGACTATATTGGCCGTCGGCTTACTATTGTTCTTGGCTGTATTATTATTGTTATTGGTGCCATCTTACAAGGAGCTGCACAAAACTTTTCAATGTTCATTGGAGCAAGAGTATTGCTCGGTATTGGCGGCTGCTGGGCTTCTACTGCTGCTGGTCCACTACTAGCAGAATGTGCTTATCCAACTCAGCGTCCAACTGTTTCGGCTTTCTTGTTAGCAAGTTGGCCCCTTGGTTCGTTCGTTGCTGCTCTAGTTACTTGGGGACCTTATAGATCCTCTCTTAGGACTAGCAACTGGAGTTGGAGAATCCCATCTATCCTCCAAGGATTCTTCCCATTGATTCAAATTGTATTGGCACTTTTGGGCCCGGAGTCCCCCCGTTGGCTCTTAAGTAAAGGCAGAGAACAGGAAGCAAGAGATTTTTTCACTAAGTACCATGCTGCCGGAGTCGTCGACCATCCTGTAGTGACATTCCAAATGGCTGAGATCGCAGCATCTCTCGAATCAGAGAAATCTGATACTCTCTCCATCCAGAACTATCTTAAGTGGTTTTCAACAAAAGCTATGCGACACCGATTGTTCATTTGTATTGCAGTCCCATGCTTCCAGCAGCTATCGGGCAATGCCATCATCTCTTACTATTTGACGATTATTCTTAATTCCATTGGTATCACTGACTCATTAACTCAATTGAAGATTAATATTGGAATGACTACTGTCGGCCTTGTTGTTGATGTTTTATCTGCCATACTTGTCGGTGCCTATAAGCGAAGAAAACTGTTTTTGACTGGATACACTGCAATGTGTTGTGTGTATATTGTGTTCACTGTTCTATCGGCAGTCAATAAGCAACGGAATTTTACTGATCATACTTTGGCTAGTGGTGTTGTTTCAATGATTTTCATTTATCAAATAGCCTATCATGTTGCTGCCCCCATTGCTATTGCTTATATCATGGAGGTATGTCCTTACACCATGAGAGCGACTGGTTCAATGATGTACCAGTTGTGTGGAAACATTGTGGGCTTATTCAATAACTATGTGAATCCTATCGCTATGGCGAAGATCACATACTATTATTACATTGTTTATATTGTTTGGTTGACAGTACAGATCACAGTAGTATACTTTGTGTTCCCCGAGACTGCTGGAAAGGATCTTGAAGATATTGCTGAAGTATTTGGTGAAGTAGGGGCAAGAAGAGCGATTGCCAACTCTGCTGGTCTGAATGACGAGAAGATGGAAGCAATTGAACATGTAGAATCTGTTTGAAGTGTGCTAGCAGTTAATGTTAGTTATTGATTTATATTAGTACTGAGATGAATATATGTTTATTTATATGAAGAAAGTGATTTTCGAGTACAAAATGGTAAACGATCTTTTTCTAGCTTTAAAGATGGTTTAGAGAAGGCCCTGCAGAACGTGGTGATCACGTGACTGTACGTGTAAACTTGGTCGTGCTCTTGTTCTGACTGACTAACTTCTCCTTATGACCGAAATACTTTCCACCCGACCGTCGGTTCGCTTGGCGAACACTACGGATCTGGGCGGAGCCCAACTGTCAGAGGACTTGACAGCTCGCCAGCTGTCTCTGCTTGTTCCCCACAGTTTCGCTCGGATGCAAGTCTCAATACACTGCGTCCCCACCTACTGCGGAGACGGTCCGAGCATTGCTCCGGAGCGTGGACCTATTTCCCCGGCCTCCACACCACTACCCTGGGAACTGGTAGAATCATATATATATATACGATGGGGAGTAATAGGTTGGTCGGCAGCTTATTTTAGCAACCAAATTGAACCTCTGAAATGACCTACTCCAGCTCTCTGTCGTTATATAGGGAGATTCTAGATGTATCGCACATCAAGAAAGTCTTGAAAGTTGCCAAGTTAAAACCGACGGTTGAGAATGGATTTCCCCATTGTACTTCAACTGGTAATACAGACGAATATGTATACGAGCCGTTTGACTGGTGGACGGCCGGATTCTTCCCTGGTAGTTTGTGGGCCATCAATGAACGTGTCAACAAGAGTCAGATGGTCGGTATAGATCGTGAAGAGCTGGACCGGCTGGCAGAAGATTGGAAGTCCCGGTTGGAACCTCATCAGTTCAATACTACTACACATGATATTGGCTTTTTGATTATGCCAGCATTTTGGCGCGACTACCAAATAAACGGCAACGTCAAATCAGCTAATATTATCGTTCAGGCCGCCAAATCGATGATGGACCGATGGAACGATAAAGTGCAGGCATTCCGGTCATGGGAAACTGCTGCGTCAAAACGATATCATTTCGATGACCCTGATACGGACTTTTTGGTTATTATCGATAATATGATGAACCTGGATCTTTTGTATGCGGCGACGATTATTTCCGGGGACCCTGTCTATGCTGATCGTGCTTCTAAGCATGCAGATACTACTATTAAGCATCAATTTAGACAAGACTACTCTTCATATCATTTGGTAGTGTTCAATCCCAATACGGGAGCTCGAAAGATCGGTTTGACCAACCAGGGGTACAGAGACGAGAGTTGCTGGAGCCGCGGTCAAGCATGGGCTCTGTATGGATTTGCCAGCGTATATAAGTATACCAAGAATCCCAAGTATCTTGAGGTTGCGGAAAAAATCGCTGATTATTTTCTTTCTCGAGTTGATAATGGGGTTGTATACTGGGATTTCGATGCTCCCAAGCCATGTGTTTTAGACATTTCAGCAGCAATGATTGCATGCTCTGGGTTGCTATTGATCTGCGAGCTTCGAAACGACTTGAAATATAGGTCTAGAGTCGACACCATTCTCGATTTCACCATGTCGCATGCTACGACCAGCCCTACGAGTGCAGTAATTCTCGACCATTCTACCGTGAATAACAATGAGAATTCGTACAGCAGAATTTTTGATACTGGATTAGTGTATGCTGATTATTACTTTCTAGAAGTTGGTAACAGGCTGTTAGATATGAAATTAGTTAATTAATATATTACATTAGAGCTTAGCGAGAGCGAGGATAAGAGAGATAATGAAACGGTAGCTGGTCCAATGAAAAGAGATGCTATAATCCACGCGCCGTGGAAATGGTCCTTATTAGCCTGTAAGATTGTTTTAGACAGCGTGGAAGCTCGTCTTATCCCTGGCAATATACAGCCCAAACAATTTGTAGCCGCCGTGGCGGGAGCTCCCCGCAGAAGTTCGTGAAGTAGAGGGCCTGTAGCCTGGACAGCTTCTTCACGTATTTAACGGAGAAATGGACGATCATAATGTCAGCAAGTAGCCCTGATAATATTCCGGTCCATTCCATAGCTTGTAACAACTGCAGGCAGAGGAAAAGAAAATGTTCAAGAACAGAGCCTTGCGATGTGTGTACTTTTACGGGAGCATTCTGTATCTTTGAAGATGCTAAGCGGAGAGGACCCAAAAATGGCTATATAGAAGAGCTTAACAATCGAATGCAAAAGCTGGAGTCTCTGGTTTTGGGACAGTCGCTGTTGATATCCCGGAACTTGGCAGATAATATGACAGCAACGGATGGCAGCTCGTTAGGAGACTCGCTGCAAAAGTTGAAGACCCAATTGATAAATGATGGAGAAGCGATTGGTAATAATAGTAATAACAAAAAGAGGAAGCTTAGCACTGCTAGCTTTGCTGCTAGTAACAATGGGTCTTCTATTATTCCTCCTGGCGATGTTTTGAAAGCTATTTGTAAACTATATTTTGAGATTATCCACCCATGGATACCCATATTACACGAGCCTGGTTTCTGGGAAGCAATGGAGTCCGATCAACGGCCAGCGCCAGTTGTTCTGCAGGCCATAACTGCTACTACAGTGAGGTTTTTTAAGCTTGACCCAGACCTAAAGTCGTTTTATTATAAGCGATGCCGAGATTCAGTTCTACTAACTTGTATTGATAGATTCTCTGTAGAGACATTACAAGCGAGCGTTATTCTGGCATTCGATACGTTGGGCAGTGGACAAGGACCTCGTAGTTGGTCGGTGGTGGCAAGTGCTACAAGAATTGTTGAACAACTAGGCCTGGCGGTTGAAGAGGAAGACAAGACCTCTAATAAATTATTAAACCGAGTTGGATTCCTTACAGCTCCAGCCAATTGGATAGAAAGTGAAACAAGAAGAAGGATCTTTTGGAGCATTTTTCTAATGGATAGATTCTGTTCTGCTTCTACAGGGTGGAACACCAGTCTTACTAGCTCGGATGTCAAGAGAAGGCTACCCGCTGAAGGAAGTCTATGGAGAGATGGATATGATGGAAAAACACCCTATTTTAATATTTCTCAGACTACAATAAACCCGGTTGATGATATGAATGCGTTGGGTGGCTACGCTTACCTGATCGAAGCTACCGAGTTTCTTGATCGAGTTGTTAATTTCTTACGACGAGAGTCGGTGGATTTCTCATCGAGCGATGACGGCTTCAGTCGGTGGTTTAACATCTTTCAAGAGCTTGATACTATGCTGGTTCGATGGAAAGCGTCTCTGCCTGAAAAATGGCAGGTATCTCGTGTTCATTCGAGTGGCTGGATGGACCAGAATCTAACTCTTGCTCATATAACTCATAACGCAAGTGTGATTCTACTCCATCAAAATATCGCCTATGTTACACCTGACGAACGGGTTCAAATACTCAGTTCGATTGCCTCCGACACCTGTTTAACTGCTTCGTCAGAAATCTCCACCATTGCTACAAAATTTCTGTATTACACTGAGAACATTTTTCCTCCTCAATTTTGTCTATGTATTTTTATCGCTGCCCGAGCCCTGCTTGCCCACTCAGGATTTTTCAATGTTCCGCTCAAAGGGGAATTTGACAGTTTGATTGCAGCTCTCAAGGAGGCTTCCAAACGATGGTCAAGAGATCAGGCTTCACAAGACGATTTAGCCAAACAATTTATGGAACGCCTAGAAACTGCCCGATACTCGAACACGGCAATTAACGTTCGGTCGGCAGCGTTTGAAGATGAAGCAAATCTCTCGTTCTCGTTCCCACAGTTCCCGGATATCAACGGTCTACTGTCTCTGGGCGACTATTTAGAACCGAAGCAATATTTACAAGAACTAGATAGAATTGTTCTATGGGACGATGGAGTGGCTGAAAAGGTCGACCGTTCTATCTCTAGCTAGGATCTCGATAGATCTAGTTGTGTACATTATTTATTACTCTATATAAAAAAATAAGAATTGAACTGAGATTAACAGAATATATCTCTCTAGCGACAGAATCCTTAGCAAAGCTCTTGCCATCTGTTTAACCGGAGTCAAGCTGTTGACAGAAATGTCGGCCTTTTCGGTCGAAATTTTAACCGATGCCGACGGAAAGATGCCAAAAAAGCCACTCCTTACCCTGGTTATTCCCCACACCGATATATCTAGTGAAGAGGTCTCGGTAAATCTCTTGACTTTGCAAGTACCTTTACCGAATACTAACCGTCGTTGACAGCTTATAGACTTCACCGTAACAATGACAACTCCTACTTCTAGGCTTACTATCGGAAATGGAATCAAAAGAAATCTGAAGTATATAGATGCACATCATCCCAGAGATCATCCGGATGCCATTATTCACCCAGACGTCAGGCTCAGAGTATCTTATAATGACTTTACTTCAACCAGTTACCCTCGCAACGGAAAGCCACAAGAAAACCTTAATCTAGTCTTTTGCCATGGCGCACAAATGTGTAAAGAACTTTGGAACTATACCATTGAACTGTTCTTTAATGATGCAGATTTAGGACCCAGACTTACCAGAGCAATCGCTATTGATGCGGTATGTCATGGAGACTCGTTTGTTGCGAATTCAGAGAATATGAGTTTCGAAAACACCTGGCAAGATTGTGCCAGAGATATTTGCCATGTTGTTCGACATGCGGCACTCACTGGCACTACTATACTCGTCGGACACTCAATGGGGGGTACTCAGTGCTTATATGCCGGCGTCTTTGAACCGGGTCTATTTGACTCAATTGTAGTCATTGATCCACAGGGATACAAAAGTGATATCGGCTCTCCTGACTCAGCAAAGGAACTTGGTGGGAAGCTTTCAAAACTTCTCAGAACAAAGTCACGTGACACGTTTAGAGACTATGATGACTATTACACCTATATGACCAAGGAGGGATTATCTGCTGATTTCCATCCAAGGTGCCAAAAGGATTTCATTGATGCATCTGCTATCAAACAGCCGGATGGAACGTATACTATGAAGACGCCTCAATGGGAACAGGTTGCGATCTATATGTCTGGCCAAGCTGTTTATCGCGATAGTCTCCAAGTGATTGGATCTCTGGACTGCGAGGTGTTACATATTTTTCCTACCCACGGATATGCCGGTGGATCGAATGCATTTCGAGGAGCTCTTCGACATGGCACGTTTATTGATATTCCTAAAGCTGGCCATTTAGTCCCGTTTGAGCTGCCTGTCGAGACGTTTGAATCGATGAAGCCATTCGTTTGGCGCAGGTATCAACGAGGACTGGCTATTAAGCGACAACTATACGCCCGTAGTTCCTTCAACACTGCCCAGCGTAGGCAGTTTGTTAAGACTCGGTTTGACCATCAATTAAATGGCCTGCTTGGTGGTAAACTTCCTATACATTCGCGTCTATGACATGCCATGCCATTATCCCACTTGAGACTGGGCTCTCCGCCCTTAACATTACGACAAAGATATATATGCAAACCAAGTATTTATTAATTTGTTGTTCGTAAACACTCTATAGAAGATACTAACCAATACATACAGTATTAGTTTTTTTACTTGGACTTGGATATGAGCCAGCTAAGAACCGAATTGAGATTGTTAGCCTCCTTGACAGATATAGAATAGCACGATACCTGTCGGTCTTTAATCGACTTCAAATCCAACATCTCGATTACCTGATCAACCGTTAATGCCTCGGCAAGATCGTTCTTGTTGCCCAGTATCAGTAAAGGAATTCCCTCTAAAGATTCTCTAGATACCAGGTTATGTAATTCTGTCCGAGCTGCCTCTATAGTCGATTCGTCTGCCGCATCCAGAACAAATCTAAGTATAAGTTAGTTCCATAGTACGCCTGCGAGTAAAGAGAGGATGTTTTACTTACATAATTGCGCTCACGCCTTTACAATATCTCTCCCACATCGATCGGAACCTTGGCTGGCCACCTAAATCCCAGCTGTATCTGTTAGTTTTCTATACGTCACTAGAGGGAGCGGGTGTGCACACTGATTACTTACCATTTCAGCGTTACACTTCCTACTTTGATCCTTTTCATTGCAAATCCCACAGTTGGAATTGAACTACCACAAAGTTAGATACGAGCGACGATATAATAATAGCCCTAAAGGCTATACATACTCTGGAGTGAAATTGTCTCCCTAAAACGCACGTTAGTTAGTACTACTCTAAATCGCTTGCAACAATCTTATTCTTCAACTTACTACCAGCGCTTTCAATAGCGACGTTTTCCCGGCATTCTGAAGTCCTAGGAGGGTTATATCCAGCTGATGAGTTAGTTAGGGCTACAGAACTCGATCGCTGATACCTGTTGCAACCTCACCTAGCCAGGCAAAGCAACCACAACGGTATCTGTCCAGCAAGGTAGCTTGGCTTACTTCAGTGGCCCTAGATTCTGTTAGTAAATATGAATATATCATACGAAACAAAGAGTTACATTCACGTACCAAAATAAAGATAAAAGATAATCATAAAAGTTTCGAAACCATTGCCACGGTGAAACTGATGAGCCCATTTTGATTATTATCTGCGAGCAACTCACTAGTCGTGAGTATATATTAGTATAAGGCAATAGTCACCAATTCAACGGTGTATATAATAGTATCCCATATACAAATGCCTATATAGATATGGTACTGAACGGTTATTTCTTATGCGGATAGCAGTCAAGTTAGCAATATCAAAACAATGTAACGAAGCTAATGTTATAAGTTTAGTTTGGCAAGAAGATGGACCTTCATCTCGTGAACAACCAGGCGATCCGCCCCAACGCACAGCCGTGCTTTAAGTTTGATCTTATCATTGCAGTTGGGAGGTTCTTCAATTGTGGGCCAAGCTGCAAGATTGACAATACAGGCAGGTAAATCATGCCTGAGAGCTGTACTTGGAGGAGGTAAGGCAGTTTACAGAATAGGGCCATAAATCATAGACTACGACCAATGGTCAAACTGAGAATAATGAAGCATAAACTACCGCACTACAACTAAGCCTACTATAAAAAACAATAAATATAATATTCGTAATAAAAAAAAACTACCTATTAAAATCTTGTAACAGCTGCACACATACTCCAGATAGTCCATCAAGACCGTTCGTACCTAAAGCAGAGATTATTCCTTCGTGTATTTCTTCCATAACTGCAGAACCACCTGAATTCCCAAACACTGCCCCAATTGTCACTTCTCCTTGAGTGCGAGGATAGCTCATAACCGACTTGGCTGCTAGTCTAATTTTCAAGCAAAGCTTGCATGGACGTCGGCCCTTCTGCTCATCTTCAAGAAGCAAGTAGATATTGAGGCAAATCTCTTCAGATTCTTCGGCTATAGACACTGAGCTCATGAACTGAAGTTCGAACAGAGAAATAGCCCTGTCAAGTGCTATAGCATTATCCCATATATTACGAGCATTAAGAATGATGGACTTCGTATCGACTTTGAGATTGCATTGAGTTTCAATGTCCTTTTGTATATATTTCTGGAAAAAGACAAGAATAGGAGTATCACTATTGCAATGCGTAGAGACTGATCCATCGATAAGATTGATTCGAACAGTGAAGTCATTTTCGGATTGAATCTCTAGTTGATCTTCTTTCAAGCGACAGTCAGAGATAGCTAAACAACGGCAAAGCGATTTATATTTGCCATGTAACTGGGTTATTTCGCGATTGTCAACTATACGGTTGGTCCTGCGGATCTGCTCCGATTCTTGGATTTGGTCATAAATTTGTTGCTTTTCCAACTTCAAGTTGTCAATAACGGATTGAACTAACGCCTTTTGTTCTTCAGAAGATGCACAAGTTTGTTTCTTTTGACTGACTGTGTCTTTGATAACCTCGACTTTTTGCCGAAGATCAAGTAATCTTTCTTTATCACAGTTGGTGAGCTCTGAGATTTGCTTCTTCAATTGGGCAACCGACTCTTTCATTTCTTCATACTTCAGTTTTGTTTCTTGATTCAGCGTTTCGGCTTCGTTGCGCCGTTGGCGAACAAGCTCCAGATCCTCGTCCAACAGCTTACGGTTGCTTTCCAAGTCTTTATTCAAACCAGAGGTTAACTGTCCTCGCCAGTCATACCATGCGCCTTTAGCCTGTTGTCTGGAAAAGTTCTTCAACAAAAGGAATTGCGACTTCATAATTTGCTTGGTCTCGGCGGATGCGTCGACATACTCTTGAAAGAGGATTGGGTTGTCCTCCATAACAGATTGTTCCCATTGAGCAAAGTATTCCTTGGCATTTTTTATGTCGTTTTTCAGCTCATGAGCACCAAAGTCGTACATGTTTAGAAGTGGTAGTTTCTGAGCAGCTACTAGATAATCTTCGTCTGTGGCTTCTTCTTCTGGCGTATCTGGAATTCCAAACGAACTGTGGCCTCTTGAATTGGACAGAAACTTATCCATAAAATCAATGGAAATCATTGATAAAAATTCATTAAGAGAGACGTTATTATTGTCTATAACGGTGGTTAAAGACTTTCTTGGTAGCAATTTTTTGGCTGATAAAAGAGGAGTATGGGGCCTTGGCTTCTCTGGAGACATTGAAATGATCCGGTCTTTTAGTACCTTAAGGGGAGTAGCAGGGGCATGCAGCTGGTATGCAAATTTACTTTGCCATGGGGAGAGCGGATTCTCTGATCCTTGGAATATTTTTCCAACCGGCTTAGTAATTTCCATCTCTTCCAAGGCATTAGTGTTGTTTGATGGTGCTTGAATACCACCTACAGCTCGAGTGATGTCCAAAGATTCATCAGCTTCCTCGTCTATATCTGATGGTCTAGATAAAATACCGCCCACTACTTTGGTAGTATCCATTCCCATTTCGTTGTCTTCATCTGAATATTGGTATTGATCACCGCTCCAGACCCTTCCAATGTCTTTGGTCATATCCATAGACTCGTCCCTCTCTTCGGCAGTGGTATGATTTCTTAGAATCCCACCTACCACGTTTGTAGATTCCATGGCAGAAGTGTGATTATCATTGTCTAGTTCTGTTCGAAGACCTCCGATTGCTCTCGTGATATCCATAGACATGTTCGCCGTCTGATCATCTTCCGGTCCGAAAGCAATAGCCTTATCTTCACTCAAGGCTTGAATCTCACCAAACGTTTTCGTCATATTCATGTCTACGGAGTCATTACTATCATTATCGTTGTTTTCATTTCGTAAGCCTTGTCCAACCACAGTTGTCATTTCCATTCGTTCAGGGAAGCTGATTCTACGATTTTGTCGAGGTGATTGTTGAATTGCGCCAAAGCTTTTCGTCAACTCCATTGTTGTGTCTTGGCGTAAATCATCTTCCACATGTTGCTGGATACGACCTACGATCTCGGTAAGCTCCATATGGTTCTCATGCTGATCATTGGTATTATCGTGAGTTGAAGTATTCCCTAATGAACTTGTCAATTCCATATCATTATCTTCCCTATGCGGGGCAGACGGCTCATTTTCCATAAACCTGGTAGGCCCTTTGAATAGACTAGTCAATTCCATATCATCGTCATCGTCTACCGGGCCATGATACATGTCATTTATACGACTACCATTGGAGCGACCGTTCAGTGGCAGTAATTTAGGCACCTGAGGCTGGTTTGAGAGATGATCCATAGTCCCCTTATTATCTGTTCTCACTGGAGAGTCCAGATTGATGAGTATATCATCATTCACAGGACGCGGTTGTATTGGGCTATTCTTACCAAACAGAACAATCTCAGATGGGACGTTTCTTGATGGAGACGGCCGCGTGCCAAAAATAGTGCTAACATCATCCAGCTGCATATCACTATTATTATCATTGTCATCCATCATTAGCTGGCTATTGGGGCTCTCCTGTCGAACGAGACCGGGACTCATTAGCTTTTGCTTCTTGATAATCTGTAAAGGTGATTTCATCGTACTTTTCCTAGGTGAAGCGACCCTTTTTGGTGAATTATTGGTTTGAGGGGCATATGGCGGAGTATTTTCATCTTGTGATAGATTCCTGTAAAGTTAGTAATTTGTAGCCAACTGGATTGATTGCAATATGTCATCTACGCCTTTACTTACCATTGATAGGTTGTCGCTTTGGGTGCAAAACTAACCCGCCTCTTCTTGATCTCAGTCGTATTGCCATCATCAATCGATACATTACTAGGCATTCTCATCACACCAATCACTGTATGGTCCTCAAGACCGATCTTTTGTTTGAGAATACCGCGAGCAGGGACGAGAGACGCTCGACTACTACGGTTATTACCATTCTTAAATAATCCTCTGGTCAATGTCGTATCACCATCTAACATAATTGGTCGATTACCAAAGCTTATTGTGCTGTTTTCTCCGGGTCCTCTTCCAAATGGTACTCTGTCAGGGACTGCCGAAATATTTACCGTCTTAAGACGATCTGCTGAGGTTGCCCAGCCTGATCCTGGCAATGAATCATGATTTATAGGCATGGATTGCCGCCGAGGCGACCTCCTTAGCCCTTGCTCATTCGTATTGTACATTGTTGTTTTTGATAAAAGACAGCTGTGTCGTGCAACTTAGTGTGATGGTGAAGGAAGAACTCTAATATAGCATATGCATGGAGTTGTAATGTAAACAAACACACGACGCGTTTTTCTGTACGGCTGAAATAGTACATTCTTTTAGGGCTATAAAAAAATAAAGAAACATGCATATGCACCCCTGAAACTTCCTATTACTACTAGAGGTTATTCTTTTTCATGGGATGTTCGTTTCCATTATCTATATATTTCATTATGTCATAAATTTCTCTACGGTCATTAATTCTACCACCCAAAGGACTCTTCAAAGTAATCGATGCGAACATCTGTACTTTCAAGTCTTTTAGTTATAGCAGTTCGAACGTCATCGTTCATCATATCGGGACCGCAGCAGACAAAGGCAATGGATTTACTAGATTCAGCGATATTTTTATCAACCACAAAGGCGATATCAGGCCTTCCACAGTTTCGGCTAATCATGCTACTAGGAGATGATGCCTTTCTAGTAGTCTCATTCACATTCTTTTCCTTTTCTTGTGGTGCGGAAGAGATTTCAATAATGCTTGAAGATGACGATTCAAGATTGCCAACATGGAGTTGTAGCTCAATCCTTGGATCATTAGATAAATATTCTAATTCGTCACCAAACCATTCAAAAGGACGCTCATCTGCCATGGCCCACACTAATACTATCTTCTGCTTCTTATCAGGATTACGTCGCAATTCATCAGCATAAGGATAAACGCCAACAATACCAATACCACCAGTAACTAATACAACAGTTTCATAATGTTGAATTGGATGACGATGACCATAAGGACCTTCTAGTAGAACTGGTACACGTGCAGAATGGTTGGGCTGAGTAAGTAGGAAATCCCGAGTTGTCGCAGTGAAGCCTTTCTTAACTCTGGTATACATTACCAATTTACCTTGATCCTCAGGCTTAGGAGACACAATCAAACTAAAAGGGTGCGATTGCCAGAAGCAATTGGGCCTCATAACATGGATGAAGGCATAACTTCCTGGATAATACTTCCATCTTTGAGAGTAATCAATCTTATACTCAATTACATCGCCTTCATGTAACGTTAATTCAGCTTTTGAAGTGACTCCAGACCAGAAAATTCGGAACCATCTTAAAACTCGATCAAAACACCAAACAGCGCATGCAGCGTAAATGTAAGGGAACCCAGTCTTAGGGTGGGCTACATGTAACCAGGCACTGGCCAAGCCAACAGCAGCAAGAACAATGTGAACGACCAAAAATATCTCATAGCTTTTAGATCTGTAGTAATGCATTGCTTGAGTGACCATTATGGACATAACTATAAGTGAAGCAACGCCCCAAACGAAGTATGGAGATTTCCAGTGTGTGAAGTAAGCAGGTCCCGCAACACTAATAGACATTGCAATACCATGGATAACAATATTGACAAACATAATTCTTGAAACCCATTTATGAAAGACATTAAACGTACTCAATGGCCAACCAGTGACCCAAATAAGGAAATTATTGCGACCGCCAAACAAAATTGCAAGCATCAGCTGTGAAACCACCAGTTGACCAGATCTATTTCCAAGTTCTTTGCTGAATTGAGATTGAAGACTAGGATTAGTGAAGTTATCCTTAAAATAATCATTTCTAGCAAAGCAGAGAATAAAATTCAGAATGGTATAGCCAATAATTGTAAATGATTCAGAACGAAGAGGAATCGAAAAACTAAAAGCACCAGCCATTTTTGGTTTCGAATGATGGTAGCTACCAGTAGGAGGTAAGAGGAATTTTTGTCGAATCTTTTTCGTTAATGGGATATTTGCTCTGAGGAGGATTTTAGGGAAGATGATGTAGCAAATGTTGAGTAAACCTCTCATAAAAAATATACCAGCCCAGTAGATTAATATAGCGCCAGCATACTTAGCATCTCTTGCTTTGGTAATAGTTTTCTGATTGATCATAGTGGCTTCATGGTCGAAAAGTGATTTAGGAATAATAAAGGGGGCGGCTTGTAAAGTGGAATAATCCTTATCGTTGGAAAGGACGGCAAGAGATGGCAGCTCATCAGACATGGTCTCATATTTATAGTCTGATTTACCACAAACGGACTTGAGAGTTTTATAACCACTCTTTTCAAGGGTTTTATTTGCTGCATGCTGGTTTATACATGCCACAACTGTTTGAATATATGGCAAGTTTTTGCATAGACATGAAGGGAGTTCGGCCGAAAGGTTGGCAGGAATGGGAATAGGGCAGCCAAAGTTGAATTTTCCAGCTGCGTTATAACAGGCAGTTCCATATAACTCGAGTGAACCCTTCTTTTTCTTAGCAGCAGTAGCAGTAGCAGCAGGGGCAGTACCAGTAGTGTCGGCAGCGTTAGAACCACCAGATGCCATTTCTTTACTGGCAGTAGTTGTTGCAGCATTATAATTATTCTGAGCTACGACATTATCTGATAACAAAGTAACAACAAATGTTAAAGCCCAAATAAACTGAGAGAACCTCATTTTCTTTTGTCAAGTAAAATATTTAACTAACAAATGTATTATTGGCCTAGGATCGTGGAGTCAGAACCGTCAATCCAACGGCAGGAATCGGCAGAACTTATATAGATAGCGATGGCCGTTTGAAAATCCCTAAACTCCTCATTACACATACCATTTTTTTTATATTTTATTTTGCCTGTTCTTTTGCTTTTTTTCTTTTGCTCAGCTCCAAGGTGTGTCTGAGTGGAGTTGTATTATGGCAATGCATATTCGTACGTCCAGTCCTCGTCCTGACTAAACACTAACTATGAAGGTGGACAAGGAAAGACAAGAAAATGGAAGATGAGTTACAGACACGCATAATTACTTTTTAATCATAGAAGAAGAAGAATACCGAATTTAAATAAAATGGGTGGGAAATGTAGAAGGCAGGAAGCCGGCAGCGTTGAAAGCTGATAACCGGATGATAAATGTGAATGGTGTTTTGAATTTTTTTTACTCTCAAGCTAACAATAAACGTGTATGTAGACAGTATAAAGTAGTGGCCATTTGGCTTTTACGTTATTGACTAACACCGTCAAAAAAGGATATGATTGATTTACTATCTGCTTTGTCAATGGCCCGCCTCGGATTAAAAGCAGCTGTGATCCTAGTATGCATGTAGCCTAATGGGGTTATTTTTTGTATTTGTTATCAGATCCGAATTTTTCGTTTTTGCCAAGAAGTTTTGCCCATGCGTCGTCGGGCGTAACAGCCAAGCAGTCACACACGACCTAACCTAAATAGGCAATATTCGATCAGATAAAAATTATCTTGAGAGGTGCCGGAGCCGCGACTCCGGTTTCACACGGAGGACTGAATTGACTGGCATTAGATCATTTAGAGTTGATTGGATTGGATAAATTGACAATTGGTTCTGTCTTGTATATTTCATTGGTTGGGCTGATTTCTTGCTGGGCTAGTTATTCCACTGTGACGGGGTGGTCGTTTCCAATGCTCTGAATCTCGTTCATATGCCGTCAACCGCGACTCGTTTCTTAGTACACATATTAATAACTTCATGTGCAATGTTTTATTCGAGTCTGGAATGCAATGTAGAACCACAGTCTACCTGAATAGTTTGTTTGAAGCAAGTCCTCCAATGTAGAATGAATGAACAGAGAATACATCGTACGGGAAAAAGAAAACTTCTGAGATTGTCGTATATAATTGGTTAACGATCATAAAGCTGCGCAGGTACCATTTCCTTTTTGAGAGATATCTGATCAGATCTTTTTGATAAAAGCTTTTATCAGATGGAACGCTAGGGAAGATTGGTAGTGATTTGTACACGGTGGAGGGTTTATCGAGATTGGCCGGGCCTTAGCCGGGTCTTGGCCGGGTCTTGGCTAGAATATTAATTGAGTAGGAAACAATAATATTGTATCTGATTGGGCCGGAATCATGGTAGCACAAGCAAAGTTGATGCGTTTGATGGAAAAAATACGAGGCGCGACTGGCTGGAGGAGATGATTAGCGAACCGAGCTAGTGGTCCGGCATTGTCCATTGGTAGCGGGAGTCGAGTCTGTGTTTGATGTACATTGAACAGGATCAAAAAAAAACGAAAGGAAAGGTTATCCGTAGGCTAGCAAAAAAATATACCAGTGAATTACGTTACTAGCCATATTGGTCTATTAGAACTTAACAATGGCCTGAAACAGCTCTGGGGGCAAGTAACAGTTCCTGGCACATGCTGATTGTCAGGGCCAATCGCTGAGAGAGAGCATCTATTTAGCAGCCACTGCTCGATTAATATAAGACATTGATCAATTGAATGACTACAAATTGGCGCTTGTAGGTTAAGCTACGTAGTAAGATTAGAGTTTTTAATTTGTGCATAAATCGAATTGTCCAGACTGCAGGAGCCTGTCTAATTGATGAGATGTTTGCGACTGGGCGCGGCCATATAGAGAATATCATATCGTTTGGACCTTCAATGAAAGATATGATTATCTCTTCTTATCTCATTGAGAGCTGATTGAGCTATATTCACAGGTATTCACTGGAATTCACTAAACTAGTACGTTTGTTTTATAGCATGTATAAAGTTACTTGAATCAATTATAAGGTTATTATATAAATCATACATGCCAAAGAAAAGTGAAGGGAATTCAATCTATAGAGCTAATAATTCATACAGATGAGAGTATTGAATGCACAACCCTCATTAACCAGCAGCACAGCCATGTTACCGAGGCAAGATAATGCCATTGTTGATTCATCTCCGCCTCGACTTTAAAATGAAACCAACCGATTTCGTATTGTCTGTCCTGTTTTTTCCCCCAACTAAATTGTTCCCTACGCCTTGATTGTCCATTGTCATTCTCAGTTTACCATCTAGGCGTGCCCTGCATCAGTCGATATACGAGATAAGATAGCGGTTCGGGTTGGAACGGCTTTGGTGCCAATATTTGAGCCGCCGTTAGTCTAAATACGTAGCAAACGTTAACTATAATTGGAAGCCAGGCAGTGCAAAAAGCTAAGGGCAGGCTAGGAGCGTGGCCAAGAGCTGAGATGAGGCGACATAAGGGAAGATGGTCTCAAGCTATCAAGTTGGGTCGAGGATGTGACAAGTTTTATATATAGACTGAAAATGATTGGCAAAGATACCAGGCGTAAAGCATTTGATTTTGAATGGTGATGGACGACTATGGTGGGTAGCCTGTTCTAGATACTGACAGTTGCAACTATCAAAGGGACTGCGATAGGTGCGGCACAGGGTCAATGAAGTAATGGACGGAGAGAACGGGCATATCGAAGAGCTTATTGATGCTTGTCGGAATACCGCGAAGAATGTAAGGAAGTCAAGCGGCAGTGATATAAAGATTACGCGCGGTATTGAAGAGACGGGTGTATGGGAGCTATTACTAATTATGTAACTGGTTTATCCATAACCAGTTACGACTATTACTGCTACTATTACTGCTACTATTACTGCTACTACTACTACTACTACTACTACTACTACTACTACTACTACTACTACTACTACTACTACTACTACTACTACTACTACTACTACTACTCTTCCCTGTCACTTTCTCCATCGTCCCCTTCTCCTCCTTATCCTCCTCCTAGCACCTCCATCACCATCACCATTACCACCACTAACCTCCACCTCTCCTACAAGCTCATTCTTATTCATCTCCATTATCCTTATCAGGATAAAAATAGATAGATTGTCGAGAGACCCTAAATAGGCGTCGGCAATCCGTCGTAGTTAGATTCCTTTCGGGGTAATTGAATTGGGAGGTTAGACATGCTTCCTCCCTCCCCACAACTTAGCTGCCTAGCCAGGAAGTAGTTTGCAACCAAAAACACTGCAATCGGCAGGGCAAGGGCGTCCTTTAGTCCAAACAACTGGCTCAGCCTCCCGCAAGAGGTGCAGGCAGAACGTGTAAGACCGGTCGCACTTCTAGTAAACAACCGCGTTGACTGACCGGACGGAACGGGACTGTCACCGGCTTGTGGGCCAGAATAAAATCAAGCCCATAAAACCGAACTGTTGCAAAAAATAAAAATCATTGCCGCCGAACACTCTAACTTAACAAGCCGATTTGCATCTTCTACCAGACTATATTATTTATCTCTATATAGGGAGAATAAGAGAAGCGAAACTTTGATTTTCGGATTTTTTTTTTGTCTTCTTAGTTTGTCTTTCAAAAAAAAAAAATTTGCTTTGTGATTTGTATTTCTGTGGTGTAGTTTCTTTTCATCCATTATTCTTGGTATCTATCTATTTCACGTTAATTTCGGATTTCGATTGTCTTGAAAAGACCCTCCAGACCAGCGCGCGCCCAGACCAGAGCCTTAAACAAGAAGTAAACTCATAAGGCTAATATTCAGTGATAAATATATCAATTCACTTGTGAACCCTTTTGTTGAGCAGCAAATACACCCTCGGAGCTGGACTTGGAATATCGTCGATACTATCCGTCAAGCAATTGTCGCGTAGCAAGGTTGAATTTGACATTCCGTCCGGATGTTCATTTACTGATCAAACTACTAGTGTCTATAAATTCAAATTTGAATCGCTAGATAGATTTCCATCTAGTCCCTCCGCTCCTTCCAGTAAAGACCAGCAGAATTTTTTTCCCCACCTCTTGTTCCTGCGCCCCCTTTTCTTCCCCCGACATATCGTTGGAGTTTCTGTTTTTCGCTCTTATCGATTTATCTCATCATGCGTAAAGACATAAAACTCATGCTCATAGTCAATGGACTAATTGTACTTTTCCTCTTGACTCAAGTGTTTGATCTCATTACACTCCTCATAGATGACTCGTTTAAAGATGCCATTGTAGAATCAGAGTTGCGCCCCGTCGTGTACAGCAAAGAAAAAAATCAGCTCGTTCCTGATAGAGAGCTCATTATTCCCAGAATCATCCATCAAACTTATAAAAACGAGACGATTCCTGATGGCTGGCTAAAACCCCAGAAAACTATTAAGGACCTTCATCCGGACTATGAGTACATTCTTTGGACTGATGAATCCGCCAGAGCATTTATTCAAGAGCATTATAAGTGGTTCCTGCCCACTTATGATTCATATCCCTATCCAATTATGAGAGCAGATGTCATGCGTTACTTCATTCTCTCGTACTATGGAGGCGTATACATTGATCTAGACAACGGATGCGATTTTAAAATCGATCCCTTATTAGCATTTCCTGCTTGGCTGAGAAAAACTCACCCTACAGGCGTCTCCAATGACGTTATGGGCTCGGTCCCCAAACATCCTTTTTTCTTGAATGTTATAGACAATCTTGAAAGATACAACCACAACTGGCTGGTATCTTACGTTACGATTATGTATTCAACTGGCCCTTTAATGTTATCAGTTGTGTGGAAGAGATACAAGAGATGGGGAGTTCCGAAAGGAGGAGAAGTAAGGATCCTAGTCCCTCCTGATCACAAGACGCATATGACTTACTTCTTCTTCACCGCGCAAGGTTCCAGTTGGCACTTGGGCGATGCGAAGTTCATCATGTCCATGGGTGACCACTGGATCTTCTACACCTTTCTAGGAACATTTCTTGTTCTTAGTGTATTCTACCTCCAATTCAGATTCTACCAGTTACTTCTTTCCGGAGCTTTTGTTCGTCTCTACCGAAGACTCACCAGAAGAATATTCGGGTCTCGCCAAAACCACAAGAAGGACGACAATGAAGGACATTATGAATTGGTATCTGGCGAAGTATAACTATCTCCTTCCTGCCCTGCCCTCCACCTCTGAGATGACGCTTATGACTACTTTTATTACAATATTAAAATGAACCTCCTGCCTATAGTTATCACTGTTTGCTGCCTCCGGCCAGACATCGTTGCTCTGCTTTGTGGAGGTAGAGAATCTTTATCGTGACAAAAACTTGGCACCCAATGTTCAATCACGTGACATATGAGAAAAAGGTGAATAAAAAAATATGTCATCATGAATCTTTGATCACAGGTCAAGTAATCATATCTCCACAATTCGTCCTGGTGAGGATTCTGTTTTCGATTCCAAATTAATATACAGTTCATATCATGCCTTTGGAGCTATTGCTTCCCAAACCAACCTCTACTTTTCAAGTAGCCCAGAACGCCAAAGTAATTGTCGCTGCCGCAATCTACCGGTCTGATATCAATGTCACCTCTCGTAACGACGACTCTAATACTTCTATCTCGTTGAAAATCGATTCTGACCACTCTTTATTCGAACCAAATGCAATTGTAACATATCTTAGTGGTACTAAGTTGAGTCCTGTTGATTGGGATCTTATCACTGTCGAACAGTCCGAATTGTATAACCTTTTGAAACAAGGTGATGTCGAGAAAATCGATCAACGTACCAGTGGGCTGTTGGCCGGACTTTTGGAAAAGTTGGGTGATAAGAACCCTCTTTCTCCTGCCGCAGTGATTGTGTTTGGTGCTTTGTACGGTTTCGTATCTGTCTATGGTAAGACTGCATTATCAAACGATCTTCAACTGACTTTGTGGTATCAAAAAGTGTCAGGAAATGCCAGGATCCAGAGCAGTTTAAAGGCATCGAGTGAGGCGGTTACTATTGTCGCTTCTCCCATAGTCAGCTCGACTCCAGCTTCTAAACCGGCCGCTCCTCTTCCTGAAAGAACTGGCGAGAAGAAGATTGCTCCCGGTTTCGAAATGATCATTCCAACTGGTCCTATCCTACCCAAGGAGGGCCAAAAGAATATTCTCATCACCTCGGCGCTTCCATACGTCAACAATGTGCCTCATTTAGGTAACATCGTTGGCAGTGTGCTTTCTGCTGATATCTTTGCTCGTTATGCGAAGGCACGTAATTATAATACGCTTTTTGTATGTGGTACTGATGAATATGGTACTGCTACTGAGACGAAAGCCATTGAGGAAAAAATCACCCCTAGACAGTTGTGTGATAAATTCCATGCTATCCATAGCGATGTCTATAAATGGTTTCAGATTGGCTTTGATCACTTCGGTCGTACGTCTACCCCTGAACAGACTAAGATCACTCAGGATATCTTCCTCAAGTTAAACAAAAATGATTTTCTCGAGGTACAATCCATGGAACAACTCTATTGTACTGAACATAATGGTTACCTTGCTGATAGATTTGTTGAAGGCACCTGTCCAAAGTGTGGATATGAGGATGCTCGTGGTGATCAATGTGATAGCTGTGGACATCTTTTAAATCCCTTTGAATTAATCAATCCAAGATGTAAATTAGACAGTAGCTCTCCTGTTAAGCGCGATACCAAGCATATCTTCCTATCATTGGACAAATTACAGCCAGAGATTGAGGCTTTCAATGCAAGATCTCAAGTTGAAGGTAAATGGTCTAAAAATGGTAAGAGCATCACTCATAATTGGCTTAAGGAGGGTCTTCGTCCTAGAGCAATCACTCGTGATCTTAAATGGGGTGTTCCTGTACCATTGGAAGCGTTCAAGGATAAAGTGTTTTATGTATGGTTTGACGCTTGTATCGGTTATGTGAGTATCACTGCTGGCTATACTAAAGAGTGGGAGAAATGGTGGAAGAACCCTGAAAATGTTAAATTATATCAATTCATGGGTAAAGATAATGTTCCTTTCCATAGTGTTATTTTCCCTGGTTCTCAAATCGGCACGGGCGAAAACTGGACTATGCTTCATCATTTAAGTACTGCTGAATATTTACAATACGAAGGTGGTAAATTCTCCAAATCCAGAAATATTGGTGTGTTCGGTAACAATGCACAAGAAATCGGTCTTAGCCCTTCTGTTTGGAGATATTATTTATCTCTTGCTCGTCCGGAGTCTTCTGATACTCAATTCTCTTGGCAAGACTTTGTTACCAGAAACAATAGTGAACTATTAGCTAATCTTGGTAACTTTGTCAATCGGGTGGTTAAGTTTGTCAATGCCAAATATAATGGTGTCATCCCTGAATTCACTCCCGAAGCATTATCTGAGACCTACCCAGCTTTCAAAGAGGATGTGAATAAATTGCTGTCTTCATATAATTCCACCCTCGAGTCTGTTTCTAGTTTAAGACAGGGCCTTGAAATCGCCATGCAAATCTCTTCTAGAGGTAACCAATTCTTACAGGAGAACAAACTCGACAACTCTTTATATGCCAATTTCCCAGAAAAGTCTGCTGCCCTTGTTGGTGTTGCATTGAACTTGATTTACCTTCTGTCCGCTGTAGTTTATCCATACATGCCAGAGACTTCGCATGGAATTATCGAACAATTGGAAGCTCCTCTGCGGGTTATTCCTGATGAATTCGACTTACCTCTTCTTGCAGGTCATAATATTGGCAAAGCCAAGTACTTGTTCAAAAGAATCGATGAAGCCAAGGTCGACGAATGGAAACAGAAGTACGGTGGTGGATCTGGTCAATAGATTGTATGTTAGATATAGAAGTAGATATTGCCATGACTTTTTGGGCTCTGCCCGGACATCTTCCCTTCTCCGCCTAATTAAAAAAAAATTTAATTCATTATGTCAATAAATAAATACAATCTCCTATGCTAATAGTCCATTACGAACGTCGGTGAGATATCTATACTTTTCTTGTGCTTCTCGTTCCGAATCAGCCAAGAAATTCACTTCATCCTGAAGAATCGCAATCCTATTGCTAGCTCCAATCGACTCCATGTTACTCAAACTAGCAAACGCTTCATTCTCGACTGCTGCTGTAAGTAACGCGTCTTGAGCTTCGGCAAATTTAGCTTTAAGGAATGCCTGTCGTTTCATGTAACCACCTAGCACTAATGACAGCTTTTGCTCTTGCTTATTGGACTTTTCCGCAATCTTTGAGAGCGATTCAACTACTTCCGAAGAGTCCAAATCAGGTAGAGAATTGGTGACACCACTAGAATTTTCCGTCGCTGCGCTTGTGTCTTGTCCAGCTTCTTCGGCAATCATCTTTTCAACAGCTATTTTCAAATCATCATCTAAGTCTGCTACAATTGATCTATCAGATGCTTGCTGTTTCTCAGAGTACTTTATATCATCTGATACCAGTAACGATCTTGCTTCATCTAGTATCAACTTCCATACCTCATCATACTCATCTGCGTTGTTCATGGGTGGTAATGAAATAGGGATAAACCTGGGTCTTGGAAGTCCTCTTTGGATGCTTTGCGACCGGCGGGTCAACTCCTTTTGACGTTCTGCCTCTTTTTCAGCTTTGATTCGTCTATCTCTCTCACCAGCATCCTCGGGAAGTGTTTCTTCAATGAAGTCATTACCTTCCTTTGACTCTTCGATGTCTGGTAGAACAATCTCAAAGTCATTCTTCGGCTTAGGTAAAGACATGAACTTCTTACGTATCACCTCCCTAGGAGTAGCATCAACGCTAAGATTGTTCACACCGAAGAAATCTCTTCTAGGTGTCTGGGAGAGGAGTACGTTCGGAGTCTGCTGTTTAGTTGATGTTGGCAAACCAGTTGTACGACTAGATGGTATATTATGCAATGGTGTATTATCTTCTCCTAGTAAAGAAGATTGTTGATTTGTAAGGCTTATCAAGTCCTCGGTGGCTTTACGAACACTGTCTTGTTCGGGGGCAACCGCCGGAGTCCTTAATGATAACGAAGACTGCGAGTCAACGCCTGACGAGTAATCTCCGGTTAATCCAATGACATCACCGCCTCCATTGTCTCCTCCACTATAGGATTTCATTTCATCGCCTCTACGGGTATGCTTGATGATTTGTTCCAGTTCATCTTCTTGTACTTCCGGTTCTGGTAATAATAATTTTCGCCTTTTAGCAACTTGGTCGGCTTGACTAAGTTGACGGAGCCTTTCTGCTCTTGCAGCGGAGGCTTGAGCTTCAGATGACTCGTTTCGATCGCGTTTTTTCTCCTTTCGCGCAGACCCATCTTGTTTGTCTGAAGAGCCCGATTGAGGTACCCCCTTCGAAGCGATTAATCGATCATATTCTGCCTTTTGCCGTAGATTATCTGCTTTCTCTTCCTGGGTGTCGTAAAATCCTATTGCCGGCTTATGTTCGAATGGAACATCAGCATTGTAGTCTATTGAAAACGCTGTACTCTTATTCTTTGGGCGAGTGTTAATTTTACTGACAATGCCCGCTTGTTTCAATTGACGGCGCTTCTGTATAAAAGCTAACCTTTTACTCTCTTCTAAAAGTCTTTCACGATCTTTCCGTTTGGCCTTTTTACCTTGAGTATTGGCTAGACGTGCTCTTGCTTCAGCGAGCATCTCCTTTTCATCTTCATCCATATCAACTTCATCAGGTCTAGCAGGCTTGGATTCCGGAGTAGGATCTATGTCGCCTGGTCTGAATTTTCTGACATCATTTGAACTCCCTACAGAAGGACCACCGGACTCTGTACCAGTTAGATTAAGATCAGTACTGGTAGTACCTCTGTCGGCATCATCTAATAACTTTTGGTATCTTTCGATACATTGAGTAGCAGTTCTACCAACAATAGGAGCAATGGAGCGCCATTGCGTTGGCATGATTTTAGCCAGATGAAGGAGTTTTTCGTCCTCTTCTCTAGACCATTCTATTTTTTTGACTGATGGATCTAGCCATTCTATCCATCTAGCTTTGGCCTGTTTAGCAGTTTTTCTCGCCAATAAGGAAGAAACTCTCGCCCATTGGTTCAGGCCATATTTGGATATAGCAGCACGAAGAATTTCGTCTTCTACATTTGTCCATACACCTCCTTTAACGTAGGTAGGAGGCATTTTCAAACGATATATGGGATGATAGAGTTAGTGGTAGTAGTGGAATACACTTGTGGAGGAGAGGAAGTAGAAGTTTCAAACGGTGTGCGGCGTTTAAAGGGATTTGGTGCTACTAGGCGGACTGGAGCTGGAATCTACTGGGGGTGTGATTGTGGTTCTTCGTCTGAAGAGAGAGTTGGAAAGAAACCGAGTACTTTGCATTGAGATAAGGTGGAATACGTGACTGGGTTACTTTTCTTTGGCTTTATGATGATATGGTTTTAGCGGGCTGGGTGTTTCGTATAGTGTAACTGTATATGGTATACATATAATAGCTATGTATGTCAGGTATAGATATAAGCTTTCTGGCTTTCTTTCTGTAGATCGTCAACGACCTAGCAACTCAACCAAAATGATTGCACCCACTAACATACTATCCACGTTCGTGTGAGATTATTAGATCATTGAGATATCCAGTTTCAAGGCACTTACCCAGCTCTCGAAAGATTGGTATATTATGCAGGGCATTTGCATTTGAAGTGAGGACCCTGCATCGGAGATTAGCAACTGTGTTCTCAGCACGAGCGGTTCAATAGCAGATACAACTTTCTGGATAGCAGTCTGATAGGATATATGGTTAATTGAACAAAAAAAAGGATCAATACTAAAAAAACTGAACAGGTGACCGTGATCCAACTCTGAACATGAGATGCAAAAATAATCGGACCCAACCTGGCTTGAGACTGAGACAGGCGTATTTATTTATTTGGGAACTTAAACTAAACTGAGAGTAAATGTAATCAAGCCTAACAGTTCCTTTGCTTACTGGCACGCCTCACGGTACCTTTGCTCAACCTAAGGGCCGCCGGCCTATTCCCGGCACCGCCAGAAATTTCTGTGATACAAAGGCAGGCGGCATCGGGTGAGGGAGGCCGCATATTAAGCAAGCAATTACATACGCATGATTCCATGTAGCCGCGTTGTTGCAAACCACCAAACCGTGCCAGCCGGTTGGGCGGTCTGGGTAGGTCGGCACGCCAGCTGCGGAGAGAGCAGATTGCACAAAGGGCAAGGTCCGCACTGGGAGTCTGAACGACGAGAGAGAGAGAGACTGATGCTACAGGGCGCCAACCATTGTCCAGTTAATACAAAACCCCATTGGTGACGCAGATGGCGCATGGATGGATGTCTTGAGTTTTTGTAAACCACTTGTCAGACATAAATATCCAACCGACACTGAGGGCCTGTACACAATACGAGAGAGAACTACGCAGAGCAATTCACTGGTTTGAAATTTCAGTTTACTGCCCAAGCAGTGAAAGAAAACAGTCGCAAAATAAAAAGAACGACCGGATAGCAAAAGAGAGAGAGAGAGAGAGAGAGTGTGTGTGTGTGTTTGTGTGAGAAAGCAGTTTTTGTTGGTGATATCATTGAATTAACACCGAGCTGATAAAACTAGATAGTCGGTTCCACAAGCTAATCGGTTTTTTTTTTCTTTCAAAAGGTTTGTATGACATGACCCAGCAGCGAATACGGGCAATGCGTGCCATGAGTATGGTCCAGGCTTCGCGAGCTGCCGGATGTGAACTAACATCAAAACTAGAAAATAACTTATAATTATGAGTCCGAATTCAGCCAATGGCGGTGGTCCGCGTAGCGGTAACGGAGGAGGAAGTGGAAATGGCGGCTCGGATTCTCTAATGGCCAAAGTTTCACAGAAATTGGGTGATTTATCTTTGAAGAAAACCAGGTTACTTGGAGAAGGACTTTACGAAAGATACTCATTACCAGCATCCAGAACACAATCTCATGATGCTGCACATTCGGCACCAACTCCTCCAGGAACCATGGTCACTACCGGTGAAAATAGTGGTATGGCCAGTGTTGGTATGAGTATAAATAACGGAGGAGATGGCCCGGCGTCTCCCTCAGGTAGTAAATCATTCTTATTACCGAATTCTCTGGCGAGAAAGTCACCTTTAGCTTCTCCCCGAATGTCCCCCCAACAAGATAAACTGCCGTCTGTAGCCATAGACTCGAGTTTGGGCACCGCTGGTCAAAGTGGAGATGCCAAAGGCGGGCAAGACAGGCGGATTCAACCAGGATCCCCTGTACAGCCAGCATCGTTATTACAGCCATCCCTTGCTTCCAATTCATCTACTTCGTCTCCTGCTACATCTCCTAGTTCCAGACCAGCTGTAGTGAAAACAAGAGCTAGTGCATCTTTCTTGGCCACGGTCACCGGCGCCGCAAGTAGCGGAGACTTGTCAAATACAACCAGCAAGAGTAGCGAATGCTCTGAGTCGGCCAATCCTTCAGCATCGGCATCTCCCGTCAGCACGATCGTTGGTGGAGTCAGTAATAACCATCATAAAGCAAATTTTGATCTCTCGAGTGAGATCTCTCGGGAATCGTCGCCCTCGAACGACTCCTCCCCCAGCTTGAGTGCGTTTCCTTCTCCTGATCGTGACGATCCTTACGCGCGTAGCAAAAGACCTCCTCAAGTTGTTAACCCTAAGCAAATTGCGCCCAGGTTTGTATTTTCCAAGAAAAAGGGCCACCGTTCCAATAACTCGTTAAAATCCCTTTCTAGCAGCAGCGGTTCTACTGCTATAAGCAGCCATCATCATTCACCTTCTATAAAGACTGTCGTTGGCAATACTTTAAGTCATGGTGGCTACGGCAGTGGAGATGAATCGGGTGGGAATAACAGCGGTGGTAGTGGTGGTGGTTCTGGGGGACTACACAAGTCTCATGGATCAATGTTGGAATTAAAGAGATTCTTCAAACCGAGCAAGAAGCATAAGTCACATGGTGCAAGGAGCCATTCTGCATTAGCTACTAATAGTCCTATTCGTCATAATGATTCGTCGGCAACTCTTGACAAGACGATTCCATTCATGGAAGAAGGGTTCAAAAAATATGGTAAACTCGGCCGTGTTCTTGGTTCAGGCGCTGGTGGATCTGTAAGACTCATGAAACGATCTTCAGATGGTACTGTATTTGCAGTCAAGGAGTTCCGGCTTCGTCACGCAAATGAAACTGAACGAGAGTACGCCAAGAAGGTAACGGCTGAATTCTGTATTGGGTCAACACTTCATCATCCAAACGTTATTGAAACTCTCGATATCATTCATGAAGAAGGCAGGTATTTTGAAGTCATGGAATACTGTCCGTATGATTTCTTTGCAATTGTCATGTCTGGTAAAATGTCCACCAACGAAATCGGTTGTTGCTTTAAGCAGATTCTTAGTGGAGTTCTGTATCTTCATGAAATGGGCTTGGCACATCGCGATCTTAAACTTGATAATTGCGTGGTCACTGAACAAGGGCTGGTTAAACTGATTGATTTCGGCAGTTCAAGTGTTTTCAGATATCCTTTTGAAGCTGACATTGTTCTCGCTCATGGAGTAGTTGGTTCCGATCCTTATCTAGCACCAGAGGTTCTTTCTAGAAAGGACTATGATCCTAGACCTGCCGATATTTGGTCATGTGCCATTATATTCTGTTGCATGACTCTCCGTAGATTCCCATGGAAAGCCCCTCATCATAATGATAACTCTTATAGATTGTTTTCGTCCAAACCTGATGGGCCTGTCGGACCTAGTGGAGAGCCGTTAATTCCACTTGACAAGCGAAGAAACAATACCTCTAGTATTAGTACTGGTACTGGATCCAATAGCAGAAGTACACATACCACGACTAGTAGTAACAGTTCTAGTACCAGCAGCTCAACTGACAACAGCCAGCCTAATTTTAGAACTACTGGTAGTGCCACTCATGGTCCTGTTATCAATACATCTTCTACGAAATCCAGTGCTACCAACGATATTGTAAATATTCTCAATGCAACCGACCAGCCTCAACAGTCTGTTTTTGGTAACGCAGCAGCTTCTGGAGAAAGCATTCCAAAACGAGTTACAGCGCCACGTTCTAATATCGACCCGTCGCTCGATGGACCTCCACCTCCTCCAGTTATCAAAGGACCATGGAGACTGTTACGTCTTCTTCACCATGATAGCCGGCCGATAATCGGTCATATGCTCAAGATAGACGCCAAGAAACGGGCTACTTTAGAAGAGATCATGGCGGATCCTTGGATTCAATCGCTACCAATGTGTACTATTGGCAAAAGTGGTGAACTTATTAAAGCAACTAATCACGAACACACGTTCGTTCCACCTGAGCAAGCTCACTTGGAAGCATACAAGAAATGATCCAGTATATATTTATTAAGTAGTTTGAATAATCATCATTATGTTATTATCATCTTGCGGTATCGGATTTGCCGTCTATTGTTGCAGTTTGTCGTTGTGACTTTAGAAATTATATTTTTATTATTATATAAATATTCTGATAAATAAACCATGTAGGAAACATTCTCTATCGACATACTAAATTATACATTAGAATCAAAAATGATGATCGAATAACATTGAAACAGACTCTCCATTATGAATCCGGCGAATCGCTTCGCCAAATACTCTTGAAACATCAATGACCTCCAGCTGGTCTCCCAATAGTTCGAGATGCTTATCTTGAGGTACCGAGTTGGTGGTTACAATTAGATCGATTGCTGAGGCACGAATCCGGTCAATAGCATCACCAGAGAACGTAGCGTGGGTAATAATAGCATAGACTTTAATAGCACCTTGGTCCTTGATAAGCTTAGCAGCACGAGTGATTGTATTTGCCGTATCACAAAGGTCATCTACGAGAATAGCCACTCTACCTTGAACATCACCAACAAGCATAGTAGTAGCATTATGACGAGATGGATCAGCAGTTCTAATCGGCCGTCTCTCTTTATGAATGAGAGCAAATCTCATGCCTAAAGAGTCGGCAATAGCAGTGGCTCTCTTAGCACCTCCGGCATCTGGAGACACGATCACTGCTTCATGATAGTCGGGAATACTGGAAACAATGTAATGCTGTAATAATGGTTTTCCATATAGATTATCGACGGGGATATCGAAATAGCCTTGGAATTGGGGATCATGAAGATCCATTGTAATAATATGATCTGCTCCAGCGCAAGTCAACAAAGAGGCAACCAAATTGCCGGCCTGAGCAGTCCATTCCCGATACCCCGAGTTATTCTCATAGCCTCGTGAAAAGGTATTAGAAGAAGAATTGTAAGCATTAGAATTATTAGAGCCACCCGAACCCGATCGGGATCTGGCTCTTTGCTGCTGATCCAAGAGTCTTTCTTTGAGAGACAAGGCATTCAAACTAGGGGACGATGGTGTTTGCTCAGAGGAATCCTTTCTTGACAACAAACCGGTTCTTGAAGAAGGACGAGGGGTGCCAGGAACACTTTCGAATGTGAAGTTTGAGTTGCTGGCTCCAGATATATATCCGAAAGAACCCGAGGCTTTAGACGACACATTTAAAGGAGCACCAGACTTAGTATAAGGAACATCGGGTTGACGAGAATAAGGGAAAAGAGGCATTACTGCAGTAACCTTCTTAGCAGAAGCGATCTTACAAGCAGAAATCATTATGAGCAGCTCAAGAAAGTTATCATTAACATGACCACAACCAGACTGAATCACGTAAACGTCCTTTTCACGCACTGAGTCTTTAATGGTCACAGACGTTTCTCCGTTACTAAACTTATGAGCCGAGACATCGTTTCTTTCAATTGACAGAGCATTACAGACGTTTGCAACTAGCTCTGGGTGGGAGTTACCTCCTAGTATGACTAGATTTCTCATTATTGACGAGTAAGGCCAACAAGGTAATAATAAGTAATAAAATGGACACTAGGATAGATAGACACTTGATAAAGCGAGGATTTGGATGGGCATACAGAAAAAAAAAATTTATGCAGGTTGAGCACGTCTACAAGCCGTGCCATTATCCCGTGGTTGATCATGCATTTTGGGATTTACCGGGGCCGTATGTCGAAGACCGGGTGATTTTGATTAGCAAGTGATTGAGGGAGGCAGCAAAACGAGACGATTTAGGCGCAATGTAGATACATAAACAAATATGACTTCTGAGAAACTCGAACCCAATACAGGTTTTAGAGGTAGCCAATACCTTGGAACGAGGACTTAGACGACGAATGGAGCACCAAAGCACAGCCGTACACCTACCCCTGAAAATCCACGATCTGATGATAATCAATGGGCAGAAGGGTGGGCATGGGATTTGAAGAGAGTTTTGTAGTTTCTGGAAGTTATCGAATATAGTCTTGTCAGTCAAAGCGCCGAATGGGCAGTACCGGGATATATCCCCGGGTGAACAAGCCGCTTCATTGAGGATGGTACGACTTCTGTAGACTACAAACGACAACATCAAAAATTAAATTTCTGTCTTCTAGCGAAGTCTGTTACAGGTAAGTGACACTGAGACAACTGCACATTTCCAGCTTGTGACTTGACTTTAATATAATTACCACCAAGTCTGTGACTTTTTGTGTTTTGTCAGAGAGATTGCAGTGTGCTATGTCGTAAACTTCGCATGACTGAGTCCGCCCGCCGCTCACATACAAGAACACACGGTTATTTGGCAACCTGTGTTCCATCTATCTGGAGTCATATGTTCTGGTCGGCAATCGTGATCCAACCGCGACTGCCCACCCACAATCGTATGCTTACTTTGACGCGACCTTTCTCGTGGTTATCTAACATCCGTGACTCGCCGGCCACTACATTTGATTCACCTGGGCTCATCTGGAATTTACGCCCGTTTCACCTTTTCACTGGCATTTCTTTTCGGCTGCCGCTGGCTCTCCCGAGCGTCGGCTCCTCATACGTATATCACCATGCAACCGTCAAACAGTGCATTTTAAATTACCCCTGAAAAATCCACAAACCAGGATCATATTTATATAACGGGGGAAGGCGCCGTAACAGCCCTCCCATAATTCCTCAAGTTCATCACTATGCCGAGTACAGATGCCGAATCCAGTAGGTTATACACAAACTAATGCAATAGAGAAGGAGTTGATAGGGAGACGTTTCAGAGCGAAACAACCATCCAAGCCATTGATTGATGCAGACGGGATGGCCAACCGCAAAAAAAAAAAAGCCCAACTAACTGGCTGGCCCTTTAATACTTTTGAATTATGTCTGTAGCTTAGTTGTATTTCTATACTTCGTTGATAGGTTGTGATTGTTTACGATTCCGCCCGTGAACCAGCTCACATAACCTGAACCCGATATTGGCTGTATAGGACAGTCAGAGTATCTGCAAAGGGAAAGACCAAAGGTGCTGCCGCTGGATAAAGAATCGTATTTTATAAACCTTTTGTGTTTAAGCATAGATACGGGGCAGGGGATATTGAGTTTATTACTAGTGCCACTTTTTTTAACACTACTTGCCTACCTCAAACACGAACAACATTAACGACTTCCGCTCCTTAAGATTCTCATTCTTACTAAAGCATTCGTTCTTTGAAGTGTAACTTTTTTTTTATTGTATTTATTCTGATTATTGTATTACCAGCAGTTTAGAACTTGATAGGAGAGCGTTCTGCAGCAAAGTTTTAAAACCATAAATCCCATCGATTGCTACTGACGAACCCCGAGTATCAGAATAATTAACCTCATTCTGGTTTTTCTACTTGGAAAAGAGTTGTTGTTCTTTATAACAAACTAGTTACGTTGTGGTTATAGTCTGTCGAAAGTGGTAAAAACGCGATAAGAAGCGAACATCAGATATTGCTCCTAGTGATTAACGCGCTACGAGTGTTGAACAGGCGTCTCGTATCTTATTTCCTTTACTGATAATTTGCTCAACCAGAATCTACACTCTGTTCTTTTGATTGATTCAGATATCTATCCTCCGCAACCACTCTTATAACAAAGTGACGGTGCGTGTTTGAATCTACTCGAATTGGTCCTTACCAGTATCCCATCTCGTCGTCTACTCGATGTCTGAAGTGGCTGACCGCCGTTACGGCAATAATCCCAACCCGTATGACCATATTTCCGCAGCCCATATTCGGTTGAGAGCGAGGGATAGTATTGGCCGAGCTGCAGCTTCTGTTAGACATGCCTCTTTTTCAGGAGCGGGAGTTCGATCTACTTCGGGCTCTCGCTCTGCCACCAGCTCGACCCCAAGCTCCGGGTCCGGGTCCGGGTCTGGATCTTTATCTTCATCGTCTACCGATTCCACGTCGTCTGCTACTACAATTGGCTCAGCCGATATCGTTCATGCTGGAACTGCCACTGTAATCAATCCTACCAGCCATAAAGAGAGAACCTCCCCTCAATCTCTAGTCAGATTGTCGACCATTAATAACCCTTCTACCACTGTCAATACCACAATAACAGTCACTGGAGGTAGCCGTCATGCATCAACACCTATAGCTGCTAGTCGTATCTCCAGTCCCATAAGTTCTATCATCAATCCCGGCCACTTTGAAAGCGAAAATATAGAAGCAAATGGCCAACCTCGTAGAGCACCTCCCCCACCTTCATTGCAACGTTTAGGAACTCACCGTGGCGGTCAGACACTCCACCGCAATCATAGTACACTAGGCTTTTCCTCTCCTACTTCCTCACCTATGTCTAATGGAATGTCGCCAGTAAGTGAAATTCTACCTATGAAATCTTCAATAAATCCTATCCAAGACCATTCAATGGGCAGCCTGAGACCATCTGCATCAGAAGCTCGTCGTCAATCTACTTACATTAATATTCACCCTCATAATCCAATTACACGGACTTACGCCCAAGCACAAAATACGCCCTACGATACAGATTTATCTAGGTCTTCATCTGCCAGCACCGCCTCGAGTATTACACAAAAGAAAAGATCTAGTAGGATATCATTATGGATAAAAAGGTCAAGTGCCACTGCTTCGTCTAAAGAACAAACCTCGCGTCCTAGAATCTCGGAACCAGTGCTTGAGTATTCGACTACTGATCTACTACCAGAATTTCAATGTACTGATGCTGAGTTCATGGAAAGGCAAAGAGTCATGCTTCAGCGACAGTCTCATCAACATCTCAATACCAACACCAGTCTTAACGTACAACGACGACAATCTGAAGACTTTTATAGCAGGCGGTCACAAGGCAACTTGTCTCCATTAATAGACCTCCAGAATAGGAACTCTGTATTGGCTAACCGTTCGTCCCCATTAGTGCCACTAGAGCCTGTCGATTCACTAGGGTCATTTGGATCAATAGGTGGAAGCTTCATATCTTTTGACAGTCGTACTATGCCTGGTGTTAAATTATTAGTACAACATGATGATGCTAGTAATGCTAGCCCTATAAGTCGATCATCAACGCCCGTTCAGGTTGTTAAGAAAGAAGTTTTACCATCCCCTCCTCCTTCCCCTTCTATGCCTGTATTGCCAATAAAGAGGGCCCCGTCACCACCTACTGATGCTAAGGAAGTCAAAGAGCTTCGAATGAAATTAAAAGAATCAGACGAAAGACGCAGGCTTGTAATGGTTGACTATCAGCAGAAGCTTGATTCAGAGAGGAAGCGCACTTTAGAATTACAAAAGCGAGTTGAACAGCTGAAAGCGGAAAAATACCAACAGTCCCCTCCTATTGATACTAAGTCCAGGATCAAGATGATTGAAGCTCAGCGAGATGCTCTTCGAAGCGCATTGAACCAATTAAAAGAAGCAAAAGAAATCGAGATCACCGATTATCGAAATCGCTTAGATAAAGTTTTAAGATCTAGTTCAATGCCAGTTCCAATTGAGGATAACAATCGATCCCTGTCTCCTCGCGGTAGAGCTAGGTTATCACAAGATGAATCATCTGGTGCTAAAGATATTCTTGAGGGGGAACTGCCCCCGCTTTTAAGGTGTGGAGTTTCGCCCCTTTTACCAATTGGCCAACCAGTTTATTTTGGCAAGACAGAATAAACTAAAATTCCTTTATTTTATTTTTATTTTTATTTTTGTTTTATTTTATTAGCTTTTTTATGATATGGTATGTATAATGTATAATTAATTTGCAAAACCAAAAAAAAGTGCTTTGCCTAACCAGGTCTTGTTATTTGGCGACTGGCTGGCCAATAGTAATTCGACCTATGGAACTCAAACAGTTATAGTAGTGATTAATTAATTAGAAATACATGATAGTTGTGTCGGACAAAAACAAAGTTAAATAATTTCCATTTAATGCAAAATGGATGAATGGACAGCAGCAAAAGAAAAAAAAAACAATCAAGCGTGAACATCAAGCGAGACTCTGCTATTATGTTTAGATTTATATATAGTCCAAAGAGGAACAAGTCCTACACACGCAATAACAGCTTCAAAAATAAGAGACCGTCTCATATTTCCAGGAGGGCTACCTTCATTATCAGGATATTTTAGAGCATTCATTACAATGATGAAAATGGCACCTAATAACTGACCACCAATCCAGAGTAAAGAGGATGATACGGCCGGATCACAAGGAGAAGTTTGCTCTTGAGTCCATTCCAAGAAAATTGGCAGTAAAGAAAACGATGTAGCACCAATAATGGCAGACACAACATATGGACCTACTACTTGGCCAGAACTAGTAGACATAAAGATAGCAGCAATATAACCAGCACAGATAAGAGGAGCTTGAAATAGGATAACCTTAGTAAAGAGATGGGTTCTGTCTACAAGCGGCGAGGTAATCGCAGCAAAAACGATACCACATACAATAAGGATGGCGCCAGCAATACCGGCTTGATCAGAACTGTAACCGAAAGGCATCATGATTTGTGCAGTATAGGTACTGAAGGCATTGAAAAAGCCTACATAAATAGAAAACATTGTCAAAACAGAAATGAATTTCTTGCTGGTCAATAAGAATTTGAGAGATTGATTAGCACCAAGTTTGACAATGGTCGAAGAAGGACAAGGTGGTAGAGGAGGTCTAGTTGGGACTATGAAACTGAGTAAAGCACAGCCAGTGGTCACACCAGAGGTGATGAGAATAAATAACGGCAACTGATGAGCTTCAAGTACAATGGCAGGACCTACTAATTGAGCAATAGCACCGCCTAGAGGGTTTGCTAAGGATGCGATAGCATTGGCCGAAACACGAGAAGACGAAGTGAACCAAATGTCTGTATAATAGGCAGGAGAACTAAGAGCAAATGGCTGTGCGAATCCGATCAGGATTTGACCAAACATGGTTACACCAAAGTTTGCGGTCTTGCATCCAGCATAACGGACCCAACTACCAATAATGATGAAGATGGAACATATGATGAGTCCATATCGGATATTGTATTTCACCAATACCCACCATACTAGAGGAGAAATCACAATGTATGAGAATAGAATGACGGTTGACAGCCAATTTACAGGACTCTGAGAACTAAGGCCGTAGTATTCTGCTACATAGGGAGAGATGGCTGCAAAGGATAGCCAACCCCAAGAAGCGCAGATATTAAGCAGCGCTAAGCAGAGGATTCCAAGCCATCTTCTTTTGTAGACATGATACTCTTGGCCGCCATTATCTTCCGACTCGGTGCCAGGGTCGGTTGTGCAAGAATTGAGGGGTTCTTTGCCGCTTACAACGATATCTGATCTCTCCTTTGACGATCCGGGGGCCGTCTTATTGTCCCAATCCTCGGGGTTCAGAGACTTTTCGGCGCTTTTCTGGTGATCTAAAGATGTCATTTTTTTTTGGGATATGATACGATCAGGACTTGCCTTTAGGGACACGAGTATGGAGCCTTTGAAATAGGTTGCTGGCGAAAATGATTTATAAGTTCAAGACAACTTAAAGGTTATAAAAGTAGGTTTAATGACTAGTCTAACGCTCACAAACTATTTCAATGCCAAAGCTAATCCGTAAGACAAAGCAATCACGAAAAACCTTGTGCTCCTTCACGTTCAGTCTCTTAAAAATGGATTTTTATGCCCTTGTCCATTATATTTATATAGTCTATATTTCTGTATAATGTTGCTTCCGGAAAACGCATGAACGTCAGAAAAACAGCGTATAAAACTAAGTACGTAAACAAGAGCTGTTAGGCATAAAAAAGAAAGACGCAATGCAGCACCGGCTGGACAGAATAAGAAATTCTCAGCACAACCTTAAAAGGGAAAAAAAACACTATCGGTGGAGACGTTTAAGGGCCCTGAAAATTAGACGCCCGACGGTTTCGCGGTGGTGGAGATTCCACCCAGGCTGGACAAGAGATCCTGGTGGGAAGAGCTGGTGGATATGGACCACCATGCCAGAAAGGAGTGTTGCCAGTGTGGACTCGGCAAAGAAAAATGGTCCCACTGGACGCGATGAATGAGATCATCAGCAATTGCGGACCAGTTTCAAAAGCCAGCCATGGAGGCTCTCGAGCGGTCAAGGACGCATTTCAGTTTTGAAAGGCTGGCTGCTAAAATAACAGGCATTCTCGCAATAGAAGGAATGGTAAATGCAGAGTTGAACCTGGCCCTGGACGTGCCCTGAAAGCAGCCCTGAAAAAGAGCCCTGAACAAGGCTTGAGATACTCTCTCGTGCCACTCGACAACCTGAAACTGACAGTACCGTCTCCTGTACCTACATCGACATAACCGACCATACATGGTCAAGTTCAGGGGTAAGTCCCACTACACACTGGGCATTAAAGCGTAACGCGAAGCTGCTAGATTTTCATACATGTGGGTCTCAACTACACGTGAGTGAATCGATCCGGGTCTTGATGGCTTTCTTTAGGTCTGTAGTTCAACGGCGGTAAGGGGGAAGGGGAAAATGATATTCGACACTCTCTGTCTACAGACCCACCGAACAAGTCGACGGACTCGGTTTGGCATGCCCTCTGGCTTGTTAAGCCTTTAGGCAACCGACGACAGTCTTGGTATATTATTATCAGGCCGTACATGGCGATCGAGTTGTAATTAAATTTTACATAATCGACATACAGGAGGGAGCCTAAAGATATATTAGACCCGAGTGCGAATATTATTCGTGATTCGCGAGGTTGAAGCTACTTTGGACTCAGATAGGAAGATCTTTTGTTCATCTGGAACTTGTCGGCTATTGAATATATTTTAACAGAAAAAAAAAGAGAATCCCCCAGTTCCACCCTAAAATCTCGATCGCAGATCAGGATTCTTCTCTATCTTCTGGTCTACGCTTGGCCAGTCGATTAAACCCGGATATGATGCGGATCAAGATCGAGATACGACCTTGTAAACTGACGTGAGACACAAAAAGCCTTATTGTCGAGTTGGTGTCAGCAGAGAAATGCTGTAGTGGACGGCTTTTGTAGCCACCTGCTTGAAGAACATATTTAGTTTACGATAGCAGCCAGTAAGCAGCATTTGCTCGCAGCAGTGCAATCATACCTCTCATGCCGAGGACTAATAGCAGCTTAACGTCTACCTGCACCTTGTTCCTACTTCTATCGTACACCCACTTTCAACAATCAAACAATTAGCTACCAGCAATGTCACTCTCTGGTTCGTCGATACGTGCGCTGAAAGTTTCCACCGATCTTCAGAAATCACTCTCGTTAAGATCAGATCGAAAATCGCGTTCGCTGTCGGTCGGTGGCCTTCCGTGCGTTATTGGCGTCAACCAGAAAACCTTTGCGACGCCGATCTGAAAAATGCAAACCATCATCAAGACCACCCCAATACTATTTTCGATCATTAACAGACCGAATAGATGGCCAAAAAAAAAAACGACACTCAGGAGTGATAGCATGTCATGTTGTCAAAATTGAACCTTAATACCACAAAATAAACCTTAACCAAGCGATTAAGCTTTGTCTGTTTCAGAATTTGCCTAAGGTGAAGAAGACGATGGCGAGAGTGTCAGTACTTACCCCTCTTTCACGTTAATTTACATGCGGGGATCAACAAACGGTTTCTTGAACCGTTGTTTAAGCGCAGCGTCAGTATGAGACGAAGGAAAAAAAAAGCCAGAGCAAAAGTTTGTCTTTCTGGCGGGCTTTGAAAATGCTTTTACGGATGAATTTCAAGCATGAGGTGCGGAAAGGTACCGTATCAACCATAAGGTGTAGCGGAAGTACGAGAGTCTTGGGTAAAAGGTTGCGGAGGTACAGTCTCAGTAGTAAACGTACAGTAGCACCAGTCTCGGGAATAAAGAACCAGAAATATCAGCCAGGCAAAACGTGTTAGTGTCCGCAACGTACAATCTCACGACTGGAATACGATAATACCAGTCTGATAATACCTTCTTACTGTGCTGTCATAAACTGCCGCTCATCTAATAATATATATATATATATATATTCAATGATCTCGTTACTCATAATAATCATAAAATTTACCTACCTCGACCGCTCGAACGCGCCTCGAGTTTTTTAGCATATTCATCACTTTGGCTGATCCTGTCGACGTAAGAAACGTACTCGGCATACCGAGCTTCTCTCTCAGCATTGAATTTACCCTTCATGGCTAGATATCGGGCTTTCCACAACTTTGCCTGCTCTGATGGTCCCACTGAAGGACTACACCCTTCGTCATCGCTGGTCCCACTTCCACCAACACCACCACCAACCACTGCACTACTCTCATTAACCTTTTGTTTAATACTCTCAAGCACTTCATTCATCAACTGCTCCATAGAAACAATCTTACTCTTACTTCGATCTTTATTTATCTTTTCAAGTTGAATACTGAATCTCTCAGCATCTTCTTGCCCAAGAAGCGGAAACGTGCTCTGGAAAAATGTCTGCATCAGTCGTTGCTGTGCACCACGAGAGTCTTGCGATTTCGTCTCCCAGAATTTGATCTTATCTGAATCTACCTTCTTTTCCTGTACTAGTCGGTCGACTTCTTTTTGTAGCGCGAGCGATCGCTTATAATTTTCTTGCTTGAACGCTTGTAGTCCACCATTTATAACTCCCGTCACTCCATTATCCAGTTTTTTTTCTAACTGATCACTAAACGACTTTTGAAAGTTAATGGATTCTTCCAGACTTTGGTTTTTCTTTAATAAACTGTCATAATCTCGATTCCTATGCTCAAGGTCATGTTCCGATTTAACAAGCTTCAACTCCAATTCTTGCTTTTCGGTTCGGAGCTTGGTGATATTCGTCAACAACTCTGAGTGGTTTGACTGTTGCGAACTTGCTTTCACTCCGACATCGTTAAGTTTCCTATTTGCCTCTTTCCATTTGGCTTCTAAATCAACATTGGCTTTCAATTTTTCACCCAGCTGAATGGATAACTGGGCTTTTCCATCCCTCAGATCTCCAATGGTAGTCTCAAGGTTAGTTATCACTTTCTGTTTAGTTTCAAACTCTAACTTGATTTTCTCCAAATCGTCCAACAATGCTCGGGTCTGCTTAGTTTTATTCATTAATTCTCCTTCAATGGATACTCTTTCGTCTCCCAATTTGCGTAGACTCTGCCTTTTCGTATTCAACTCATGTTTCAGCTCCTCATTGGACTTTTCTAGAGACCGAATTACATCCACCTTTACCTGAAGATCCCTTGACAACTCGTCCACTTGGGCTGATAAATCATGAATGCCTGAAATGACACCAAACGCATCCTCAATACACTGTAGTCTCGTTAGATATGTAATTAACTATATTATACCTCTATCCATTTCTCTCGCTTACTTACCTCAGCGACTGTATGAAGAGTGGCATTCTCGTCATACTTTGAGCGAATAGCATTCACAATTCTCGTTGTGATATCGTTCAAACTATTCTTTTCTTTGCGAATCGATTGCAGTTCAATACCCAGCTTATTATTAGACTCTCTAGATAATCTAAGATCCATTGCCTGGTCATGCAGTGCTCTGTCTTTCCTTTTCACTTCATCGTGCAAATCTTGTACAATATACTTCATCCTAGTATTCCTTTCTAAGAACGATTCGAGATCCTGAGCATGAGCTAGGTGTCGTTCTTCTTCGTTATCTCTTTCTTCAAGAAGAGTATTTACGCAGTTTGAAATCTGACGTAAAAATTCATAGGCAATACCTTCTGGATTTACACCTACTTCGTAGACTTGTTCGCAGATGCACTCATCGCCAGTTAGATTCAACAAGATTGCTTCTAGCATCCGAAACATTGGTCCGCTGTTTTCAATACTTGAAGGTGTATTTATAATATAAGGGTCTTCGTTGTCAGCTAATGCTTGTCGTATAGACTCGTTTTCAAAATGTAAAGACCTGACTATTTTGGTCATTGGGTTACCAGAGGGCTCGCTATAGACATCATTCAGTGACGATTCTGAACGAGGCATATACACCGTCGAAGCAGCGAGTCTCTGTTGTAACTCATTATTTTCATGTTCCAATTGAGTGGCATGATCAAGTAATTGTTGATATCTTAACTCCATTTCTTCTAAAGACTGATAATAATCCTTACTCGGGGACGAATTATAATCTGTCTCATTATCGTTTCCGTATTCATACTCGTCGTCAAAATTGGCTTTGTTTCTTCCAGATTCAAGAACTTTCTTTTTCAAGGCCTTATTCTCCTTTTCAAGGCCCTTTAATTTTATAATCGCATTCTGAAGTTGCTGTCGCTGCTCACTTCCTTCATCGTTGGGATCAAGACCCAGTTCTTGGTTTAGAAGATATACTCGTAACTGTAACCTGAAGTTTTCAATTCGTAGATGGTCGATTAGTTTAGATTCGTGAATGCCCCCTAATGATTTTCCCCGCTCATTAGATGGGTTTTCTTCAGCCTCAAAATCGTAATCTAAAAGATTACGAATTGGGCGAACTAGCGGCGGTGATGATGGTAATTGGGTATCTGTTTTAGATTTCTTGGAGCTAGAAACTTTACCGTTGGGAGACTTGGTCGTTGTGGTTGTTGTGGTCGTCGTTGCTATTCGCTGTTTATCAACACCAGCATCACTTGCGCTTTCAGGTGGCTCGGAAACCGTCGACTCGGTTTTCGGTAGTTGTTCCTGCCTAGGCTGGCTTGCCTTTAAGGGATCTTTTTTGTTAGTGGCACTCTTTACATCAGCAGGATTCTCCCTAATCGCCGACTTGTTATCATTTTTATTAGTCGCTTTCTTCTCAGATGCTTTTGATATGCCGCTAATAGGAGGAGTCAGTTGCCTGGTCAAGTCCCTTTGAGACCCATTATCACTAGTATTTGAATTGTCTAATGGGATATCGGCAACAACTGCCGAAATGGAATCAACTTTAGATGGTTCAATAATGGATCCACTTGACTGATTAGCCGATTTAGCATAGCCTCTTGATCGGGTTACCGAGTCTCCGCTTCCAAGTTTTTCTGCATCATCCTCTGAAACTTCTTGCTCTTCTTCAGGATCTAATACTGAAAGACTATCTTCAAACACGTCTTCGTCTTCAGAGATATCATGTCTCGAAGATATAACGGACATTGCTTTTACGGGAGAACTTGACATATGTCTTTCAAAGGACTCTAAGCCACCTCCGATATCAGAAGATAAACTATCACTACTACCTTCAGCCATGATGGAAGACACCGTTCAAAATCTGAGCAAATTAAATGCTTCCAATGAGATATAGTGCTTATCAGTGATAATATTGCTTTTAATTAAGGTTACTAACAAGCCAACTTAACTTGTACCATTGTCAGATGGACTTCAAGGTTTAATGTTGACTGAGGAATGACCAAGTCTACTCGGTCCGTCTGTGTCTCACTCTCGATTCTAATTATCTACCAGTCCCTGATCAGTCAGGTAATCTAGTGAACTTCAACTTTAATACCCAATGATAAATGATGTCCCTTTTTCGTTATTAGAAACACCTCACTTGAAGTTGACCTGTGATTATTTTGGTGTTTGTTAAGTTTGTTTTCTTCCAAATCCGGAAACTTGATAAAGGTTGCGAAGCGCGTGCGCGCGCGTTTGTGAGCCAAGGGGCTGAAGTTTGGAAGATGAGGATAAACCAAGGCTACTACTTTATACGGCAAAACACCATGCAGGGTCCATTGATAAAGCATCGTTAATATGACGGGATACAAGAAGTCACCGCTATCAATTCTCTTGTTAAGAAAACAGAAAAGGTGTTCTTCTGGGGATGCATCTGTCGTGCTGTCTTGCTCTTCCTTTTTTGTGTGTATAAGTTGTTATTTATGATAATTTCTAATTAGAAAGATGTGGGTCCTGAGGTCTCGAAGATATTTGAAGCTGTAGTCAGACTATCTCCACATGTATTAGATACATAGTTAAGGATGTGTTGAAAAATGCTCAAAATTTCAATGCTGAACAGGTGCTAATATTAGGTCATGGTACAGTTGATTTTAACCAAACTCCAGCCAAAATTAGTGTAAGGACGATTAAAGTAATAAATAGGGTATAGAGATCCCCGTTATCAGCTGTATCGTTCAGTAAGATAACCTAAGCATGAAATAAGTGTCAAGATCGTGACAGTCGAGCAGTATAGAGACAAGTTCTAAGTTTAGAGGAGATAACCTGGTGACTGGTGACGTGTACCGCGGAACTAATCTCATTCAGGGGGTTAAACTAAACTATCGAAGGTAATTGATGCTACATTGGTATTAGCAGCTGAGTTTGCATATGTAACAACTGGACAAGTAGAAGTAGAACATAGATCAATGCCATTCAGAATTATTTCAAGTGCTTAACTCGATATGGATATATATTCTCTCCTCTATGGCGATAACGCCCGCTCGGTTCATATCTTCATCCCCTAATATATATAGACCTATTTATTTTTATGACATGCTAATTTGTTTCATTTTGGGTTTGATCTATTTACGTAGTTTAACATTAGTCTTATTTAGTAACAGCAACAAGAGCCTCAAGAACCTCGAGTTCGATTTTAGCTTCAGTAGCAACAGCCTCGTCAGAAGAAGACGAGTTCTTTTGAGCTTCAGCGAGTAATGATTTGACAGCCTATTGACCTGTTAGTAAATGTAAAAGATAGAAGTTTCTTCTGCGCTGAATAGGCGGAATTCACTCTCAAGCATTAATGTAAACCCATATCGTCACTCACCTCGGAAGAAAAATCCTCAATTGGATAAGCCTCAACGGCATTAATAGCCAAACTGGAACCCTCGCTGACGGTAGCAAAACCGCCGGAAACAAAGAATTGCTTAGTAGCACCGGATCCTTCAATGACCTCGACGACACCAGGACGGAGTTGTTGGATGATGGGAACATGGCCAGCAAGCACACCGATATCACCAGCGGTAGTTGGAATGTTTACTTGGACACTGAAAAACTGTTAGACATATATGTTTTGTGGGTTTGCGACTAGCAATGCCATTATTTGTCCACTAGATAATAACACTTACGCCTCAACGTTCTCGTATAAAGTCTATAAGAGCAGTAGTTAGTAATTTATTCGAGAATGTTATTAGTGCCTTTGTGTGGGCTATTGAGATGTTTGACAAGCTTGCGCTACGTGAATTGTCAACCATCAATTCATACCGGACGTTGAATAGAATATTTGACAAACCTAGGTTTAGTCATTTAGTCGAAAACCTGACTGCTAGCTATGAACCTTGAAAAATACTTACAGCACGAGGAAGAGCCAGCGACAGCTTGACCTTGTCAGCAGCAACAGCTTCGGCATAGCCTCTAGTCATGACACGACTAACAGGACGGAAAGTAGAACGAGCGATAGATCGAGCAAACATTGTTATATTTTTTTATTGTGCAAGTGAAGATTCTTTTAACACAATATCGTCTGTTTGAATCTGACTGAACAGGGTCAATTTTGAATGGAAACCGGTGAAGTTGAAAATGCACGTTGGGTAGGGTTACCCTAATTTTTCAGCAGCACTACGGAATTTGATTGGTAGGACTAGAACCTCTCTAAGTGTGATGTAGAAGGGAATAGTTTTTAAACGGGGTCGGAACTTTTATCAAAGAGAGGTGAACGCCGGAAATTAGGTAGACTGCTGGTTCGTTTTCTTGGCTGGATATTCGTAATTAGTGATTTAAATATCAAGTAGTTTGCATGGCAATAGAGTGTAAAAACAAATATTGGTTGCTCTCGGGCTGTTTTGGAGATGAAGTTGTTCAAATCAAAGAATTCGTATCACGTGATGTTTGAGCTCGCGGTCCCTCTATTGATTACCTAACCTTTATCAGGGGGATATATACGAACGGCTTGCCAAGTTCACATAGAGAGAAGAGATCAAACGGTGATTAAACCAGACCAGAGGTGAACCAACCCATAGTATTCATTCAGCCTAAACCTTATGAACCATGGATTTAGACACAAGCCTACGTGGGTCCGTGAAGACCATTTTGGTTTCTTGTGGAAACCTTCTTGGGTATCTTTACTCTAATAATGCTGAGAAAGTAGTTCCTAATCCACCTTTTGCTGTTCATAATCCCATTGACCAAGAGATTAGAAAGTACCAGGCGATTCTCGATGAAGTTGATATTGAAATCCAGTTGAGCCAGCAGAGGATACGACGGTTGATTGAGCAGAAGAAGAAAAGGATGTTGGAAGAAGAAGAAAAAAAGAAGCTGGCTGAGGCAGCAGCGATAGCAGCGGCTGCGAAGAAGGAAGCTGATGAGAAGGAAGCTGCCGCCGTCGCAGCAGCTGCAAAGATCAAAGCTGAAGCAGAAGCGAAAACAGCTGCTCTTGGGAGCGACAGAGATTTATCTGCAGTTGGGGCTGAGTCTGCGGGTGACTCGTCGATGGAAATCGACATAGCCGGTGGCAGTGATGATATCAACTCGACTGACAATAAAAGCGATGATCAAGGTGCATTGGATGCTCCACTGACTTTTGATGATATCAACTCTTTAGGCGAAGAATTAGGTAACGACACGGATGATTTATTTGGCGATACCGTAACGCCATTAGATGAAGGAGAGGGAGATGATGGCAATATCAACAACGATATCGATACTGGAGTCAACAATAACGACATGCAACAAGAACTGCCCAATGAGTCTGACCTACTAGCAGGACTGGATGTGGTTATGGGACCAGATGGCACCGGCCCGGTTGGCAGTGACTTTGATGGCGGCTCGCTGGGCGCCTTTGATAACGATCTTGACGACCTACTGAGCTCGGTTGAGAATGGCAATGGACAGAATAACGGAGGTACCAATGTGGATGATGACATGGGTGGCTTATTTGGAGACAGTTTTGATTTCATGTTACCAACTGATTGAGAGCGTCGTTGGTCGTTTTTCCACTTGTGCTATATATATATATATATTTATTATGAACTGATGACCTTTATAAAGTGACAGTCGGAATTTCGTTGCGTACAGACTCGTTTGCCGGGACCCTGATTCCGTCCCTCCCTAGAACATTTGATAGTCTAGCGGACCTGGGCCGAGCCCATCCACCTTCAAGACTATTCGTGACTACTATTTTCAACTAAACAAAGTAATACAATGCCTTGGTCTATATATATATATATATATGTATATTCATTACAAAATGCATTATGAATCTACCCGAGTCGGAGTGGGTGGGGAAGCAATTGGAGAAGGGACCTTCTCTTCATCAATGGAAACCAAAACATTTTCCGATTCAGACTCGAGTGGCTGTGATGGTGGAGAACTATCCATGGAAATCTGGGACTCGGTTTGGGTTGATAATGAATTCGTATCGGTTTTGGCAATCGACTCCGATCCTTCAAAAACAGTCTTATCGAGTCGAATCATCATCACCGTTAGATTATCTGAGCTGAAGTTGTCCAATGCGTAGGTAACTAGTTGGCTACTGGCTTCTTTGGGGTCCTTGACATTGCGAACAAGATCTACTGCCTTCTGATCAGTGCACACGTCCCAGAGTCCATCGCATGCAATTATGATGAACTCGTCATTGGGTTGAATATGGGTCTCGGTTGTATAAGGGGCACCGGTAACGAGATCTTTCATATACGTGTCGCCTAGAGACCGAGTCACTGCTAGAACGCCATTAACTCGGTTGTTCATCATAATGCCTCCACTATTGCTGATGCGACGCGCTTCTCTGGGATCAGATCCTTTATGATCGTACGTTAAACGGTACGCTTTACCGGCTCGGCAAAGGACAACTCTTGAGTCGCCTACATTTGCAACGTATAACATGCGACGACGATGGACAGAGTTCGCACTATTGAGATTAGATGAAGACGACGACGACGAGTAGGATCCGTTGACGTTGTTGGTAACACCGGTTGTCGAGCTTGTTGTAGATGCAGTGTTGGTAGTCGTGCTACCTGTGGTACTTGTAGTACTTGTAGTACTTGTAGTACTTATAGTAGCATTGGTACTTGAAGATGTCACTGGTGCCAGATGGGCGGAACCAGTGGTAGGAGAAGTGGTGGGGTTAGAGTTTGGAATGCCACTAACAGGAGCACTGGTACTATTCTTTTTCGGCGATTGATACCGTGGTCGAACGAATTTAGATAATTTAGATGCTGTAGAAGATAATGACGAAGTCGAAGTAGCCGAGTCACTTAAATCATCACCAACCGGAAGCTGGAAGTCCACAGGCACTCCAGTCAGAACGTCTTCCCATCGGATTACGGCTACTGCTGCCGTACAGCCAGCGTTCTGCATGCTCATTTTACCGACTTGGTAGTCGATTTCAAGGAATGAAGACCCTAGAGCGTGAGCGGGAGTTATATCGGTTCTCGGTAGCTTTTTTCTATCTTCACCAGTACTTCCATTGCTAGAAGAAGTCTTCTTTCTTTGTAATTGTCTCAAAGCATCTCCATCGTTTCGTTTAATCCAATTATCTAATATGACATGAAGCCTTTTGGCACACCATTCAGCACAGGCCGAGCCAGCGTGGCCGTCAAACAACCCGAAGTATCCACAGTCGGCTATATCACCGAAGTTGTAGATGAGCGTATGGGCGTCTTCCATAGTCCTACGGCACTTTCGATTGCGGTCTTCCGATACCGCTGCCAAGAACGAGCAATTTTCATTTGGAGATAGTGGAGACGTGTGAGTGGATGAGTCTTTCTCATCGCCAGAAAGCAAATCCACTGGCTTCTTTTTACGAGAAAAGTATTTTAAGATATGGGAAGAATCCGGCGAAGTACCCATTTTGAGAAAGCGAGATGATTTCGTCAAGTATTTAAAGTCTTGATATGATTGAGTGGATGTTTCGATAAATGAATCTATGATCGGTCCCAAATAGAAAGTGGTTCGTCAAAGTAGATTTCAGTTTGATGGAGTCTTCTCAAACTACCGGAATATGACGGCTCTAATTTAGATTATGAGAAAGAACGGCAGGGCCAGTTCAGTTGATAATTTCGAATAAAATCGCCGAGCTGACGCTTCCAGACCGTGTAAATAGCTTAAATAAATATGAGAATGGAGCAAATAACCGAAAGGCGTGGTAAGTGCAACCAATCTATACCGTGGGTAGCGTCGTTATTTAATATTCAATATACACAGTTCCAATACCGATTATTTCATGCTATAAGCAAGCTACGCATAGAAAAAAAGAGTACGGGAAAAGGGAAGCGCCTGGCAGGCCCGCAGCGACGGTTTGTTATAGGCAGCTAACAACTCAGCCAGGCAAGGCTTCTAAGTTGATTCTTGGGATGAGCTAGCAGCCCGGTGCCCCGGAGTTTGACCTAACCTGTATTAGAGCGTAAATTAAGGTATGCCTGTAGGGGAAAAAAGTTGGGGGAACGCGGGCACGCGCACGGTGCGCGGGCGGGAAGCAAGAGTACAATGTTTGCCTTGGGAAGAAAGGGAGTTTTTGATTTTGAGTCCGGTCGGCCGTTGGGAGTCCGCGTCTGAGTCGGTGGGAAGACGAAATAGACGAGATGCCCGTCCTGTGGTACGCGGCGGACCGCCAAGTGCGCCGTCTATATTTGTTTCTGAGCCGGACTTAAAACTGTTTGTAGGAGGTGTGTTTCCGAGATATGGTGACTAGACAGGAGGGAGATAACAGGTGCCTCTAACACCCCGGGGTTTGTTAATAGGTGCACAGCACTTTAGCTAACTCAGTCAGGTAGACAGGCTCCCGACCAGGAGACTTAATGGATTAATAGCCTGGTGATCAACTCTTGAAACCTTAATGGTCTGGCGCGAAAAGGGAAAGTAGTTGAAGACAAAATGGGTCAACCAGACATACAAACCAGAGTTTGAACGGTCATATAATCTGCCGTTATCGTGACTATGACATAGCGCTAACATGTACTTTCAAGGCTCGTTCTCTTTTACTCGTATACTCATGTACTCTCCACTCGTCCGCTGGACTAGTTGACGAGACTTCTACTCAAGCTTCTCTCCCGGAATTAATGCACCCAAGACCGTTGTACGGCTCTAGTTTTTCCGATACATGGAGTTAAAGACGGTCATTCGGGCACTAATAAACACCGACGGCAGAGCGCGAACACTCTATTATCAGCTTTGTCGTTTGGTAGTCGGCCGAACAAGGGAAAGGATTGGGCGCTGAACTCATAACAGAAACTTTAGACTCGATCGGAAGAGCATATGGGCCGGTCCTTTGCAAGCGGTTTAGTGATCGTGCTACTGGCCGGTCCTTTTCACAAGCGGTCTGGTTATCCGTTCTACTGGCCTGTCTGATTATTGTTGCACGTTATATATACGCATATATATATATATCTTGGTTGAGCGTACCCGGCTCTTGATTCCGCTACGAGACTCGGATAAAACGGATACTGTGATGGGTTACTGAACATAATATATGGTAATATACGTTCAAGCAACTGCTCCTGTAGACGGTAAGACCTCTATTGAGATGTATAGGGCTGTATTTGTTAGTCTCTGAGCAAGCCCTTCGGGCTAATCTCGGTCCCCAAACGAAAAGATCACGCGACTCACTGAATATTGTATATGCCTCTTCGTTGTCAGTTTGATCACACAGCATACTCAACACGCTTCCAGACGGCCCGTATAATGTCTCCTCGACGATGACTGAACGGCTGGGAAATCTTCCCCCGCCAGACATAGAACTCCTGCCTCAGAAGCCATCGACCGCGTACCCCAGAAGTCCGTGAAGTTACCGAAACACCACATACTGCACCCCACATATCAGTCTACAGCCCATCCATAACCGGTTCCCGAAGATTCAGTATATATATATATATTCAATCCAATTCCATTCTTGTATACACAGCTTCACGGACAAAATGAACAGTTGCCTCTTTTCTAAAGCTGGGCTTGCCCGACGGTTCTCGACTGCCCGAGTCGCCCAAACTTCGTATGGCTTCATTGGACTTGGTGCTATGGTAAGTTAGACTCTACGGTGAACCCCCCGTCTGCCGTCGTCTGCCGTCTGCCGTCTACTAACCTCATCATTCCAGGGCCTCAATATGGCTAAAAACATAGCCAGCAAAAAGAACCCAAGTGACAAACTTATTATTTATGATTTGAATGCTGAAGCTATGACAAAAGTGACTGGACCAAATGTAGAGGCTGCTAACTCCCCCGAAGAAGTTGCCAGGAAAAGTGTAAGTCCGCAACTCCGAGTGCTTCTGTGAAAAAGGAGACTGACTAAAGGCTCCTCGTACTCTTTGCTAACTGGACACACAAAGGATACAATCATTACAATGCTACCCGAGGGAAAGCACGTAAAAGAAGTGTATGAAGTGATCACCAAAGCCCTGGAATCAGAAATTGGCTCTTCTAACCGCATTTTCATTGATTCTTCTACAATCGACGTGAAATCGTCTATAGAAACAGGACAGCTTGTTAGAACAAAGAAGCTGGGACAGTTCATCGATGCTCCAGTGTCTGGGGGCACTGTAGGTGCAACCAATGGCACTCTGACCTTCATGGTCGGTAGTGGAGACGTCAGTAACGTTGAGCCCACTTTAAAGATGATGGGATCACGACTGTTTGCTTGCGGTAAACCGGGTTCAGGCATATCTGCCAAGTTAGCCAATAATTACATTCTGGCGCTCACGAACATAGCCACTGCCGAAGGGTTCCAGCTCGCCAACCAGTTAGGACTCGATCTGGCCAAATTCTCGGAAATCGTTGGCGCCTCGACTGGCCGGTCCTGGTCGTCCGAAGTCAATAACCCAGTTCCAGGAATCAATCCCAACAGCCCCAGTTCTCGAGACTACGAGAATGGGTTTGGAATCAGTCTAATGCGCAAAGACTTGCTACTGGCTATTGCTGCTGCCGACCTTGTCAAGCTGAACCTTCTTCTCGGTCCCGACGCAGCAAACGTATATTCCAAAATGGTGGGCGCGGGACTATCCAAAAAGGACATGTCTGTAATCTACAAATATCTCGAATAAACCCTTCCTCCCCCATCTCTCCGCGAAGCGGAGCCTCGGGTCTGGGCAGAGCCCAGCCGCCGGAGGCAGACCCACAAAAACTAGCAGACATAGATAATATTAAGAGAAAAAATTACAAATAAAGGCCCTCAAGGTTTTCTTCCACTTTGTTTTTCATGACTCGTTCCCGGGCACTGCGGAAATCCTCGGCAGTGACCTTCATACGACGTTCTCGAAGTGCAAGCAGACCGGCCTCGGTGCAAATGGCTTTAATATCGGCTCCAGAAAGATCGTCTTTAGAACTGACAAACTCATCGAGATCGACGTCGTCGTTCAAACTCATCTTGCTGGTGTGGATCTGGAGGATCTTACGTTTGGTGGACGGGTCAGGGTTCTCAAACAGAATCTTCCGGTCAATACGGCCAGGACGAATAAGAGCCGGGTCCAGAGACTCGATTCTATTAGTAGCCATAATGACTTTAACGTCGCCACGGTCGTCGAATCCGTCTAATTGATTCAGCAGCTCCAACATTGTCCGCTGGATCTCTCGCTCGCCGCCAGAGGTAGATTCGTATCGCTTGGTACCAATAGCGTCAATCTCATCTATAAACACAATCGACGGGGCATGCTCGGCGGCGATTTGAAAGATTTGTCGACACAACCGAGGGCCGTCACCAAGATACTTTTGAATCAGCTCCGAACCAACAATGCGTAGAAAGGATGCACTCGTTTGGTTGGCTACTGCCTTGGCAAGCAGTGTTTTGCCGGTCCCGGGCGCTCCATACAAGATAACTCCCTTTGGTGGCTTGATGCCCATTTCTTCGTAAAGCTCCGGATGGGTTAACGGCAGCTCGACCGCCTCTTTAATTTCCTGGATCTGCTGTTCCAAACCTCCGATATCGGCATATGACTCTGTAGGCGCCTTATCGAGCTTCATCACTGACACCATTGGGTCAGCGTCATCTTGCAACACCCCCACTACACTGACGGATTTATGATGCAGCAACACCGAGCACCCAGCCTCTAACAAATCCTTATCCACAAAACTACGGATGGAAACGTAATACTCGGGTCCCGACGTTGATGATACAATAGCATGATCGTCGTCAATCAGCTCCTCTAAAGTGCCCACGCCCATTGGAGTGCCTCTCATCTCGTCCACTTTACTTCTCTCCTCGGCAATCTTGTCGTCAATTGGCTTCAATCGCTCCTGGTTCTGGACAAACTCCTCTTCTAATAACAAGTGATCTTTAATTCGCTCCATTTTCAACAACTTCAATTTACATCTCGTGGTGGGATACACAGATGGCAGTTTCTGTGCGCTGTCAGGTCCCTTTCTCTTCTTTTTCTGGCCTCTGGTCTGTACTGGAGGCTCATATTTGGGCTCTGTAGCGGGCGTTAGTCGTTCTGTGCCTCCGGCGGCTGGGCTCTGCCCAGACCCGTAGCTCCGCTTCGCGGAGGTTATGGGTGTTAGCACTCACTCTCGTTCTTTTTCTGTAGGGGGGTTGTTAGTTACGGTTCGTTGTTTCGTGGTACAGCTCCTGGTATATATTACTCACCTTGCCATCCTTGTTCTTTTCGTCATCAGGGGCTCCGCCTAATCCTGAAGGTCCTTGTCCCTGTACGATTGTTAGCTATTAGGTCTGAAATTGCTTCTGCCATGGCCCTTTGACTAAGCCGTTTGTTACAAGAGATATGTCTGGCAGATACGCCTACGACACTGTGGTCGGCCTGACCTCGTCCATATCAACCCACCAAGGGCAGATACTAAATAATCAACACTCACCATTGTAAATCACCGGTTTCTGTGGTCAATTGGTGTTCGTTCGCTTGCCGGCCTTGGTGTCCGTTTGTATGTGTAATTTGTAAGAATGCCTGTAACGTAAGAGGCAAATCGACAATGAAATCAAATACACGGGTAGTCCTCATCGTGTAATGTTCAGCCGTGCGCCAGGATCAGCGCCGCTGGGTATGCGGATAGGGTTAGGGCGCTACCCCCCTGAAATATCCGGATTAGCTAGCTAATTATTCTCGTTTATTGCCAATGGCCAGTTGGTGATTGTAAATATTATAATTTAGTGTCGATTAGAGGGTTGTAGGAGATGATGCAAAGATTTAAGGTGCCAAAAACCATATATTAGGGTGATTCAGAATATGAGAAGGAAGTACACCTGGTTCGCTGTCTGTCATGTCACTGTGTACTCTGCCTGTGCTTGGTAATAACTGGATGGTGTATAGAGAGGCATTTTGCATTTGGAAACCATGACTAACGTCTTGTGCCTGGTTTGGATGTACTGGGGGCGTAGTGTGAATGACAGACATAGGAATCATCCAAAAACATTGCGCTTCGGCCCTCTACACATGGCGGCTGTACCTTCCCAACGCTATTGTTATACACAAAGTCGGATTTGGTTTTTAGTTGTAACTATTTCCTTCTCTTGACTTCGTCATAATGACCAACTAATGGTTCTACGGTACTATAGATGGCAGCATACAACTCCAAGAGTTCGTCCCTTGTTTACATCTGCCAGACCGCTGTCCTAGACCCTCCACTTTCTATGTAATCTATTACTTGACAACTCAAACCCTGCTTGAGTTGCAACACACTATCTCACCTATCCTATTACTGCTTTAGGTTTATTTCTTACACATATAGAGTTACCTGTTTCCACTCTTACCTCAACAGCTCTTCCAAAACTCGGTTGTTCGTGGCTTCGTCTCCAGATTTCTTAATACCCAGTCTTCTTAGCACTTCAATGATCTTGTCTTGAGGGAATCCCATATCTTCAAAACTCTTTATGAAACTCTTGTCAATTCCGTACAAGTCAGCAGGGCTTGCCTCTGGGAGTTGTTGTTAGATCTGATTCTTCAATTGTATTATGCTATCGCATTCGGTACTTACCTTTGACAGTGCTGGTTTGCGCATACGTAGCAGTCCAGTACCTGGCAGTATCATCAAAGCCTTTCTTGTCAGTCACATAGTGACGGGCAACTTCAGCATCCTGGGGATCATCGGGCTCCGGTGTTTGCAATAATGATTGTAATGAGATTAACGATGATTTCAACGTCAGAACTGGCGACCAAGCGTCTTTGAGACTATAGATGGTATGTTAGTATCAGAATTCCTATCTGTCTCTACTACAAGATATACTTACATATCGAGACAGATGGCTCCAGTTTGCGATGAAATGTTTGGGTGGTATATGCGGGTGTCGAATTTCATTTTAGGAGGCTTGAAAGGATACTCATTGGGGGTAATAATGTCCACAAGGAACGTTCCCCCTTCATATGGGGTTCCAGGCGGACCGCGGAAAGTGCCTTTAAGATGGGAAATGTCACTTTCGCCTACGGGAGTGACGGTGATCCCAGACTCCACGTCGGACCTGACGTCGTCCAATTCTCTTGCGATTCTTCGTGTTCTAGACATTTTGTATGATGTATATGGTTGTTGGTGTGTGTGTGAATTGAAGTGTTAAGACGCGAGCGACCGTAAGCAAAGGAGGCTGCTTCACGAAGGGAATAATCCCTCGATGGGGCAGAATATTTTCCATATATTACTTTAGCGGGGCCATATTTTTCAGGGGAACCACCGTTCCAATAATGACCATCTGAAATTCAGTGATCTTTGATCTGTTTAGGTAGATGGAAATCATTTTATGTTTTTATACAATTATTTATTTCTTTTCATAAAGATCGACATAAGTATCGACGTCAAAATTGCCGACCTTTTCGTCGGAGACCTTGATGATTTCAGTGGCTTGAGAAGCAGGGAATCGGCCGTGGAGATGACGCTCGAATTTGGCTAGAAGAACTGGAGTACCTTCTTCACGTCTCTTGCGGTGTCCAATAGGATAGTTGACTTCAACATCATCTAATACAGTACCGTCGTTGAGAGTGATTTGAATGGCATTACCAATGAATCTCTTATCAGGAGCATGGTACTCGGTAGAGAATCGCTCGTCTTCAACACATTCCATCTTAGCACGAAGAGTATCAACACGAGGGTCAGCCGCAATCTCGTCTGTATAGTCATCAGCAGTAAGTCTTCCGTGGATCAAAGGAATGGCAACCATATACTGGATACAGTGATCTCGATCAGCATAATTATAGAGAGGTCCCTTCTTGTCAATGATACGCATAGCAGCTTCTTGGGTTCTGATTCGGATATGCTTGATATCGTCGGTAGTCTTGCCAAGATCTTTAAGTTTTTGATGAAGGGTGATGGACGCTTCAGCGGCAGTTTGGGCGTGGAATTCAGCAGGGAAAGAGATCTTGAATAATACATTCTCCATAACGTAAGAACCGTAATCACGTTGGAACTTGAAAGGGGCTCCTTTGAAAAGAACGTCATAGAAACCCCAAGTCTTGGCAGTCAAAACTGAAGGCATACCACCTTCACCGTTTCTTACATGAAGAGCCAAATTGACTGCTCTAGAAACCGCATCACCAGCAGCCCAAGATTTACGAGACATGGTGTTAGGAGCATGTCTATAAGTTCTCAAAGATTGACCGTCGGCGAAAGCTTGAGAAACAGCATCGATGGTTTGATCACGGTTCAAGCCAAGCATTTTGGAAACTACAGCTGTAGTAGCGACCTTTACGAGAACAACATGATCCAAACCAACTCTATTGAATGAGTTTTCAAGTGCCAAAACACCTTGGATTTCATGGGCTTTAATCATAGCCTCCAGGACATCAGAGATCTTGAAGATTTTACCTTCTTTACCACCAGTGGCCTTGGCAGTACGGGTTTGCCAGTCTGCGACCGCCAAAATACCACCCAAATTATCAGAAGGATGACCCCATTCAGCAGCTAACCAACAATCGTTATAGTCCAACCAACGGATGATAGTGCCGATGGAAAAGGCACCTCTAATGGGATCTAACTGATGGCTGGTACCTGGTACCTTGGTACCGTTAGGAACGACGGTGCCAGGAACCACTGGGCCAACAAGCCTCGAACATTGCTCGTATTTAAGACCTTCTAGACCACATCCGAGAGTATCCAATAAACACAATCTAGCAGTCTCGACCGCGACAGGGCTGTCAATCTTGTAATTGTGAACGTAATCAGCAATGTCTTTTAAGACCTTATCAGGCTCAGGACGGACATTGTCGGTGATAATAGCTGCGGACATTTTTCTAGTATGTAGTAGTGTAGTCTTTGCGACTGGGTGAGAGAACTTGGCAGCAGAGGTAACAGCACGGAATGAATTAAGCACTGAAGACGGTGGTTAGTAACCTATACAGACAAGAGATGTTTTTTTTTTTCTTCTCAGTTTGTTTGGGTTGGGGAAAACGAATGGGGTACATTAAGTATATGCATTCTCTGGACAACCGAGATTCGATTCAAGCAGGATCCATGGCTCGCTTGGAGAGGGATATTTTTTTTTTGTACACCGATGAAGCGAACCGGACACGGACCCGAGGTTGTTTTTCCTCATAAACCAGCAACCAGAAATAAACAAAGACTCGACTCACTCTTTTAATCTACCAAGACCAATTGATACTGTCGGTATTCTCAACAAGAATTAACACCAAACGAAACACAAAGGATGTATAACACGAAGAGAATCGTCTAGTAGTTTGTGGGGAAAGCGTTGGTATTTATATTCCATGAAATTTCAGGACCTGATCCTGCCTTTCGAACGTGGAGTTTGGAGTGGTTTGTCGGGTCTCCTTTAGGAAGGTCACCCACAACCCTTGTTGAATTTGTCGGTTAGAATTCGGGACCTTTGGCCGAGCATGATAGATACGGACGCGGCAATTGGGGGTTTCAGTACGCATTTCAGGGGATAATGTGCGCGGAAGGGGCAAGAGCAGGTAATGAACGAGTTACTGGTCCTGTTTCTGGTGGATCAAAATATCATTGCAAATGGACTCTACTATATGATTTTGCAGTTATTGTTGGTGTTCACATGTTTTTTTTCTTCTTGTAATGTCTCTCGATGTCGGGCTGTCCCTGGCTTGTTGAGGGGAACCAAATGCAAAGCCGGATCGGCTCCGAGGCAGCACCCCTGAGAAGAGACAGACGAGACAAGACGGAGAGATCACAGATATGCGATGCTGTGGCCAGATGAGATAGCTCGATGGATCCCATCAAGTAGAGCTGCTATACCGCAAGCAGCGATGGCCGTTTTGGGGCCGAAAGCACTGCTACTGCCGACGATGTGAGTTGGGAGTGTGGTAGACGTTCATAATACGGCGTTGATTGTAGAGGGTTGGTTGGTTTAGTTTACAGGGTTCCTTACCTATATAGCATTCGTTACACAGTTACACAGTTACGCTATAGGCGGGCACTCAAGTCAAGCAATCTCTTAGAAAGACCGCCTGGTCGGTTAGTTACTTCTTTTAGAGGTTATAATAATATGCTGTCTCCAGACAAGTCGAAGGCTAAGGAACCTGGCCAATCCATGCTATCTAATCATTTCAATTTCTGCTAGTTGTGCAGATAGATATGTACGGCTCAAGAACAAGGATGGGGGTGGGGGCTATGATCGGGGATGGGGGCAACTGTCTACACAGTAGACATATAATGCACACATATACGTATACAAGGCAGGCACAAAGACTCCGGGCATATTGGATTCAGAAACGGCCTGCTAATGGACATTTAACCTTTGATCATTCCATACTATCTCTCTATATCAATATAACTTACTATCAGGTAACTGTGAATTAGTTATATTGATAACCACTCAATGTATACCAATAGACAAACTCTATCCTCGACTCCACGCTAACTAACAGTCAGCCGTGGCTAGTATTTACGTAACTCTGCCGCTAACTTCACGTAACAATAACGACCCGTTGAACACTCGTTTGGTAAATTGTTATATCTCACTCCACTCAATCACCCATCACTAGCGATTATTAAGTCTATTTAGTTACTGATCTACTTTTTAATGGGGGTTTCTGGCGCCTCTACGCCTTTTTTTTGAAGTTTAACTCGTCCTGTTCTATCTGTCAATCCAGCATGTCTAATAAGCCAATCCAGAGGACTCCTCATAAAAAGTCTCGTCTGGGATGTGTTTCTTGTAAAAGATTAAGGATCAAATGTGACGAAGGGAAACCGTCTTGCGAATACTGTCTTGCCACGAAACGAACATGTGAATATGTCCCAGTACCACCAGGCAAGCCTCGAGGAAGGAGCAAACGAGTTGCTCAAGTGGCTGAATCTAGTAAAGAAGATGGCAGTGCTATTACTCTAAGTCAATTGGAGTATGATAATACCATTGGACCAAAAAGTTCAATTGTATCACCAGGAATCGATGGTAATACTAGTCAGTTGAAGAGCCTGGATCCAACTTCGTATATTCCTGGCGTACCTAATGCCGTCAGGGCTCAAATACCCATGGTGCCTCATACGGATTTGAATGGAATATATGAGCCAATAACCAATTTCTCGCACTCCCCATTGTACCACAACCTTTGCCAGTTAGATGACCATACGAGCTACAGTTCACCGGCTGATGATAAACCTTCAACTTCCATGGTTGAAGCGTTCTTGAAATCAAAGTCTCCTGAAAAGGTACTGGAAAATCACATGGCCTCTTTGAAAGATGACTTCGAGAACCTGTCCGTTGAAAATAGCGGTATTGCTGCTATTGCAACTGATATTGGCATTGACATTGACATCGACATCGACATCGACATCGACATAGACAATGATCCAGCATTTTCTACAGCTAGCTCTAGTATCTATAGTCCTTCAAACTCGCCTTCCTCGTTCTTCAACACCCCTAGCTATGATAACGTTAAAATCTTTTCTAGTTCGTCGAGCGTCTCAATATCGGATGAAGAGGACTCAGAATATGATCTACAACTAATAAGCACCAAGGACGTGCCCACTATCTCCGCACCAAGCGATATCGTCAAGTCCATCAATTGGTTTTCCCGTCTATCTGACAACCAGGTTGAACATCTTCAGTTTTTCGTCAAATTCGGTGCTCCGGTGTGCGCAATGGGAGTACCGTCAATTACTGACATGTGGAGAACCTATAGTGTGCAAGTGGCTCTACAATCGGATATTGTACTAAATGCAATTTCTGCTATATCGGTTTATTTATTTCATATTACCGCTGACAATGGACATGGGCCGTCTGACAGCGAGGTTCTGAGCCGCCAGTACTTCCATAAATCTATTCGGGACTTTCGAGACGGAATAGCCAGAGACCGATCCTTACATAACCCGCTGGAACTCATTCTCTCGTCGTGCCTCGTTGGCGCATTTTCTTTAATAGATTACGATCTTGCCCCGGTAATATCTCGGACCGGTGGTTTGGATATATTTGGAATCATTCAAGGAAACAACGCGCTGTTTGCGACGTACGATAACGAAGTGCGTACTTCCTTTGCGAGAGATTTAGTCATGATTGACATGGACGAGCAGCCCAATATTCCAATTGGTCTAGCGTTTTCCAACTTAGAGTTCTTGGGCCATTTGGTCACGACTGTTTTCGAGCTTTGCCAAAAGTACCAGCTCGACGAAACAGAATGTGAAATATATAGCACCACTCTAGGCGTGTTTGCAGGAAGCTGTGCGAATGCCCTGAATGTGAAATCCCTATACCCAATCATCACGATGTTTTATGAATGCCCTCGTGTGTTTTCTCAACTATGCCGTAAAGGCAAGCCAGTTGCACTTATAATCCTCTGTTATATGTGTGCAATATTCCGTAGAACTGCTTTACGGGGCCGTCTCCAACATGACTGTTGGGACAAGTGTCTTGAAAATACATTGAGAGAGATACCAAACGAGTTCAGGCCCTTTATTATTGATGCCATGAAGATCCGAAAAGGCTTGAAATTCTCAAAAGATACCAACCGCCTGTACAAGTTATCATTCTGGGTACCAGCTGACAATAAAATCACTCTGGCCGACTGATATTTGTTTTCTTTTATTTATTATTATACTATATTTATTTACGTGATTGGATTGTAGATGGGTTCGGACGCTGCCTTCGGCCGCGCTGTTTTGGACTCATGGTGCACGCTCTGCGACCTGTGCTGGGCTTGACAGGTGCTACGACATGGCAGTTTTGCCAGAGTGGATCTCGAGCTATGACCGTAGTGGTTAGGAGTAAGATATCCGCGAATTCAGAGCCAGGACTGATCGCAGCCGCAAACGGGTAAGCCAGGGAGCCAACGAGCTCATTGACGACGAACTTTTCAAGGGCGGCGTACAACTCGGGCTCGCTTTTTAGAATCGTCAAAAGGCCAGACATTTAACGACTATTTCTTGAGTACTTGGTGTCAAGTGTGTCCTGTCCTTCACAGTGCTTAGCTTCTCGGCGGTTTTTTGGAAATAATCTCGGCATTGAACTCCTGACTAGCCAATTGACCAGCAAACTTCCCGCCAATGCCAGCAGTGGCTCCAGTGTTTTCTGTTGCTCTTCCTCTCGACCCGCTCAGTCGCCTGGTTGGTTACCCCTGGTTCTCATCCAGACATGCACGCGGTCAGTAACTTTTCATTGTGATTTAACCCCACGTTGACCCCCACCGGACGTTCTGTAGTTGTATCTCTAGAAGCGTGGGGGACGGAAAAATGAGTCGACCCTGCCCATATAAATATATAGCCAATTCCATTGTCCCAGATCCTTCTTCTTTACTATTTGTCATTTAACAGTTAGAATTATTGGCAATATAACAGCACAATGTCTCTTGGTAAACATATCACTCTTAACAATGGCATGAAGCTTCCCCTTATCGGTTTAGGAACCTACCTTTCTAAGCCTAAGGAGGTTGAAGACGCTGTCGCACATGCTCTCAAGGTCGGATACCGTCATATCGACTGTGCTCGTTTCTACGAGAACGAAGCTGAAGTCGGTAGAGGTGTTAAGAAATCCGGTGTTCCTCGTGAGGAAATCTTCATCACCTCCAAGATCTGGAATAATCACCGTCGTCCAGAATATGCCAGAGCCGCTCTTGAAGAGATGTTGAAAGATCTCCAAACTGACTACGTCGACCAATTGCTTATCCACTGGCCCGTTGCTTTTAAGCCTGGTGATGATATGATTCCCGTTGACAAGGCCACTGGTACTGTCATCATTGATGACTATCCTATCAGTGAAGCGTGGAAGACTTATGAACAATTCTTGGAAGAAGGTAAAGTCAAGAGTATCGGTGTTAGTAACTTCAACATTAGAAACATCGAGAAATTGCTCGAGACTGCCAAGGTTCCTCCTGCTGCCAATCAAGTTGAGTTACATGCATATCTTCAACAACCTGAATTAGTCAAGTACTGCCAAGATAAGGGCATTGCAGTTGTTGCGTGGGCTCCTCTTGGAAACCAAGCTTCTCCATTATCTTTAGAACCCAAGGAACCATCTAAGAGAGTCATCAATGACCCCAAGGTCAAGGAGATTGCTGCCAGAGTCAATGCCGAGCCTGCTCAAGTCTTGCTTGCCTGGTTCACTCATAAGAACATTGTTGCTATTCCCAAGAGTGTGACTCCTGCTCGTATTGAGGCCAACTTCAAGCAGATTGTTCTTGACGATAAGAGTATTGCTGAGATCGATGCTTTAGAGAAGAACCTCCGTGTCGATCCTCCTGCCTGGGGTGTCGATATTTTCGACCAGGGTCCAGAAGTCATGGATCCTATTGAGAAGGATGCCATTGCTGCTAGGTTGGCTGGTAAGGCCGGTTTGTAAAGAAATGTATATAATTATATAATCGCAGACGAATAAAAATCTAATGTAAATTTTTTATTCTTGTTAGTATCAACGCGGGAGGACTCTTGAGAAGTTGTGTAGTTCGCGCAGGCAGAGCCCAGTGTCAGCAACAAAAAAAAATCAACGAAATATCTTCTAGTCATAAGTAAAATAAATTAGTAATGGAAAAAAAAAAGGAGATGCAAATATAAGTTTTCGTAATGCAAAGAAGAAATTGGTGGGAACTTGTTAGACTAATAAGTATTCTTGTGGGATCTCCTCATCGTCGTCGTCGTCGTCGTCTTCTCCTGGGGCAAGGACAATTCGGTTGTGTATAGGGACAGGAGGGGGGCCAGGACGCGGAGGTCCAACGCCTGCACCTCCAGCAACTGGGATTCCTCCCTCAAGTAGAACTCCAGTATGAAACCCAGCTGGTTCACGAAGAGCGTTGATGATGTCCGCTGGTGGGTTGTTCATGACATTGTTTTCTTGTTCAATAGCCAATCTATGCTGTTCGGCCATCATTCTGTTTAAATGCGATCTTAATCTGTCTACACCAACTCCGCTGAATACACAAAACACCGATTGTTGATGCTGTGTAAACTCTGGGGGTGGCTCTCGACAATACTGGGTCAGATCAGGACGCATGAACGGCGGAACCCCAGTTAAACTGAGATGAGTAAGTCGCTCGCACGAGTTGACCAACTGCATGATTGCAAACAAAGTAATGTTTCCACAGTAGCTGAGATGGATCCTTTCGAGCGTGTTTTCCGACCCTTGGCGTTTGGCAAGCGCGTAAATGGCGGTGTCGGTGATGTTTTGACATTTGACCAGGCCGATTCGACGGAGCTTGGCTAGCGTAGACAGGTCTCTTACGGCTGCATTGGTGAGTTGAGTACAGCATGCGAAGTCAATGTATTGGATTTTCGGGCACCGTTTGACGAGATGGTTGATACCTCGATCAGTAATATTACTACAGTGGCCAAGATGAAGATAGTGTAGAGATTGTTCTAGGGTACTGAGATATTGAACACCACGATCTGTGATATTGATACATTTAGCAAGAACCACGTTTCGCAATCTAGGCGAGTATTTGACAAGTCGGCCAATGCCCGAATCGGTAATAAGAACACACGATGTCAGGTCAATAATGCGTAGTTTTTCGAAATGGCTTGTTAAAGGGAGGCTGAGCAGCGCGTCGTCATTAATAGCCATGTTGGTAGCGATTCTGAACTCTCGTAGCTGGCGGAGATTCATTAAAAGTGGAGTTATAGAGGAATTAGTTACACCAGTACAGTTGGCCACGTCCAGTTCGACAATCGAGCGGCAGTTTGTGATTAAGCTTGAAAGCCCGTCGTCAGAGATATTGCAACAGCCGTTGAGTTTGACCCGCTTGAGCATTCTACACGTCTTTGAAAACTCAATGACACCGGCATCGGTGAATAATTTACACCCGGAAGCGTATAGGCCTTGTAAGTTAGGGCAGCTTTGGGCAATGGCGAATAGCGTATCGTCAGTGAGAAACTCGAGATTGGAAATATCTATTGACTGAATCGACCTGTTCATTAATATCAGTGGTCTCACCGACAAGTCAGTGAGTTTATCGCAGTTTCCCAGTGTCAACCGTTCTAGCCGGTCGCACACAAGCATATCAGAAAGAATGCTGTCCTTGATATAAGGAGCTACGTTTGTGAGATTCAACCGTTTCACAAACGAGCCATATGGAGCAATCAGACGAGCGTTGAGGCTCGAATAAGAAAGCGCTCCAGAGGCCTCTTTGAAGTTCTTGACAGTAACAAGAGTACGGACAAATAGCCCTAGCGACCGCTGCGAATTCAACGTCGGTCGGAACCAGATGCCTTCTATAGAAGAAGAGAACCAGCTTCGACAAGTCATGATAAACGCCCATTGGTCTCGTTTCGAGTCGATAAACGAAAACACCACGGCCAGTAATTCAGGGGGCAACCGCGCCACAGGAGGGACTGTAATAGGAGTGAAATGAGGCGTCGTCTGTTTGGTCGTGGCCGTGCCATTAGCTACTAGCATATCGTCGTCGTCATCCATGTCTTCTACATCACTGGAGCACGAAGAGCTGGACTGAACATCGACATCGGAGTTCTCCGACTCAGCAGTCTCTGCGGTATCGTCAGGCGGGCCAGGGACGAGGTAGTCGGCTGGGAGGAGGGGGTTTGCCTCCGGCGGCTGGGCGCTGCCCAGACCGGTTGTTCGAGCTTCGCTCGAATGGACGGGGAGGTGCGACATGCTTTGTCTGTTTTGGAAAAGGAAGGCGCCGGGTTGGAATGTGGAAGGGTCAGTGACTTGATTTGGGTGGATAGAGTGAGGTCAAGCGAAGCAAAGTCGAGAGGTGGTGTTGTTACGTCGGTTCAGATCAGAGTCACGGTTTGAGTCAGTCGAGCTCTCGGGGCCATGGGTGGTCTCGATTCTGGAACAGCAAACAAATCAAGTATGAAGACAAGGCTGGAAACTACTGACGGAGATTAATTGTAGAAAGGACTTTCCCTGCCACCACGGTTATGTCAGAACAGGTGATAGGTGAAGTAAAAGATCGAGCGTGAGAATAGTAGATGCCAGTAGCAAGTGACAGGCGCTGTTGTTGCCGACAGCACTCGAATATATATATATATATATATATATATAGACGTTCAAGAGTCGGCGCAAGGGCAAAGATATTTTGTCTTGGTATATTGCGTACTCACAGTGTTAGTGCGCAGACGAAGAAGTCGCAGGCGCAATAATGCATCCATTTCAGCTGATAGATCCGTCTCAGTCAATAAGTTCGTGTTATACTTTAGGGTTTTTGGGTGGGTGCTAGGTATCGGCTGACACATACATTTGTAGAGAGACCGGCGCCAAAAGTGAGGAAAGTGCCGTGGGAGCAAGTGAAGCATGATGCTAGGCAGCGCGGGAGCAGACAGGGCAGACAGGGCAGGTAGGGCAAGGCAAGCCAGGCCCACTGGGAGTGAAATCCCCCCGGTCTGGCGGTCCCCTACTAGGTATGCATTCTGAGCGATACCTGCCTACTAAACAATAATATTAAACAGGCTCGTACGTTATATCCGTAGGCTGCAAGGAGTAATTTCCCCCAACAAACGGCCAGGCTGAAAGTAGGTTGGTTGAGTGAAAAAAATAAAGATCTGGCTGGCAGGCACTTCTCGACAGACAATCTTTAGAATATAACAACCTCGAATCGAATTGTGTGAGTGTGTTTGATTTCCAGTTGTTTGGAATTTCATCCACGCAATCGATAAGCAATGATGTTTAGCAGCCATAGAGCCGGCGCGCCGATAACTTTTGTAGACAATAGAATCGATTGTCACTGATACCCTAATTATCGGCAATACCCGAACCGTATAACCACAAGCGGAGACAGTCCGAGAAGCATAATGACGGCCACAAAACGCTAATTCTCATACCACGACATTTACCATTAGATTGTTTAACAGTGTAGAAACGCTATATTGGCTACTACTGCAAACGACAAGATCAGCTTCAACGGCAATTGTCTTGTGCGGTATACGTCCGACCTCTACCTCCCTCCCATCTGTGCATTGCAAATATCCCAACATTCGACATGATATATTCGCCAGGGCTATTTATTCTCAACAGAGACAGATTCATTCATCAAAAAATCGACAATCTGATAAGAGGTGGTGTTATCACCAAAGGCGATGCGTCATGGCGAGGATATATTAATAGTGGTACCACTTCTGCTACTACTACTTCTGCTACTACTTCTACGACTGCTGCTACGACTACTGCTGCGACAACTACTTCTTCGACTTCTACAACTACCAGGACTACTGCTACTACTGCTACTTCCATTCACATCATTGATACCTTTAATAACCCCCAACTGTCATCTCATCAGGCCATTTTCTACTCTTTGGCTGAATCGTTTGAAGTGCCCGAGTATTACGGCTACGGAATCGACGCTTTATATGATTGTCTAATTTTACAGGTAAGAGATAGAAAGGCCGTTTGTACGGTGTTGGTAATGGCGGTACAGCCTCATCTGAGAGCAGTATTTGCAAAAGTAGTGGACATCCTCGATAGAGTCTGGAGATTCTACGCCAAGCATGGGGTGATGTTTGCGGTATATGTGATGGATGTGCCAGTTGCAATGGGTCGATTGAGGTTATAGTGGGTGGTGGTAGAGTAAGGAACGTTAATAGGCAGTTTAGTCCGTTATGGCATGGCAAGACAGAATTGTCACTCAGTCCGCACCGCGAAATACCCCCATAGTAACCTGTTTCTCGACGGAAGCTACTCTGCAAGTCCATCCCATCTCCTCGGTTCGGGGCTACTACCACTTCTGCTTATCACTCGCTCGGTCGCCATGTCAATTTATCCCATACTACTATTCTCTGGGCCCATCTGAGTCTCCATAATACCCTATACCTCTCTTACTATCCATCCATCCCATGCCAGCCGTACCATATTCATTCTTTCCTCCCAATCCCACTTACTACTCCTACTATCCCACTCATACTGCGGACTCTCATGGGTCGACCTTCAGTTAAGGGTTACCGGCTATTTTTGGTTATGATTAGGGAGTGTATGGCGTGTAGAGTGACTGACTGGTGCGGAGAAAGTCCTAGAGATTATGTGAGCGGGTGCAAACATGGCATGCTTTTTGCTCACTGGTCTTGACAGGGAGAGCTGGTTTTCTTAATTTTTATTTTTCTTGGATTCGCATAACCGTCTGCAATCAAACTGCCATACACGCCATACCAGCTGTCTAACGTTCACCTGCCAGGTCCTATTAGAAGGTCTATTCATAAAAAAGTTAAAGTCATCTTTCCAGGTTACTACGGCACCTGATCAGTGCGCCTGCTCTTCATTTGCATATTCGAATAAACAAAAGAACCATAATAACGGTGTGTTTTCGATCGAAACACTTCGTTTAGGCTCCATCCGTGTGTCTATTTCCCGTCAAGACACACCCTCGAGCTTTGCTTGCTTGTAGTTGGCTCTAATGACTGTATCGAAAATCATCGTGGTCCGTCACGCTACAAGGATTGACTCGGTTAACCCCCAGTGGTCCAAAACCTCTCCGTGTCCTTATGATCCTCCTCTGGCAGATCCAAAAGGTTTCGAAGAGTCTCGTCAAACTGCATCTTCTCTTGCTAAACACGTAGCTGGAGATCGGGTCATTATTCATTCTTCTCCCTTTCTACGGTGTGTTCAAACTGCTGTAACTATAGCGCACGCTCTAGATGATGCCGATACTAGCATCAGACTAGATTCGATCTTTGGTGAATGGCAAAGTACAGATTACTTCACCGACATCTCCCCACCTCCTCCTGACGGTCATAGATCTATTGCGGAAAATGCCTGGACGTGGTATTATCTGAACTATATGACATCGGTCAATGCGCGCAGGCGGTCGCTGCTCGATACAACATGGCCACTACAAAAGTTCGGACTAGGTGGTGACTACGGAGAATCATGGTCATCTATGCACAATCGATTTGATCGAGGGTTAAAAGAACTTGTTCGTTATTACGACAGCGAAACTGATGACTCGGGTCGCCCTGTAACGGTTATAATTGTCACTCATGGCGCAGGATGTAATTCCCTGCTTGGCCTCATTACAAACCTTCCTCTTCTCACTAAAATCGGATTGGCAACCTTTGCCATTGCGAAACGAGACACTTCACGTTTTTCATCATCCGAAAACGATTCGTTCAAGTGGACTATTATCTTCAATTCAAACAATACTAGACCGCCTGATGAGCTTCCGACCCGCAACATGCCACAATTATCGTCGTCCAATTCAACGTCGTATTCTAGCATCTCGGATATTACTGACGATGATTATACTCCGAACATCACCCATTCTCCGGATGTTGACTCTCCTGCTGAGCTTGCATCTGCCTCCGATACTCCTACGTATCCCGACTACCAGTTGAACTGGTTTACGCCCTCTACAGACACTGTGCCTACGCTGTCAAACCTTGTTTTCGATGTTGGAGCTGCCAGGCCAGCAACTCCTCTTCACAATCATAACTCGAATGAAGACGAGCCCATTCTCCTTTCGTTTGGTGGATTCGCTCCGTCTTCAAACCAGACGGCCAAATCTTCGCCTTCTATGACGCCCACACGTTCCTGATTATTTTATGTTCTTATGACCTCTCCTATTTATTACATTCGTTATATTTTGATTCTTTCCTTTGCGCTGCCTCCGGCAGAGCTGCTGTCCTGGTTCGTCGTCCTCTGACGCTGGACGTACATACACCATGGAATTCTTAACATTGCGAATATCTACTCATTTTTTTTTACTACTTGTTTACCAGCCCCCACTAAGGTTATCGTCTAGTACAAGCATACATTTATCATCTGACTCGAACTCTTCACCGTAAAACCCACTGATCGCCAGCTTATAGGTGCTTCGAAACAAATTCAATATGACATCATTCAGCTCGTCTCCGGTCTGCTTGAAGTCGGGGTATGCGTTGACCTCCAAGACATAGACTTTATAATCTTCCGTAACCAAGAAATCAAGCCCATAGATCTCAAAAGCATTCGGCAATGGCTGGAAGTTGATTCTATCCCCACCACTAGCTGCTTTAAATAGTTCTCCAGCGATGAAACAAATTTGTTCGAAAATGCTGTTCTTTTTGCTCTCATCACACTCTAAGTCCCAGAACCTCTTAACTGATTCCTCGTCTTTAGACTCTCCTTGAAGGCAGGTATTTGTCAAATGGCCAATAAGATCTATAATACCTCTATCTTCGTCCAACGTTGGCTCCTTATAGCCCGAAAGCGCAAAAAGTGCTAGCATTTCTTTATAAACATATACCTTGATCGCGCCCACACACAGTACATAGGTTCTGATATGAAATTTACGGTCATTGTACTTTGAGAGCAGCAAAGGACCTGCCAGATATTCCTGAACAACAAAATGTCGCAATTGAGAAGTAATAATTCCATGAGCATTGGCGTCTTCTGCACCACCACCATCCTCTTCCTCATCATCAGTTACAACTCCCTCGTCGAATTCATCGAAAATAGCTTGAAGCTCAGCAATGGTTCTAAATAATCGAATCCCCTGTCCTCTGTCGCTCATACTGGGCTTGAGAATCCATGTTCTCTGTCCGGATTCAATCTCTCCTCGAAGCTCATATGCCTCATCTAAGGCGTCATCCAAAAACTCGGCATAGTCTACTTCAATTGTAAATGACTCTGGATAAGCATGTTTTAGAATCGAGTCAGGATTCTTGGCCGTATACATTCGAATAGTATTACCTAAATAATGCTTCCGTATCAGCGCTTTCCTATAAACGTAAGAACAGCAAAGGTACTTCCCATCATCTGCCATCAGTCTGTCAAAATCCAAATCATCGTACTCGCCATATTCAACAAACTTGCTATCGCTCCGTAACGCAGTTCTATTCTTGACAACCTTGACACCGTTTTCCTTTAACACCTTTATCCAGAGTGGTTCGACATATGAATTTCGAGTTGAAACAACGGCAATCTTTTTATTTCCATCTCGTTCTTCTTGTATATTGCTCTCTTTCTCTTGTCTATAAATTATATTCATGTCAGGATTATGTGTTATTTGTGTATCTACATCGCTAAAATGTTAATGGGCCGCTCTACTCACAATTTAATTTCTCCATCGATATCAATCCCCTTGAATACTGCTCGAAGAGGAGTTACGCTGGAACATTGTTAGTACGTGCCACCTTGCCCAACTGACACAAATTGTCAGGGAGTTACAACTTACCTAATTTCCCCTTTGGATACAACCCATCCGTCGTTTCCTGGATAGCTGTCTTTAACGGTTTGATCGACAGCTGCAAAATTCGGCTTCCACATGAACTTCGAAGGACGTTCATCTGCTTTACTGTCATGAGCCGGAGGAGGTACCGCAAAGGCTGCTCCCCATGTATTCTCCAGGATATGCGTATATACGATTTTCGTATTATCAGACAGAGATTCACAAAGTGGGATATTAACACTATACAACTGAGTGGGATCTTTCCAGTTATCATAAAGATACTGGACTAATCTCACTGAGGTCTTTGCTGCTTGAGTGATCTTAACGGGGTCATGCATTCTGGACTCAAATCCATACGAAACACTGATGGACTTGACTCCGCAAAGAGCAGCTTCCATTGATGCACCAACGGTACCACTAGACATAATATAGAGAGCAGTAGAATTTCGACCGTAATTGGGCCCCGAGATTACCAAATCAATAGGTCCCTTATCTTGGTATAAGTGATGAATACCAATATTAGCACACGAAGCAGGAGTACCGTCCAGTAATGTCCACTCAGTACCATTTTTATCATCTTGAGGGTCTTTAAAGGGGCCCTCTATAGGATCATTAATCCCATCTGTGTAAATATAACTAGCTGTTACGTTATGACCAACCAGATGGGCCTTGCCAATCCAAGATTTTTGAGAATTTGGTACTGCGATGGACAGATCCCAGTCAGTATACTTATGAATAGCTTCAACCAAGTAATGAACATAAGGGGAATGGTCAGAGCTTGGAGGGCCATCATCGTTAGTTAGTAGAACATGCATTTTGGACTTGTTTTATCTTGGCTTAATCTTGACCGGGGGTCAATATTTTTCTCGACACAGGCCTGCAAATCTGAAAAATATCGACTGCAAGGCTTTGTAAATTATTGCATCATGTGACTTGACGGAGACATTAGGGCAGAACACGACTGCTCCATTGGTTTCAGTAGGGCAATAATACTCGAGACAAGAACAATTTGATTAAGTTTATAATTATTGAATACGTTGAGTTTATTTGATCAGCTTTGCTGAAAATACAGACTAGCTGGGCTCTTGTCTTGTTGATGCAATATAGGGTACACTGCCAGTCTACTCAATTTCTGGTGGCAGTAAATTCGAAGATGGACTCAAGCAAGACTCTCCTCGTACATTTATATCCGTGCCTGTTTATGTCTACTAATTATATATATCGCCGATATAATCGAAATTTTTACGAGAAAAGAACTATCAGCATGACTCGCTGAGGATCTACATTTTCAGCGTATCCTTCGATTGTTATAAGTCTAGACCGGCTCTTCTTTATGGCCAGCAGATCTTCTCTTGAACAATGAAGCTGTTTAAATCTTTCTTCTGATAAACATAGTCGTCTCATTGATTGCGATTTTTAAGATGTTTGTAAATTGCTGGCTTGAATCTTTCCATTAATTTCTGGTGATCAACAGAAAAATGCACCATATTGGTGACGCGGCAAGGTTCCCTGCATAGAAGCCAAATCGACGGCACCGGATAGGATAACCTTTGAGTAGCATTCATTACAAGAAGCAAGAGTTTGAGAAATTATTTCCAGAGATTATTGGTTTTCCGATTTTATCTTTTCTCGTCTACGTCAGCTAGCCGTTTGGCTTCTTCGGTGGTCAATTGTGTTTCATATCTAATCGGCCCTCCGGTGGGCACCCCAGTAAAGCGCTGCTGCTTAGACAGCCCTGAAACGTAGTGGTTTAGTGAAAAGTGTAACACTGAACTCCTTATTCCGTGATCTGGAACGACGGACAAAATCAAAAAACCAGGCCGACACTATGACGGAGATTATGCATCTAAATTCTAAATGCAGTGCAGAACTATCAGCGACAGGTTTATTTCCGACGACATCAAAATGTACCCGCGGAATATCTCCATTGAGCAATTCAATGACAGCGGGGAAAAAAGCATCATTATACATCACAAACTAAAGCCGATGATACCAGTTTTGCTAACACCGTTGATTCCACGATATGTATATATACAAGGCAATTGTAACTTTATTTACTATACAAACTAATAAAGAAACTTAATCAGATAAACAAAATGGAATTCTCTAGAGAAACAACTTCCGAGCAAGTCGCAATCAAGTTTGCTGACCAAATTAAAGGCAAGACCATTCTCGTTACAGGATGTACTTGGGGTGGTATTGGAGCCGAAACTGCCCTCATTGCTGCTAAATATGGGGCCGAGATGGTCATAATTACTGGGCGTCGAGAAGAAGCTCTTAAAGAGACCATTTCCAAAATAACTCAACAAGTGCCTTCGGCTAAAATTGTTCCCGTTATTTTCGACTTGGGCTCATTAAAGTCTATTCGTGCCGCAGCCGAGAAGATTAGTTCAGATTCTACTATCAACCATATTGATGTTCTGATTAACAATGCCGCTGTAATGGCATGCCCTTATTCCAAAACAGAAGATGGCTTTGAGACGCAATTCGGTTCTAATCATTTAGGTCATTTTCTGTTTACCAACTTAATCATTGACAAGATTTTTACCGCCAAAAGTCCTAGAATCATCATCCTATCCAGTTTTGGCCATAACTTCTCGCCAGTAAGATTTGACGACCCTGGTTTCTCGAACGGCGAAAAGTATACACCATTCCAAGCTTACGGCCAGTCGAAGACTGCTAATATACTGTTTTCCAAAGAACTTCATCACAAATATAACCGCTCCCAAGGATTGGTTACATTCAGTGTGCACCCAGGCTCTGTATCTACTAATCTTGCCCGCCATATCGATGTTGGAGCATTTATTAACAACCCTGAGCCTGACTATGAAGGGAATTCAGTATTGGGTCCGGATTATTTGAAATATAGATATGTTAAAAATGTTTCACAGGGTGCATCAACTACTTTAGTTGCGGCCTTCGACCCTTCTATTGAGGATATGTCCGGAAGTTATATGTATGATTGCATTGTTGATGAGACAGCCTGCAAGCCATATGCGAAGGACCCTACTAATGCCACTAAACTGTGGACGTTGAGTGAAAAGTTGGTCGGTCAAAGTTTCTAGAAGTGTAAAAACAAATATGTTGCAGAATTCGACTTGCGCAGTCCTAGCAGCCTTCAAAATGTGATATAAATTCAGGCTAAACTTCATTTAATTCTATTAACTAATTGATAATTCAAAACAATATTTTAGAATGCAAAACTAATAATCTCAATCGTTAAAATAACAACGATCGAAATTTCCACCACTCAAATCGTTGCCCCACCACGATGGAAAGTCATGACTAGCTCCACTAGCTCCAGCTACAGCAAATGATAAAATGAAAACCATCACTTGAGCACCACCTGTTAAACCAGCAGCAAGGATATAGTTGTACTTCTTGAACAAATTGGGATGATATACCCTTAAGTACCATTGACTTCCGAACGCAACAATGAAATAGGATGTAATGGATGCATTTACACCAACACAAAGCCAACCAATATACCAAACTAAGATGGGAACATTGATATTTCTGAAGCCAACCTTGGGGAAAAGTTTGTCAGCAAAGTAAAATGGCAAAGGAGTGACGAATCCAATCAACAGAGATAAATTAACCCATTCATAACGAGAGCCAACGCTATACATATGCTTAGCAAGAGCTCCCCAAGTAATACCTTGGGTATTGTACTGTTGAACATTTTGACCGGACCAGATGGCGGTTCCTTCAATTGACTTCAGTACATCGGTTTGATTGTCAACAATACTCTCCATCATGATGTAATTGAAGACAGAACCAATGATACTTCCCAAAATCTGGGCTGTGAAGGTGGAACGAGGAGACAACTTGATGTATTGACCCTGCTTCAAATCCTGTAACATAGCGAACGCCTGCTGAACAGAGTTGTAACCGTAGAGAGTGAAATACATGTTAGCGACAGGGTTACCAGGATGAATATAACCTCCAATCATCTGAATGACAGTCTGCATTTGAGTGCCACCAAAACCAAACATTGCGACAAGTCCTCCAAGAGCAGTAGCAAATATAATAGCCAAAGCAACGGCAACAAAGAGAGCCCACCATGGTAATCCTGAGTCGGCTTTATACATGCAGATAAGGGCAACCATGATAGATAGAGCCATGGCGGCCATATACCACCATCCCGGAACTTCCTTGTATTTTAGCATGGCTCTAAAATGAGGATCATCCATAAATGGAGAGATGTTACCATCGGCATCCAATCTACCATCAACTTCTCTTGCTTGCCAGAATTTCCAATGATACTCTGAGACTTTGAGATAGCTTTTCCAGGTCTTGGGATTCAAGAATACCAAAGTATCACGTAGGAGATCCCAATGATAGAGGTACATGTGGGTAAAAGTTGCAGCGATAGATAGATTGGTACCAATGAGATAGATAGTATAAGTTGGGGTGAGGAATGGAACGCCAACTTCCATCAAAGCCGTTTCGTTTAGCTTGTTTTCAGCATTAAGAATGAAAGTTTGGTTAAAGAGGGAGTAGTTACCAGGCATAGAATCGTTGTTAAACAATTGTTGCGAAAGAAAGGGGAACTTTTTAGCTTCCCAAAGGTTACCGTAATAAACGCCCATAAAAATACCGATGCAGAGGAAGTAACCAAACAAATTGTTAATAGTAGTAACAATTGGCATGGCCATAGGATTTCCAGTACTGGCGATGTAATTCCAATCCAAGCAAATGGACAAGAAACCGAGACCTTCGTTACCGTTGGTACCGCCGAAAAGATTAGAAACGACCGAACTTCTGGGAGCAGCCAAACAAGGAATGGAGAATCCAATCAATAGCTGAAACATCCACTCAGGAACAATTTCCCAAATGAAGATGACACCAAAGGCAATGTAAAAGATCTTGATTCTTGATCTATTGTTTTCTTTGTCTAAATGTAAAGCTTGTAAAGTAGATACTTGAGGGAGAACATTAGGGTAGAACATAGAGGTAGGATAGACAAGAGTCTTTCTAAGCATACCAACGATACCGTATCCTAGAATTTGCGAAGAGAAAATTAGGAAAATAGCGAGAGACTTGCTGACGGGCGAATACCAAAGCTTTTGGACGGCCAACACTTCGGTAGCCAAAGCAGCACTGGAAGCAGTACCACACATGATAACAATTGCAACATGTTCCTTAATATTAAAGGGGTGAGGATTAAGGATTCTGAAAACCGGGTTTAGCCATTGAAATCCTCTTATGCTAGTATGACGAGGGATTAAATTGGCCATAGCTTCACCTAAGACGAAAGCAATCATAAGCAAGAAAATACCATTAACCACAATAGTTTGTGGTTTAAAGTAATAAATTTCCGCCAATACAGATCCAAAAATAGATAAGCCAACACCTAAAAAGACAGTACGAAACGTCCATGCGTTCAGCTCGACATTATCTTGGGAACTAATAACAGTCAGAACGATTTCTTCGTTGGTAAGTGATTGAGGAGCGTTGACCGATTCAACCTCTTCGACTAGGCCCACATCCTGATTTGTCGGTGGATCCACATAGGAGACCTTCTCAGTAGAGGAAGGGGTAATCTCCTTGGACATTTTTTATATGGGTAAGAATATCTAATATCCTGATAACATGGGTGGGTCATTTGCAGTTATTTATATTTGTCCATGATGCTCTCATTGGTAAATGGCTCGCCCGTATTCGCTGGCTGGTCATTATTTCAAAACAGGCACGGCACCAAGTCTACATTCTAGGGTCGATTGGCTATCTGGATGTGAGATAAGTTCCTTTCGTCTATCAGACATTTCTACTATTCACTGCCAATTAGACATATTGCTTTTTGAGGTTCGTGCCTGCCAAGTACATTGGGATACGATACATGAGGTATATGACCACCGTTCCAGCTATCCTTAAGCGCCTGTTACTTGAAGATGGATCAGCAGCTATAGTGTGGACATTTAACAGCGCTGCCTCGATCACTTTCCGACTCCGGTTACAAGGACGATCATTTGCCGAAGATAATCTATCTCACGGCACCGGAACTCGTTAATATGCATTGTGGATCTGTCGGCAGGTTCGCTCATGCAAGCCCTCCTTCTCGATGACATCTCATCTCTGTCTGAAGTGTGTGCCAAGCTCATCGCTGGCCGACAGAGATGCCTTGGCATTAGATGAGGTAAAATATGACTAAACAAGATTCTAAAGAGATGAAACATGCTACGTGATTGGTTAAGTGTCTGTTTTTTTCATAGTTAGGTGAAAGTAATTTATAAGCGACAGCGGCGATTGGATAAATTGTAGGTCTTTTTATTTGGGGTTTTCGCGGGTTCTCGGTTAATAGAGGGACTGCCTGAAAATAGTACTGCATATGCAAATAAAATAGAAAGAGTAACGGAGATGCATATCATTCTCAACGGCGTATTCACCTACATATGCCTAATAGGGAGGAATATTATGTCTCACTATATGAAAAAGAGATATCTCAATATTATGGTTCATAAGGATACGAAGACATAGTAGAGAGTTGCGAAGTTCCCACTGGTGAATCAAGATGATATGTGTTTTGGATTAGAAATAGGTGCTTAATGGTGGGAATGATACGGTGCAATGACAAGATCGATAATGTCCAGCTTTACAGTGGAGACACATATTCTTGCAGAAGATTCTGTGCCGCCCAAGGGATCGGTCTGGTGCCGTTCTGTTGAAAATTACAACGAATCGTCATGTCAATGCATATTTGGTTTTAATTTAGCATACAATGCGACCGTAGTCGTTTGAGCGGGGAAGAAAGGCATTTCAGCGGAACGTTCCGAGGGTGGGTCCCACAATTACATTAGGAACTGGTTTGCCGAGGGCCTGGATGGTCAAGGTATGAAGGTGGCTTAAATGGGCCAGCTAGCAGTCGTATAAGTTCGCTCGGGAGCGGATTGAAAACGGCTCATAAGTTCCGACCGCCAACACTACTCAAGATGAGTTGGTGGTGGATTTGTGTATGACAAACAGTTTGAAATTCGAATTGGATCGGTTTGTCCCGCCCACTCCGCAAAGAGGAACCACTTGAGGAAGCGCCTAGGGACGTAGCGGAACGCGAGAGGCGCCATGCATCCATAGCAGTAATGAAGGGATTTAGATCTCTACATTTTTTTTCATTCTAAATTCATAATACCAAGATGGGGAAGGTCAATCTCCCCATTTCTCAACTGTCGCGCTTGTAACTTCAATAGGTAGTCGTTCGGGTCTGGCTTTCAACAGTTATCCAGCCTCATCTCACGGCAGGTATACCGGTGATCAAAGGTTCTTATCTATAACGAGCTAATGGCGAATTTAGTTTAAATATCGAGAAAAGAGATATAAATATGACTGTCAGTTGAAGGTCTGTAGCAATTTTTGCTATATATTTATTATGTACGGGCCCTGCATAATCTGCGGTTCAAGCCAGCGGTTACTGCATAACGTAGATAAAAGATAAGATAAGCAATTGCTCTTTTCCTGTTTATATCCCACTCAGCGGTAAGTTAGGGATTATCTTATAGTTTTATTATGTATAAGTTGGAGACAATAGTAGCTTCTGTCCTAATCACACACATTCTATGCAGCGTAAACGGATTGTTTATACCACTTCCACTGTAATTACACTCCTCTGAGACGCACCTTTTTCACCCTCACTGTATATCAATTTACATCTAAAGCACCTTCTCAACAGTCTACTTCGTTGCGCATAGCCTCCTCCATTATTCTTTGCTATGGCTATATGCCTAGAGGCTCAGCTTGCTGGCTGTGGACAGAGCTTTCTCAACCTGTCCAACAGCTTCAATATCATTTGTCAAAATATACCTTTTATGCAACTCCCCTATCTAGTACATTTGCTCATTTTTATTCCCAAGCCATCGTATTGCTCGCTTAAGCTCCTTACCCTCCAAACTATCTCCCAGAGGTATCGTACCGTATCGTATTATGTTGCGCGCTTCCGCTGCCGCGCCTGTGAAATTCAGGAGAGACTTCGTCCGTATGTGGTATTAGGGCGATATTTTTATCGAGGACCTCTAAAACACGTAAACTCAGCCCTAGGCAAAGCTGAAATCTGAAGTCTGATTTTTTTCCCTCTCTATTGATCCTTAAAAACTATTTGACCCGACGAGTAATTTTTTGAAAATCTATCGTCCGTCGTGTCTCTTGTTTATCTAGTTTATCTAGTTTTTTCGCCTTTCTTTCGTTTATTAACTTTCCCATCGTTTTTTGTTTCGTTATCATAGCTTACCATGACTTCGGTACTCAATAATGCCGTTTCTGCTGGCTCCTCGTTTAGTGACACATTCTCATCAGTTACTACCTACTCTCCGGCTCTGAACATTGTAGAAAAACTATGGGCCACTTATTATGTTTATATGGCCAATGATATTCTGGCTACCGGGTTGATGCTGTTTGTGGTTCACGAAGTTCTTTACTTTGGTAGAAGTTTACCTTGGATCATTATTGACTGTATACCATACTTCCGCAAATATAAGATTCAAGACTCTAAGGAGCCTGATTTCAAGGAACAATGGGAATGTATGAAGTCAGTGTTATTATCTCATTTTATGGTTGAGGCGCTGCCAATTTGGGGATTCCATCCCATTTGTGATTATTTAGGAATCCAGATCGGAGTTCCTTTTCCCGATATCAAGACTATGGCTATGCAAATCGGTTTTTTCTTCGTCTTTGAAGATGCTTGGCACTATTGGATGCATCGAGGATTGCACTACGGTCCCTTTTACAAGTATATTCATAAGCAGCATCATCGATACGCTGCACCATTTGGAATGGCCGCTGAATACGCCCATCCTATTGAAGTAGCTCTTCTTGGTGTAGGAACAGTTGGAATCCCTATTTTCTGGGTTCTTTTGACCAAGAACTTGCATATGTTCACTGTCTACGTATGGGTTTCTCTGCGACTTTTCCAAGCTATTGATGCTCATTCTGGCTATGAATTCCCCTGGTCGCTCCATCATTTCCTGCCATTCTGGGCCGGTGCCGACCATCATGATGACCATCACCGATACTTTCTCGGAAACTATGCATCTTCTTTCAGATGGTGGGATGCTCTTCTTAATACCCACCCTAAGACTAAACGTCCTACAAAGCAAAAACTTAATTAGTAGTGTAATATAATAATGCAGTAATAGTATTATAATCCATAACGTTGCCATACCAAGGTTTCGGTTATTCTAAGGGACACGGGCAATACCCGTCCTTAACTACTACTAGACCACTGTAATCACAAATGGGGTTGTTCTAAAACCCCCTTTTTTAAGCTAAAGAATAGTCGACATCTACAAATTGCTTGATACAACCGTCACGGCCTATATGAACGATGAAATTTTCTTCAACCCATTCAGTTCCGATAGGAAGCGAGTTGCCTTTGAGAAGAAGCTCTCCGGACTTCTCGGACGATTTATATTTTCGAAAATCACGAAGTTTTAGTTCGAGGCATGGTTGAGGGGGCCCAAAGTGGATCCATCGCTTGGGATTGCTTGTCCTATAATCATATAGCGATGTTTGGGCAATTGGACTAAGTGACAGAGGTGTGTTGAGTGCATGTACAAAGTAAGCTGCTGAGAGTGCTCGAACGATATTAGTATCTTCCGTGGAAAGATTCGTTGCTCCTAAATAATTGCCGGAATGAATAAGTCGTAACGAGCTTAATTCAGGAAGAATAGCTCTTTTTGGAAGATTACCCCGCGAGAGCTTGGCCTGTGCTCGAAATAGGCGGATCGAACTGATGAAGTTTAGGTCATCAGAAAGAAAGGCAAGCGACTGGGTAATGGAATCTTCCGTGATCATAATAGTTGGCTTAACGTCAGATATGAGTTTTAATGGATGATATACAATGTTGGATTGGTCGACGAATACGAGCTTAGAACCAACTACTAATGAACAAAGCTGAAGAATCAGGTTATAGCTACTAAACTTAGAGCTGTAAGTGAGCACAGAATCTTTTGATGTCCATTGTTGTGAAGTTGGAATTGACTTAATTTGTGACGCAATTGATGATACGATAGATTTACTAGTAAAGCAAGCAACTTTTGCAGACGTTTTCCTGTTAGTGACATTGCTATCGTCTGTTTTGACATCCGACGATGTGTGGAACTTCATCCCAGTCACTGGCAGGCTCTTCGATGCATAGATAACCTTCATTGGTATCTCTGAAGGCTCAGGCAGAGGCTTATCATCGCTCACCCCTATAGACTTTGAGCTTGAAATAAGATCGGGCCAAAGTACATACTTTTCGATATGGGATGGGAGGTCTTGCTTAGCTTTATCATCAAAAACTTTGCCATTCACAGAAACAATACTCTTCAGGTGAGAAAGTTTATCAAACTGGATTCTATCCAAGATAGCACCAGAACTAATAAGAATTTCCGCATCAGCTAATTCAATTAACTCGTTTAATCCTTCTTCATCAGTATTCTCAATGTCATGAATAAATACTGCCGAGAAACCATATAAAGTAGCAGCGAAGAAGCAAATAATCGACTCAAGACTACTACCCAACGCAATTGTAATATGCTTATTCGTCTTTGGAGTAGACTGGTGGATTGATGTATTATCACCGCCAGTCCACGATAGGAATGACTGACCAATACCATGAACCAGCCTATTCAGCTCGTCCGCAGACAAAGGGACTTGAATGAAATCTCCTAATATCCCCCTGCCATCTGAGACGGCAGTAGTCATTGGAAAGTTTATTTTCAAGGTCAATTTCCAGACATCTAAGATATCGCCATCTCGTGTAGAATAGTCATGGCTCTTATTATCTCCAGCAATGGATAACCCAGAGATTAGCTGTCGTCCATGAGGGGATATCAGTGATCTGTAAACGGCCGTCTCGGCCGGCAGCCGGATTGTAGCTATTGAGCTCTGCTCCTCGAGGAAATACTCATTGATGTCTGGGTATGAAGGAAATAAATAGGAGTAAGCTATAGTAGCTGCCAGCAGTAGAATCAGCAAAACGAGTGCGGACTCTGAATTCACAAAGTAATCAAGTGAGTATTTTGAAATTTCCAAATATTCTTTAGACATGCTTTTTATTTTCGCGTGGTTTATTTATGCCAATGACCAGGATTGATTGATTTTATCCAGTGCCAGATGTCGATAAAGGTAGGATGAGTTCCGTTCTGGATCACGCAATGTACAGAAGGTGGGCTGGCAGTTATAGTTCAAGGACCCAGAAGGAATACTGTTTTGTTATGCTGATGCGGGTAGTATCAATTGGACAGATCTAGGAAATCGTAAATAGTAAACAAAAATAATTGAACTTGTAGCTAGTTTCTTTGAAGTTGAAGATTGGAGAGAAACGAAGAATTCAAAATGAGTGACAACTCCAGCAGTCACGTGATACAGATTAGAATGGTTATTATCATATTAAGTTACTCCTCCGAAGCATCGACGACATCAAGAAATCGTACCAGTGCCGCAAAATATTAGGACCATGGATTCATTGATCCAGACAGAAGTGCAACAATTGCGCTCTGAATTGCTCGCGGCATCGCGTAAATTGAGTAATCGCGGACTCTATCAGGCTGCTAAATGGTATGTAAACTCTTTGCCAGGTCTGATCTATGGAACTAAACAAGTAAGGTTGATGAAAACTAACATATGTAAATAGGACGGCGGAAGCGGTAAATGGTCTCGCAATTAAAGAAAACGACAGGAAGAAAACCGAAAAGCTAAACCTTCCCGAGGCATTAAAACCAGACGCTCTTTCTGATGAGTTTATTCTCGCCAAATCATACTTTGACTGCGGAGAATATGCAAGATGCTCCTATACTTTAGAATCATGTTCCGACCCAGAGGAGGCCTTTTTGAGGTTATATTCTAAATACATATCTGGAGAAAAGAAAAAAGAAGAAGACCACCAAGGAATTCTTACTGTACAGGACCACTTCGGAGATGCTAGTAAAGGACGGGCTGTGGAGCCGAATAACCAGATTGAAACGATCCTTAGTGAACTGGAAGGAGTCGATGGGTGCGAAACAAATGATGCATTTTTATTATATCTCGTTGCGGTAGCTCATCGCCAACAAAAGAACAGTAAAGTAGCAATTGCTCGATTAGTAGCATCCTTGAAGATATTTCCATACAATTGGAGTGCATGGCAAGAACTTCTTTCCTGTATCCCAACTATTGATGAACTTTCAGGAATAGCACCTGAGCTTCCAAATCATATTATGACAAAAATCTTTTTAGTATATGCTCAGCAGGAATTGTTCCAACAAGATTCACAGATCGATTCACTTTTAGATTCACTCAAAGGCATATTCCCAAGCTTTCTCTTTCTTGACGTACAGACCGCATTATTCAACTATCATTCTCTCAACTACACTGATTCTGAACGACAGTTTGAACAAATTCTTACAAAAGACCCCTATCGCCTTGATGACATGGATATGTATAGTAATATTTTATATGTCATGGAAAGAGGTCCTAAGCTTGCATTTCTCGCCCAACTAGCGAATAGTACCGACAAATTTCGACCTGAAACTTGTTGCATCATGGGGAATTATTATAGTTTAAAATCGCAGCACGAGAAAGCAGTTATTTATTATCAACGAGCTCTACTACTCGATCGCAATTGTCTGAGTGCATGGACTCTGATGGGGCATGAGTTTATAGAATTGAAAAATACCCACGCCGCCATAGAGTCATATCGGAGAGCTGTTGATGCTAGTAATAAGGACTATCGAGCCTGGTATGGACTTGGCCAAGCGTATGAGGTCCTTGACATGCACTATTACTCCCTTTATTATTATCAGCGAGCAGCTGCACTAAAGCCAATGGATGTTCGTATGTGGTTGGCACTCGGCCATTGCTTTGCGAAGCTCAGCCGGTATCATGAAGCGATAAAAGCTTATAAGCGAGCACTTCAAGTTTCTGATATGGAACCAACGTTCTTACTGAATATCGCACATCTGTACGAGCAGCTGGAAGACGTTGAGAATACCAAACTATTTATGAAACTGTGTGTTGCTGAAGAAGTCAACGAAGGAGTTATAGAACCCATCTGTCAAGCAAGAATATGGCTAGCCAAGCATGAACTGAGTCAAGGAAACTGGTCTGCTGCTCATGATTATGCTGAAGGGGTCACTCATGGCGAAGGTGGTGGTTTAGGTGAGATTGAGGAAGCTCGAGCGATTGTTCGAGAGATGCGGAATCTCATGCAATCTGAAAGAACGGGCCCTTCTTTTGACTAATAGACCCTCGGTGACTGGGCTTTGCCCAGATCCGTGGATTATCTCGATCGCAACCATAAGTGAGTCAATGCACTAACGTGCTGCTCTTTATTTACATCATAGTATTCTAGCCATTTCAAAATAGATAAATGGGGTATAGAAACAAGCACGAACACTATAGTTCGCTTACATCAGGGTACTCTAGATCAGCGTTTTCTTCTGCCCAATTAACCCAGCTTTTTAGAAATTTCGTTGCGGAAATTGTCTCCATGTCACCAATAATACATAAATGTCTACGAGGTCGAGTTATTGCTACATTGATTCTTCTCTCTTCTGATAAGAAGCCGATGTCCCTATTCTCATTGCTTCTTACTAAGGACATGATAATCGCTTCCTTTTCACGTCCTTGGAAGCCGTCCACCGTGGATATCTCCATCTCAGGATGTTCTTGAGCAAGTAATGATTTTAAAAACGTCACTTGCGCACTATATGGCGAGATGATCCCTATATCTGATTCATGCAATCCTAATTTCAGTAGATTTTCAACATATTTCTTGGCCAGATACGCCTCATTCTCATTCAGTCTACTCTGATTTAAGTTCGTTTTAGTGGATTCAGAGTCTAATGGCACCACTTCATTGAAAGTACCTCCCTGGGTATCGAGCCAAACAACAGGCGAATCTAATGCCGAACCATCAACATCTGCGTCCTTATCGCGTCCTTGGACATTTGGAAGATCTGACAATAATCTATCGGAAACTGATTTGTCAGCTTGTAATTTCCCTTCATAGAGCCGTATAGACGGAAAACTCATGATTTTCGTGTTCATCCGATACTGGATAGAGAGTAGCTTCTTAATTTTATCCCCATGAATCTTCACTAATCTATCGAATATTGTGCATTCTAAAACGCTTCTGTGTTTAGGATCTTTGGTTTTCACCGTTGGCGGTAGCTGCTGGTTATCGCCGGCGATTATTAGTCTCTTAGCAGTAGGGCACATCATAAGGGGAATCCAGCATTGAGGTTCTAGCGATTGAGATACTTCATCAATAATTATGGTATCAAATATGCGTCGTCCATTACTAGCCCTAATTGCTTCTTTGACCCCTCTCGAGCCTGCGCCATGAAGTGTACATACAACCACTTGAGCTTCTAGGATTAGGCCGCTTATAACAGATCTCTCACGAGTACGATATTCTCTACGAAGTTCTCGCACTTCACCGTAAATTGCCTTTCTCTCTCTACCATTACGAGTTTTGGTAATTTTACGAAAGTTTTGCTCGATCTCTTCCCGGATGTCCTTAACGATTTGTCCTCGGTCACTATTTTTCGAGACGATTTCTAGTGAATGGATAAGATTTGTTTGTAATAGTCTTGCTGGATGACCCAGTCTTAGCAGCTTATCCCCTTTAACGTGGCCGTGAAGTCTCTCCAGAATATTATCAACTGATATATTAGACGGTCCACATACCAGTACTCGCTCACCCCTTGCGATTAGCTGGCGAATAATTTCGATAAGAGTATAGGTTTTACCAGTGCCTGGAGGGCCATGAATGACAGATAATTCGTTTTGAAGGGCGAATTCCACTGCGTCTACTTGTGGAGCGTTTAAGGTTGAGTCCAGGATTTCAATTGGAGATGTTGTAGGTTCATAGATCTTAGACGGGTCCGCCTGTCCTAGTATGACATCAATTAAATGAAAAGAACTGCTAGTGCTTTTTGCCAGATCTTTTAATGCATACTCCATTCGACGATAAGTCGCTGGATTGGATAACTGAGCAATCCATATTCTACCGTCTATACTGCCAGCAGAGGATTCATATTTATCATCTATCGCAACTGAAATTGATTTATTTGTGACTTTGGTGACGACTGCTTCGACATAATCTGACGCACCGTTATCCCCAGGCTTGGTACTGGCCTTTGACTTTGACACAGTCTTAGAGCTTGATTCAATCTTGACATTGTCGCCAATACGAATGTTCCCAGCGTCCAATTGCTGATTATCTTGGGAATAAATTGCCGGATCAGGGACTAGCTCTAAGATCGTTTTGGCGCCCAAGCCCGTGCTCATTGACCCTACTATGAGATTCAATATTGCCAGTCCTTTTGCTTCTAGCTTTTTGGGAGACAAATTCTCTAATAGTTTGGCAGTTTGGTCGATATCTATTGATTTTTCATGACGAAGAGATGAGAGGAGTGTTGTAATGAGAGGAGGGTATGCAGATTCCTCGTCAGGGGGACGTTCGGCTTGCGGTTCACCATTTACTGCACTTTGACTCTCCTTTTTCTCTTTGCCTTTTATCATACCGAGTAGTAGGTAGAAGTGTAGAAACTGTAAATAATTGTATAACGAATCGTGATTATACTACGACTCGGTAGGTAGAGGTTAATGTTGGTCAATAACTACAAGTTATGCAGAATATCTATAAATTTGCAGTCGATAATAGTATTATTTAGTAAACTCAATTTACATTTCAAATCTCCATCAGATAAAAACTATTAATACCATTGTGAAGACTGCAAATGACAATAACTTTAATAGATATCCTGTGCTCAGGGGTAATTTTTTCACCTCTATTGTAGAATAGTTCACTTCTCATTCAAATATCACAAACCCTAATATCCCCAGCGGTTCTGAATTTAACATTCCAGTCCATCTTGTCACTTTATCTCTCCTCTGTCTGGTATTTATTTTTATTTATTCTTATTTCTAACGGCAGATTACGTCAAGTGTTGGATTCGTGATGTCTCGTCAGTCTATTGGCTCATTCCTGCCGCAACCGAAAAATGTTGAAAAAGGACCCCCTCAGTTCGCAGAAGTTGAAGACATAGATTCGACCGCCTCTACTTCTACGCCTAGCAGTTCTTCTGTAGCCATCAGAAACCAATCTAGTATTATAAGGGCCAAATCACAGAATACGCTAGCTGTTCAAACAGATAATGAAGGAAAGGTCGATTATAGCGGAGTAATAGCCAGGCAGGGCCATAACTCCAATCGAATCATTCAAACTTCATATACGGACCTGATCCCTCTGAGACAACGAGCTAGAGCAGGTGAAATAAGCCTTGAAAGACCAACTAAAGAGCAAGTCGACCTTACTACAGAAAGAACTAAAGCTGCTATTGGAAAGATTATTTCTGGCAAAGTTGAATCTTCACGACCGCAGTCGGTGGTTAAAAGGGCAAATGAGCCAACATATGTTAGATACACACCAGCAAGCTCTACATCTTCTTCAGGGACAAATGCAAGGCAGAGGATTATAAAAATGGTTGATGTTGCACAGGATCCTTTGGCGCCACCGAAATTTAAGCATACAAAAGTGCCAGGAGGGCCGCCATCTCCACCTCCTCCAGTACTCAGATCTCCACCGAGGAAGCTGACTGCTCAAGATCAGGAAGATTGGTATATTCCACCGAGTATTTCCAATTGGAAGAATCCAAAGGGATTCACTATTGCATTGGATAAACGAGTTGCTGCTGATGGAAGAGGATTACAAGAAGCTCATGTAAATGACAACAAGGCCAAGTTGGCAGAAGCGTTGTTCGCAGCAGACCGTAGTGCTCGGGAGGAGATTAGGCAGAGGTCTGCTATGCAACAAAAATTAGCTGAGCAAGAAAATGCTGCAAAGGAAGAGAGACTGAGGATGCTTGCGCAACAAGCAAGAGAAGAAAGAGCTAGAGTTAGTAATAATTATACTCGAGCTAGATCGAGGAACGATTCTAGGACCCCATCTCCACCTAGAAAGAGGCCTGCTCGATCTAGATCGCGATCGTTATCTCGGTCTCCTCCGCCGCGTGGTGCTTCTCGTTCGCCATCTCCTGATAGGGGTGAACAAGAACGTGCTCGTATCCATGCTGAGCGGAAAAGAGAGGCAGAGAGAGAACTGCGGATGTCGAGAATGGGAGCTGAGCGAAAGGTGAAAGTCATGGCTCGTGATAACGATCGAGATATCTCTGAGCGAGTGGCTCTTGGTATAGCCAAACCCACTAAAGCCACTGGAGAGTCACAATTCGACGCTCGTTTGTTTAGCCAGACATCTAGTTCGGGTGGACTTGGTGGTAGTGGGTATAGCGAAGACCAAGTTTATGACAAATCCCTGTTTTCGGCTCAAGAGGCAGTTCGATCAATATACCGACCTCGAGGCAGTGCATCTGGTGACGTTGATGACGATGGTGAAGCAGAACTCGACAGAATCAACGGAGAAAAGCGGTTCCAGGGTCTTGGTGCTCGCCCTGGTGCTGAACCTACTGGTACCAACGAGGGACCGGTCGAATTTGTGAAAGACTCTAACAACGAAGATGATCCCTTTGGAGTCGACCAAATAGTTGATCAGGCAAAGAAGGCCACAAAATACGGACTAACCTAACCAGACCATTGTCGGCCCCCTGTACATCACATATTTAATTATTATCTTTATAAATAAATTATTTAATCATTTCGTTACACATAAGGATCTTCCTGTTCAACAGTTTCTAGGTCATTATCAGACAATTGAGGCTCGTCATCTACCACATTAAATCCAACCAGCGCAGTCATACCACTGACCTTCCGCTGTTCAGCAATAGCAGTCTTATTTCTAGCTATAGTAGCTTGTTCGCACTTCTTGATGGTTCCACTAACTCGACCCACCTTGATTACTACATTATAACCCTCAATCTCATTAATATACGTCAATGCTGCCCAGACCAGTCGGAAATGCTGTCTGGCTACCCGTACTATCCCAGTACTGGTCACTGGTGAAAAATATTTCACTGCTATAGTCGAGGCCACTACTCCTATCCCATAATCACCAAAGTTCACTTCAATAGAATCTCGAATCACTCGATTTAGGATCCGCGCATTCAAGTTCTGGATGATTGGCTGTCTTAACAGCCGGGAATTCTCCTTTGGTGTGTTATTTTGGCTAGCAGCCAACAATTCAGGATGAAGAATTTCAAATGCGAGGTATCTAGTTTTTAATCTCACCATATTATCATTATAGGACAGTTCTAGAGTGTCAGTCAGGATGCTATTCTTCTATCTCCATCAACGTCGGATATCCTACCAAATTTCATTGAAGCCGCATACGGATGGAATCAAAGCCGCATATCGAGACCTCATCTCTAGCAGCTCTTCAATAATTTAGTGATGCAATTACTAAAATAACATTGACTGGCTGACCATTCGTTATTGGACGAGACTGTGATATTGTGTCCTCTTGCTGCACCGTTCGAGGGTGGTTATTGCTTAGAGAGCCGTTATGGGCCGTAAAAGACCCCGGGTGACCCCTGAGCTACAAAAGTACTATCGATTCAGACATGATTTGTTCTCGTTGTTTGATGAAGGTATCAAGCTCACTGACGAGCAGTGGTATAGTGTAACTCCAGAATCAGTGGCTATTGTTACTGCCAATTATGTCCATGAGCGGTTCCCGCTGGCTACAACAGTTATAGATGGTTTCGGTGGGGCTGGCGGAAATACGATCCAATTTGCGTGCAGCGAATATTTCAACGAAGTGTTCTACAATGACTGTAATTCTACCAATACCGAACTAGCGCTTCATAATTGTGATGTTTATGATGTCACAGAGTGGGTCCGGTTTATGACGAAGGATTTCTTTGATTTGACTGTAGACGATTTTAGGTGGGATAGAAATGAGAGTGAGAAAGATAGTGATATGGCAGATCTGTCAGCTGCATCACAGGACCCTGACAAAGATCCTGAATTGTCTAGTGTAGTGGATGATAGATCGACAGTGGTCTTTGCCAGTCCGCCATGGGGTGGCCCGTCATACACATCAAGTGCCGTATGGAGCCTGGCCACTAGTGAACCTTCAGTATTTGATATTGTAAACCATTGTAGGACAATAGCCAAGCAAATTTGTTTGTTTCTTCCTCGGACATCCGATTTAGATCAAATATCTGAATTAGCCAAAGAAGGCGACGAGATATTTGTGGATTATGTGTTTGTGGCAGGACGGTGCAAAGGAATGCTGGTGTTCCTAGGATGCTAGAAACTGTCCTAACAACGAGCGAAGCGAGCTACCGTTCTGGGCGGAGCCCAGCCGGCGGAGGCAAAACTGGTGTAACTCCCCCTATCGACCCATTTTGTAAAAAGAGTGATTTATTAATTAATGTATTATTAGCAAGTATCTAAGGAGACAGCGATTACAGCTTTTCTCGGAAAGTCTTCTCGAGAAGGGCGATTGCATCGGCGATTTTGGAAGGCTCGGTACCACTACCTTGGACAGTAGCACCTTTACCACCACTACGGCCACCAACAATGCCAGCAACAGAAGAACCCAAGTTAGTAGCAGCAATGCCAGACTTGGAGGCATCTTCAGATACGTAACATCCATGAGCGACCTTGCTCTCCTTGTCTTCGGCAGCAAACAGGTAGACGGATTTGTCAGACAGTTTCGTCTTGACGTAGTTGATGGTTTCAGTTAGGGCTTTGGAGTTGGCAGTGACACCTTCAATACGAGCGACAAAATGTTGGGCATGCTCATTTTCAGTGAAATGGTTAACAACGGTATCAAGGATCTTCTTGGCTTCAGCCTTGTGTTTGGCTTTACCTTCATCAGTAATCTTCTTTTGGATCTTAGTGAACTTTTCGTTGAGAGCGTTTTTGGCAATTACTGATACCGACAGTTGTTTAAGCTCGACCGAAAGGGCTTTGGCTCTAGCTTCCTTTTCAGGGCCAAGAGGAAGTGCTTCAAGATGACTAAGTTGAGAATCGAAATCAGCAGCAACCTTTTGTACTTCATGGGCAGTATTACCAGTAACAGCAACGATACGTCTAATACCCTTGGCAATACCGCTTTCCTCAATAACAATTAACTCCTTGATTTCTCCCGTCTTGGCGACGTGAGTACCACCACAGAATTCAACAGAGATCTTAGACCACTTCTCATTGGTGGGGTCAGAGAGAAGCTCCTCTACTGGGACACCGACACTGACAACTCGGACTGGATCAGGGTACGTCTCACCGAAAACCGCACGAAGACCGTTGATTTCCTGTGCCTTGGAAAGACCGACATCTTTAGTGTAGACAGTGGAATTCTTCTTAATGTAGTCATTGGAGATGTTTTCGATCTTTTCAACTTCCTTAATAGAAGCAGCTGATTTGTGTGAGAAATCGAAACGAAGCTTTTCAGGATTAACAAGCGAACCCTTTTGGTCTACGCCATCACCAAGGACCTCCCGAAGCGCATAATTGAGGATATGAGTACCGGTGTGATTGTTCCGAATGGGCCATCTACGAAGCTCATCGTATCCAACAATGACGGAATCGCCAACCTTTAACTCTCCGTACTTGATATATCCAGTATGGAGCACATGGCCAGCATAAACCTGAACATTGTCAACCTCGAACTCTGACTCTCCATCAATGACAATCTTACCAGTATCATATTCTTGACCTCCTTGTTCAGCATACAAATTGGTTTTGTCAAGAAGAATACCGAACTGAGCGTTAGAAGGTAGTTCAGAAGTGGACTTTTTGAAACCATGGGCACCACCACCGTAAATAGCAGTGACTTTGGCTCCATGGATATCACCAGTTTTATATTTGCCAGAATCGTCGGTAACTGGAACCTCGCCCTTAAGACCGTCAAGTTCAGCCAATGCATGCACATCCAATTTGATTAATTCTTCCTTACCAGACGAACGTTTACCACCCTTGGAGGCTTCCTTCGACTCCAATCTAGCTTTTTCAAACTCAGTTTCGTCAATATCAAGATTGGCTTCTTCAGCCATTAATCTAGTCAAATCAACTGGGAAACCGTAGGTGTCATATAATCTCCAGACATCCTTTCCGTTGAGGAACTTCTGTCCATTGGCAGCTGCTTTGGCGGCGTATTCCTCAAACAATTTCTCACCTCTATCCAAGGTCCTTGAAAATGATTCTTCTTCCTCATTGAGGATTTCAAAGATATCTTGGGGATTCTTGGTCAACTCAGGGAACATGTCACCAACCTGATCAATCAAAGTAGGAGCCAAGCGAGAAAAGAAATTGCCAATAGGAACATTAAACTTCTTACGGACATAACGAGCGCCACGTCTTAGAATACGTCTCAATACATATCCTCTTCCGTCATTATTGGGGACTCCACCATCTGCCAATGCAAATGTCAAGGTACGAACATGGTCAGCAACAACTCTATAAGCAGTATCCACACCATCCTTATCTTCAACACCGAATTTACCTGCGTAATCTCTAGCACCAGTTAACTCCTGAATCTTTGCAAACAAAGGCATGAATACATCAGTATCATAGTTGGAAGACTTGTCTTGTAAGACGGAAACCAATCTTTCAAAACCCATACCAGTGTCAATATGCTTAGCAGGTAGAGTTCTTAATGAGCTATCAGGCTCTCTATTGTATTGTATGAAGACGATATTCCAAATCTCCAATACATTGGGATCATCCATGTTGACCAAATGAGCAGCATTGCGGCCACCGCCGATACGGTCATAATGGATTTCCGAGCAGGGGCCACAGGGACCTTGATCGCCCATTTCCCAGAAATTGTCCTTATAGCTACCGGGCAGAATATGATCTTCAGCAACTCCCATATCCAACCAGATCTGTTTGGCCTCCAAATCAGCTTCCAATCCAGACGGCTCGTCTCCGCCAAAATACGTAACATACAATCGATCGCCGTCAAGGCCGTAAACCTTGGTCAATAACTCCCAGCCCCAAGCAATAGCCTCCTTTTTGAAGTAATCGCCAAAAGACCAGTTGCCTAACATTTCAAAGAATGTATGGTGGTAACTGTCTCTACCGACATCCTCCAAATCATTATGTTTACCACCAGCTCTGATACACTTCTGCGAATTGGCAGCTCTCTTCATTTTCGCCAATGGAGAACTAGGATCCACTGTACCCAAAAAGATTGGCTTATATTGGTTCATACCAGCGTTTGCAAATAACAGGGTGGGATCATCATAAGGGATAACTGACGAGCTGGCAACGAAATGGTGTTCTCTCTCTTTAAAGTAATCCAAAAAGGTATCACGAACCTGAGTTTGTGTGTCAGTATATGTGGTCTCCTGGACTTTGGGGTTTGTGTTTGTCTTTCGCGTCGTCGCGTTCCTCGCCATCCTCCTCCGCCTCTTCTTCTTCCATTTCCTCTTCCTTCTCACCCACTTACCTTGGTCGCAGTCCACTGTTGCTCACTAATTGTCATTTTGGATCTCGTGAATATTGCTCGACTGGAAAATAAATATGATTCTGAACTAGCTGCAAATCTATAACTTAACGGTCTTAAATATTGCATCAACTGTCTCTATAGATCTGGGTTGATATATCAAATTGTATGACTCTTATCAGTCGATGAAGCCAAATCTCACGCGCGATTCGACGTTTATCTTTTCGATGATTTGTTTCAAGGGCCACACACTAAAGGATCCTACTAATTTTCACCCGCGTCTTGATATAAGGGTTAGGTCCGGGTAACAGCCCGATTGCTCCCAGTGGTCATGTGATCATCTGTATTTTCGGGACGCTCTTCGGGCGATCTGAGAGATTAGTAGCCTAAAGGGTGGGGGGATGAGTCTATCAATGGAGAGTCGGATGGACCTTAAAGGCGTTCTCAAAATTGATCAAACGGTGAAAAAAAGTAAGAAAAATATATCTCTTTGAAAACTGTTGATGCTAATAAACTGTAACCGATGAGGACCCTGCAGCTCTTCAGTGCGTACATTATGCGTCCAAACCAGCCCTGCATAAGCCTAGTTTTGGTGATCAGATCAATCGGGTTTGTTTACACTGTTTACACTGTTTACACTGCTTACATAGTCTTAATTGGCAAACTTTTAACCAACTAGTATTTTACAATTAGCAGCGGGAAAAAATGGGTAGCAGAGAATACAGGGCTGCTGGTAGTAACAGCCACAAATATGGTGGATCAACTACTCCTCCTATTGAGCAATGCGACGAACGAATCAATATTCCCAGAATTCGTCCCTGGGATACGTCTCAAGTAGAGACTTATAAGCCACCCGCTAGTGACAATGATTTATCTAGTGATAACGTTGAGTATGGTCGTCAATTTTCTGACTTCAATTCCGAATCAGTGGGCTACCCACGGGCCCCTTCCTCCGTCTATGCCACTTCCCCTTCGTCTTTCAGGCGTTCTTCTCAACCTGGGCCGTCTCCTCTATACGTTCGTAAAAACTGTCCTGCTATCGAGACTGCTGACAAGCTTGATATTCTTTACAATTGCAATAATGTGTGCGTTCAATGCTCTCATCAACACTATGCTCCCTTTTCTGACTTTACATCTGAATCAGTTCCCCATCCTCCTTCCTCGACGCCTCCACCATCCACACCACCACCTCTTGTAAACAGCATTCCAGGTGCCTCCCTAATTAACGAAGATGGACATTCCGAGTCCGGTACAGGAACTGGAAGTGCCATTCACCATGTAGACATTGGTGAAGGTTGCAAGTCGGACGCTTCAGAAAGCATTGATAGCCCAGGTGACTCGCCTAAGCACGTCTCAAAGAGAAAGCATCTCGAAGAGAAGGTAACAAAATTGAAGAAAGCTTTCGATGGAATCAAAGATTCTTCATCTAATAGAAAATCTCACGCAAGAACTAAATTCTGGCAGTTCTTTGGATATGACATGTGTGAAGACTCTGGCTCCGATGATAGAGATTTGTAGCACATCAAGCTTTTACTACTACTGAGTTCTTAACTCCTTTTATATTCTTTTATAGTCCGTAGTTTCTAATTTCGCGGCTTCAACTAATATTGTGTGTATTCTCTAACATTGTCTAACAATGGTGCACGTTATAAACAAAATAAATTTTATAAATTTGTAGGATTATGCAACAGTGTTTTCACCGGTTAGCACCGACGACATCTTTCCATTAATAACCCGTCAACCGGAGGCGGAACTTTAGAAAAATAACATTTAGCTGGCAAAACTTTTTATTTTATATTCGTTTTGAGTTTATACACATTGTGACGATAAATCATAATGATTATGAGGATTATAATGCTTAGTTAGACTCAGAAGCCAATTTAGCACCCTTTGAGATAACCTCTTCGATACCGCCAACCATGTAGAAAGCGGATTCGGGCAAGTTGTCGTGCTTACCTTCAAGGATTTCCTTGAAAGACTTGACGGTCTCCTTAAGAGGTACAAGACGACCTTCAAGACCAGTAAAGACTTGGGCAACGGTGAAAGGTTGAGACAAGAATCTTTGGATCTTACGAGCACGCTCGACAGTCAACTTATCGGCTTCAGACAATTCATCCATACCCAAAATGGCAATGATATCTTGCAAAGACTTGTAAGCTTGCAAAGTTTGTTGGACATTGGTAGCAACGTCATAATGTTCTTGACCGACAACAGCAGCATCCAAAAGACGGGACTTGGAATCAAGAGGATCGACGGCAGGGTAGATACCCAACTCGGAAATGGAACGGGACAATACAGTGGTGGCGTCCAAATGGGCGAATGTGGTGGCAGGAGCAGGATCGGTCAAATCATCGGCTGGCACATAGACAGCCTGGACCGAGGTGACGGAACCCTTTTGGGTGGTGGTGATACGTTCTTGAAGAGCACCCATATCGGTGGAAAGAGTAGGTTGATAACCGACAGCAGATGGGATACGACCCAAAAGAGCAGATACTTCGGAACCGGCTTGAGTGAAACGGAAAATGTTATCGACGAAAAGCAATACATCTTGACCTTCCTCATCACGGAAGTATTCGGCAATGGTCAAACCAGTCAAGGCAACACGGGCACGAGCACCTGGGGGTTCGTTCATTTGTCCGAAAACGAGAGATACCTTTGATTCACCTTCGAGGTTGATGACACCGGTCTCAATCATTTCACGGTACAAATCGTTACCTTCACGGGTCCTCTCACCGACACCGGTGAAAACAGAGAAACCACCATGGGCCTTGGCAATGTTGTTAATCAATTCTTGAATGAATACGGTCTTACCGACACCGGCACCACCGAAAAGACCAATCTTACCACCACGGGCATAAGGAGCCAACAAGTCGACGACCTTGATACCAGTCTCGAGAACTTCAGCAGAAGTGGATTGTTCCTCGAAAGATGGGGGTTCGGCGTGGATAGGACGGAACTTATCAGCCTTGATAGGTCCACGCTCATCAATGGGCTCACCAATGACGTTAATGATACGACCCAAAGTACCACGGCCAACGGGAACGGTAATGGGGGCACCAGTATCAGTGACAGAAGTACCACGAACAAGACCTTCAGTACCGTCCATGGCAATGGTTCTGACGGTGTTTTCACCCAAATGTTGGGCGACTTCAAGAACCAATTTTCCTCCATCAGCGTGGTTGATCACAAGGGCGTTAAGAATGGCGGGAAGCTTATCTTGCTCGAATTGAACGTCCTAGAAGTTTTGTTAGTCTCTGCCGGGATGGTCTTGTACTGATATTTAGAGGAAGAATACGCAGTATCCAAACAAAATGTTAAGAAACCAAAAAAAAAAAAAAAAAAAAAAAAAACCAGAACCATATAAACTCTCAATTGCCATTGTCATTTTCTCTTCTCTCCTATTCCCATAATTGAATCTAATGAAACAACCACACCCACGCTTATTGACAATCCATCCATTAGATACGCTCCATGTTCGGCTGCCTCGAGACTCTTGAATACCTCTGGATTTTCATCGCAGTAGGGCAGGGGTTGCTCCCATCCAATGAGATTCGGGGGCCCTTTCAGCGAGTACAAGCCGCACCAAGCCATTTTCCACCAAGCCCGAAATTTCACTAAATTTCACTCTCGGTTGGCAAACGAACGTGGCCCTCCAATTGATGGGCAAATCAATAAGCAAGGTGTGGGTTCATAATGTCGGTATGAAACTCTTATCGCATGTCTGTAATTCCTGTTCTTATCTCTCTTCTAATCAGCACTCCAATGAAATAATCAAAACAAATATACTTACAACTACGGCACCAATAACGGTTCTATAATTAATAGTTAGTCACAGCTCAATCTTGCTTACTAGCAAAGCAAAACTACCAATCATGTCTTCTCCAGTCAGTGAAATCAATTCACCATTTAATTACTTACCTGACAGCACCTACACCAGTGGCTTGAGAAGCAAATGAGCGGGCATTGAACAAACGGTTGTTGGCCTGAGCTACGCGATACGCAGAACGCGAAATGCGAGGAATGAGACGAGGGAGGACCATTCTTCTTGTTCTCTTTTTTGTCTTGTCTTTTTTTGAAAGTTGGTACAGAAAAAAGAATGCAGTGAAGAAGAGGAAAAGGAGAAGAAAGAAGAGAGAAAAGAGAGAAGAAGAAAGCGAGAAGAAAAACATGCGTATGAGAGAGCTCCGTTTGCCGGGTAGCAGTTGGGACTTTGGTTGGCTAAAACATGAGAATGGCAGTCGCACCCCTACCCATGCCCGGACCGCTGAGGAGGGCATTTTATTGGTTAATTCAGCATGCGTCGAGGTCGGCGAAAGCGTATATCACGTGATCCACGACATATCCCTGGAAGAATTCTTTTAGATTTTCGAAGATAGACGTCTGATTAGGAGACCATCGGGTAGACCAAACATCATATTGCGTGAGTTGAGTCAAATAATCTGATACTGCGTTATGTATATACGAAGTCTACAATGTTTTGCGTATTTCGCCTCGATTGCTGAATCTTTAAACGATATCGGACCCTATCTTTACGATAGAGGTTAGGGTCGTGTTTCCCCGGCCGTTGATGAGTCTAGCAAGAACGAAGTGAAAGACATGGTAGTTTTAAAAACAAAAACCGTCATTGGTACCTGCTAGGCTTTGCCCTTTGAGGATAATGCCTTTAATGGTTGTATCTGGAAGTGTAGTACTAGAGACAATTGTGGTGAGTACTAAATGTTATACGGAACCACTAAATAACTAATATGTAAGGCCTATCTATCTCATCTCACCCACCCCCTCCCCTAAGATGGCAAACACCAGCCAAAACACCAGCCAAATCTACCCAGTTAAACACCAACACCACCACCTATAGCACTTTCTACCTACTCCCGTCATATGCTCACACGATCCATCACATCATCTTCCTACAAGTTGTCAACCTCTTCACACCACTGGTCATCCGAGATCGTGGAAATGCGGAGTAAACCCTAATATCTGAAATTTACGACCGACCTCTAAGGTCCACGTTACATTACCCACGAGGAAAGAACAATACAGAAGAACCAGACTTGAGTTTGGAGTAGATTTGTTTTTTATTTTTCTATTTATCTTTTGCTTGTTGAAACTAAAAAAAAAGAAAAAATGGCTCCTCAGCTTCTCGGTGCAAAAGTGAAATCAGTTCTATCTGGTGATACAATTGTACTAGTACCCGCCAAAGGTGGTGACCAGGAACGGTTGTTAGCCCTAGCCTATGTCTCTTCTCCTAGACTGAGCAGTAATGAGACTTTCGGATTTGAATCTCGGGAATACCTTCGTAACCTGCTTGTTGGAAAACCGATTCAATTTCAAATCCTCTATTCAATCAATGGCAGAGATTACGGCGATGTGAGTTCGCCAGTCTTTTCCAGTCTCGTTGAAAAAGTCGTTGCTGATGGTATTGTCAAGTTGCGTGATGATTCGTCCTCAAAAGATGGTTATGAAGATGACGAAAGTGGATCTGGATATTCTACTAAGCTGTTGGCTGCTCAAGAAAAGGCGCAGTCGGGCCAATTGGGCGTTTGGAGCCCAAAGCTGCCTTCTCCAGTCACTATCCTGCCAAACCTCTCTAAAGAGATTATCGAGTCAAAGAAAGAATATCCCGCTATCATCGAGAGAGTTATTTCCGGAGATCGAGTACAAATCCGTGCCTTTGTAGATAACCAAACCCATTACGTGGGTAACGTCTTGGTTGCGGGTATTCGTACTCCTAGATCTGCATCCCCTGATTCTCCTGCTGAGCCATATGGAGATGCTGCCAAGTTGTTTGTCAGTTCCAGGCTCTTGCAAAGATCCGTGCGAGTTACTTTTGTCGCTCAATCAAATACAGGCGTCCCAATAACTAATATTTCCCATCCGGCTGGAGATATTGCCGATAATTTGCTTCGTAATGGCCTAGCTTCCATTGCAGACTGGCAAAGTCAATACCTGGGTGCTCAAAAGATGTCCACTCTAAGAGCCGCCGAGAAGGTAGCCAAACAGAGTAATCTCAACCTTTGGAAAGCCACTGGTGAAGGTTCTACGACTGATCACAACAAATCTTTGAATGTATTCGAGGCCCTCATTGCAAAGGTTATTTCCCCTGATACTTATGTCATTCGTCTCAAGTCCGATGAAGAAAGAACTGTCCAACTTGCATCTGTTCGTGCTCCTCGTAAGACCGACCCATCTCCTTTGGATGCGTTCGCGCCAATTGCTAAAGAGTTTGCGAGATCCAAATTCATTGCTAAGAAGGTCAATGTGACCGTCATTGCTCTCCGCCCCAAGACTGAGCAATTCGACGAGCGTGAATTAGTCACTTTGGAATTGCAAGGTAAAGATATTGCTCTCACTCTAGTTGAAAGTGGATATGCCACCGTCATTCGTCATAGAAAAGGCGACGACCATGATCGTTCTCCCATTTGGGATCAACTGCTGGAAAAAGAAACTGAAGCAATCTCCAAGCAAGTTGGTGTCCACTCTAAGAAGGCTCCTTCTCCTCAGCGAATTGTTGATGCCTCTGAAAGTCTCACCAAGGCCAAAGGATTCTTATCGTCTTTAGAACGCCACGCGCGTGTTCCCGCAGTTGTAGACTATATCTCTTCTGGTGGAAGGCTAAGACTTTTGTCTGCTCGTGAAAACATTATTTTGACTCTAGTTCTTGCTGGTGTAAGAGTTCCTCGTCCACAAGAGCCTTCCGGAACCGAGGCTCTAGAATACGTGACCAAGCGTCTTTGGCAGCGCGATGTCCAGTTCGCTGTTGTTAATGTAGATAAGACTGGTGGCTTTATAGGTCATATCTATCTCCCTGGTAGTTCCGTTCCCTTATCCATTGCTCTTGTCAAAGAAGGTCTCGCTGAGGTTCATGAATACTCTGCTCAACAAAGCGGATTCCAACAAGTGTTAGACGACGCGCAATCTGATGCCAAGAATGCAAAGAAAGGTTTATGGGCAAATTATGTCGAAGAGGAGCAATCTTCCGCAGCTGCTGCTTCTTCAGTTACCCCCGTCACTTTTTCTGCTGCTTCCAAGCGTTACATTGATATTCTCGTTACCGACGTGTCACCCTCTGGTTTACTTTCGTACCAAACTAAACCATCAACCGTTCAACATTCCAAGATCTCTGCTGATCTCGCATCATACAATCTTTCTGCTGCAAATTCTACTCAATTCGCCTTCAAAGCACATGTCAAGAAGGGAGATTCTGTTACTCTTGTTCAAGGAGGTGGTAAATTTGCTAGAGGTAAGGTTTTGTCATTTGATAAGCCTGACAAATATACTGTCGAGCTTGTTGACACCGGTGCTGTTAAAACCGTCGGAATAGCCTCTCTTCGGCCTCTTCCTTTGCAATTCTCATTTTCGGCCACTGCCCCACTTGCTAAAGTTGCTGTATTATCATTTATCCAAACACCTCCTACAAGTTATGTAGACGATTATGTCACTTTCTTAGATGGCAAGACCAACAGTAAGCAACTTGTTGCCAACATTGACTCTCCCGCAAAAGTTTCTCCTATGTCTGTCACATTATATGCTGCTGACTCTAAGGGTTCTAATGACTCTTTGAATTATGCGGTTCTTTATGACGGGTACGCTTTTGTATCTCCTGTTCCAGCTTGGGCCAGAGACCCTTCTTGGAACAACACTCTCGAGTCCCTCCGCGATGCCGAAGCTGGTGCCAAATCTGATCGGGTCGGTGTCTGGGAATATGGTGACCCAAGAGATTTGGAAGAGTAGCCATCTATATAACTTAAAAATGCATCCAATTTGTACATTTTCCTTTATTTTCGTCTGCTTCCGGCAACTGAACTCGGTCCTGGCCGGTAGCTTTTCGCCTTGATTACTCACTAGTTCATTAAACATTACTTTACGTTACTTTACACAGTTATTGACTGTCCCCGTAGAATTTCTTGAAAATGAAATGGAGCGTCAAATTGGTATTCAGTTTAACCATATCGTCGAACAATGGAATATACTGAAGATTGTTATACTGCTGTCCTAACAACTCATCTAGTGTTAAGGCTGTCGATGCCCCTGGAAGAACTATCAAACCATAAGCTGCCTCAATATTGAATACTCCAACTTCATCAGATGAGAATGTGAATGTTACTTGATTATACTGCCTATCCGAGTACCCATTCAACTCTACAAGTACACCTTTTTCGAATAAACTAGAAGCACTATACTTGTAAGAGCCGAATTTCGGAACACGCCCATGTTTTTGCAAATCTCGAATATGGAAATATTGTTTCGTGAATGGAAGTACTAATGGCTTACGTTTGCTTTTTTTGCTTTGTAATGTTGACATCGCCTGTTCAATATAATTATTGTACGTCTTCAGTTGAGTTTGCAAGTAACCTTCCTTTTCACTCAAATGCGCCAATGTCTGCTTGATTCCTTCGGTTTCTTTTTCACGCGAAATTTGTCGATTTCTCTTGGATTTGATATCTAGAGCAATGGAATTCAGGATACCCTGATAACCGTCGTCTCTGGTAATACGGCCAAGAGATTCTAACTCGATTACCTTTTCAAGCGTGAGCAGTTTTAATTCCCGATACGTCAATTTGGAGAGGTCTCCCAGAGCATTCTCCGAGTAGGCAACATTCCGTTTGCCTCGTTCCACCGTTTCTTCTTTTAGAATCGCTTTATACTTTTCTTCATGTTCAAGCATGACAGGACTTAGTAGAATATCCAGCAGATTAGCACCAGTCTGAACTCGTAGAACGTATAACATACATCGCTTTGTGGCAACAAAGAGAGAAGTTATTTCTGCCTCTGGATCCTCAACACGACAAAAGCTTGGGTTCAGGTCAAGTTTAACTTCTGTGAATCTTGCTATGTTAAGAATTTCACTGGCATCATTAGGTAAGCTGCCTAGCTGTCGGAGAACTTCTCTCAATGAGTCGTCTTCATTAGGAGCAACAACATCCAGTTCTTGGCATACTAACGAATGCAAGGAGAAGATATCTGAAGTCTTAAGGTATAGCTTGGGCTTCTGATGGGAGGTCAAATCGTCAAAGATATTGGTATTAAACTCTTGTTCAAGATCTTGAATATAAATGACTTTCTTAAAGAAAACTTTCATCCTGGCAATACAATCTTTCACATGGTCATTTAATGGCTGCAGATAAACATTGTCCTTAGAAAATGGTTTCAATGAAGCAATTTGCGTCAGGATTTTGGTAACATCATTGAGATTTTTAGTCTGTTGAGCACTAAGTGCACTTCCAACAATCCCATAAGAGTCAGAAGCAATAATTGCTGGGACTAGATAATGCGTGAATACCACATGTCCTACTACTGCCAGGAGCTTATCGTTTGACATTTCATGTATAGAACCAGACGCTACTCCAAACCTTCTCTTTGCACAGCTGTACAGCTCTCTTGAAACATACCGAACATGATAAGATAAGCTGTCAATATTCTCTTCTAAATCGTCCAAAAAGATGGTCGACAGCTCGCGAAGATTTTGAAGATTGGTGATAAATATATTCCGTGTTTCAGGATCTTGGATTGCCTCATCGACTGGAACATTAGATGGCCTATCACTAAGACGACCAGAAGCCAGTTCCTCGTTATTAATCGATGCTCTATAGATCGCCAAAGGATCACTTTCCAAGTCTAGATCTTGAGCCTCGACGACTTTAGAAACTGCATTACCCAGTAGATCACGAAGCGATTTTCTTGCTTTTGTTCCTCTATTCAAAGCCCCAACAAGTTTCCACCAAATGAAGTTCCCTCGAAGGAATGATCTGATACTCTCACCGTTCTCGATCTCTTCTTGAACGCTTCTTCCAATCAGCTGTAACAAGAAAAATTCCTCTCGACTCTTTTGAGCATATCCATAGAGATTCATCACCAGGCCCTCGATGTCTTTGGCTTCTTTTTCTACCATGACTCTTTCGTGTGCTTTTCTAAATAATCTAGCCAAGTATTGAGGTTGAGTCTGAATAATGTAAAAAAATCCTTGGTATAATTCCAATCTACGACGGGAGGTCTTATTTAGAGCTTTAAGGTCGAACAGATCATTGGTAGAGTTTACAGACATTCTTGCTTTGACTCCTTTATTGCGATGGCGGACAAGCTCATCGAGGGTTATTTTGTTCTTAAGAAGTAAAGCGATTTTAACGTCCAATTGAGTGATAAACTGTTCCAGAGTTTCATTGTTGCGGACTTCATCAATAACCCGTTTACGATTCTGTTCTAATATAATTTCTTGTTCAAAATCAAGGTCGCTATCTGCCAGAAGATGAACAAAACTCTTAACAGTCGATAGTGGGGGATTTTGGCCAGTAATTAGTGATTTATATGCATCGCCTTGTTTCTTTGCGCGGACAAAACTCTGAATTTTAATTACTTTATCCATGTTTTTCCTAAAGAATTCCATTCGATCATTGAACTCTTTACGAACCATATATCCACGAACTCTAGCCTGCAGCCCGATAACCGCTGACTCTTCTTCTTCAAATTCTTCTTGCATTAACGAGTATGAAAACCGAGTCACCACTCCCCTGAAAATCGACTGTAAACGAATTATTGATGGTGAGAAGAATTCTAATCGATCGAGAACCCCTTGAACATCTTCTCGAAGTAAGTTACCTCTAAGTGTAGACTGAAGAGTGAGAATCGACCTTTCTTCCTGATCGAGGATACTTGTGATATGATTTACTTTGTACCTCAAGAGATATCCACGCATGATAGACTGGAGTTCCATCACTTGACTTGAAGATGCGTTTGTTTGTGATTTCAAGAAATTATATCTTTTCCGAACAAGTCCCGCTCTGGCTATAGATTGAAAACTTTTAATGAACTTTTCACTATCAAAAATATTATCCATTTTGATTTGAAATCTGGATCTTATTTTTGATGACCTGATTATAGACTGGAGAGTAACTACATTCGTGGATTCTTTCACTAATAGATCATTATCTTTACTGATATTCTTTCGGACTTTAACTGCGCGAATTACTGATTGAAGGTCGGTAATACCATTAGTTGTCGCCTTTCCTCGAAGGCATGAAGATTTTATCCTTGTGGCTTTTTGAATGGGTAGTGCGCGGACTAACGATTGGAAAGCTACCACACTATCGATTTCAGATTCAAGTACTTGCCGTAGACCGTCTTTTTTCTGGCGAAGTAGATGGCCACGGACACATGCCTGAAGAGAAGGCAACCTCCTGAAACTCGAATTGAACTTTTCACTTGTATGACTTAAGTCGGCTCGAAGTCTACCACCACGGATGACCGACTGGAGTGCAAGTACATCTGGTAGGGCAAGAAATCTCAAGTCATATTGTTTCTCTCTCATTTCTGCTCGCAGTATTGCAGCTCTAGCGCCGGCTTGCAATGTTGCCCATAAACCAGAATGCAAATACTGTTGTTGCTGGCGACGACTTAACTTGGATCTAAAGCTGAGTCCTCTCACGCATGATTGTAGACCTATAATTTCATTAACAGACCGCTCCAGAATGTATTTATCCGCGTTATAGTCGTATCGGAATAATGAACCGCGACAAACAGCCTGCAAACGAACGATGTCGGGCAGACAGTTCTTAATACGTCGTTGGTATTTTCTACCTATTGCTCCTCTACAGAATGCTTGAAGCTTGATAATTGAATTTTCACATTTTTCAAGGTCTATTTTCAACTTCTCGGCTTCAGATATAACCCCTGGTTGCTCAAAGTGTCTTGTCATGCCCGCGAAATTTGGAAGATTCACTCCCGATGCATCCAAGCCTCTTTGAGTACGGTATATCTCGTCATCGGTAAACTCCAATTTTCCAAGGAGGTTGCCAATGGAAGGGGCCAGATTGTGTGCTGAGAGGATAAACGATAGGGCGTGAATACAATAGATAACTTTTGGGATATTCTTCTTATCATATAAATCCGTCAATTCAAAAGTGAACAATTCTGGGATGCCGATTTGGTCTAGGAATGTAAAGAAGTAGTTAATATTCTCTGAATGTCTGAATTGTAGCTTTGGCGACTCGAATATTCGTCTCACAATTTGAGGAGCAAACACTTTAGTAAGCTTTGCTAGAATCACGCCATCTCTCAATGACTCTTCTATTTCGATAACTGGCGGGATTTCTTGCCCAATACAGTTTTCGATCCACCTGGAAATTAATGTTAGATACCTGTGGCCCGGTTCTTGACAGCTGGTCTTTACTTACTCTTTTGCTTCTCCAATGTGACACAGATATTCGTAGGCTTGTAAATTTTTCCGCTGCTTATCCATCCAGTTTTTCGATGCAACGTACGAAATAGTCGATTCCGACCTCTGAAGCTTGATTCTTCCTTGCAGTCCTGCTACATCTTCAGCTCCGTCGGTGATTCCTGGAATATGGATATCTCCATTGCTAATGTCAAAGGACCTTTCGGCCGCCAGCGTCCGGAAATGACTCTGACTACTTGAATTTAGCTTGGAAATATCATTTGGTGATTCGAAAAGATGATGAGGATGCCTGGTTGGTGACGGGGATCTAGAACCAGAAGCAGAACTGCCAATAGGCGGGGACAGAATGGGATACTCCGCATTGACTCTTGCTGGGGAACGTGGCATCAGCGGGCTACTGTCAGCTCCCAACGATTGAATGTATCTGTCAGCTATGAGAGTACCACGAGAGCGTCGACTGGGAGTGCTTGGAGAGTTGTTCTCTGATCCGCCATTAGCATTAAATCTGGCTGGAGATTTTGTAGCACTTGCCGGTTGCCTATAAGTGCTGTAATCCATTTTACAAGAGAAAAAGCGGCAACTATTAAGTGGTATTCTAGAGGAAACGACTGTTAGTAATTGGTGTTCAAGTTAATTAAGAAAAGGCAGACAGACAGATTATCTCATAATCAGATTCAGATGCCGTCATCGTTTTCCGACTTGACTTACGATTGATGGCAGTGATCAAGTTAAATAAACAAAAAAAAAAGACCTATAAACGCCTAACTAATTGGGCTTTTTATTACAATTGCGACCTTGGAGAAAACGACGACTTCGTTAATTAAATCAATCGTGAATCAAATGCCGGTCGAAAGCTTTGGTGAAATGTAAATATGCCAAATATTCTATAGAAAAGTAGAGGATGCATACTAAGTGGGGTGAATGTATCGTTATATTAGGGTCTGGTTGCCTAGCGACGGATAACGTAAACAAAAGAAACGCGTTCTTGACATGTGATCAGCAGCCAGAAGTGACAGGACATCCTAGGGAGGTTTAGGGATATATATTGATTGTTAGGTTGGAAGCAAAAGATTAGTGAGGAGAGGGAATACAGAAGAAGATCTGAGATGAGAACGAGCATATAATGTAGAGAGGGCCAATAGTTGGAGAGGTAATGAAAGTGGCTTGAACTGGCTATTAGTCAAATAAGCAGCCAGCTCAATAGTGGTTTATAAACAGGCAAAACAATAGCGGGCTATATACACATGAGACTACGAAGAGTAGATTATAATGGCTTGTGCTGCCAGTACCGCTCTCTCATCATTTAGTAGGTATATATATAGGCGTGTATTCTCATACTTTAGATGTTAGTGAGATCGACAAAAGATCGAGATATCACTTTTCGATAATAGAATATCGAAAATTCAACGACCCAGCCAAAACATAATTCAATCAATAAGTCTGCAAACTAAAAAGTAAAAAGTAACTCATATAGTTATTAAACTACCATGAATAGAAAACAGCCGACTCTTTTTTATCAATTATCTTTCAAAGTATATCGATACAATTAAAACCAATCTCCCGATACAGTAATATCGCTGCTTAATGGGCTTATCGCTCGACTTCCAACTCTACATGCAGCAGCAGGTCCCTTCACGCTTCGCGGTTTCGATAACAATTCGCGACACTATCAAATAACTTCCATGTTGGAAACATGAATCAACCCCAGAACCCAGACAGAACCCCCCTCTATACCACCATGAATCAAGCAGAGTTGCACAATAAAATCCATCTGAACTCGGAAGATATTCGCTACATCAAAAATCAATTTAATCAGTCAATAAATTCTAGAGTCGACTTGGATTTACCGAGTACCGAAGATGATTCACTGCGGAATCAGGTTCTATCATACATCCAACAATTCATAGATGAATCATTTGAGCTAGCAAGGTATTCACTAATCCTGGATGGAAAAGACATGGCCACTTCTAGCACATCGCTTGACTCCAATCTGGCCGAGGGGAAACAAGAAATCGAGCCGTTCGATATCGAATTAAATGAGAAATTACGGCAGTTGTATGCCAAAGTAGATGAGGAAACGTTAAAAGTGACTGAATTACGGCGAAACATGGCACAAGTGGCCAGTGCCAAATATCGGCAAAGGACGGAAACCGAGCAGAATCTGTTTCAAGAGATTCTTAATTCAACCCAGAAGAACCACGACGGAAACACCTCGTCTTCCAAATTCTCGCTTACGGAGTCAGAACATGACACTCTACGGCGGATCCAAACCGAGTTCGATCTCGCTTCAAAAGAGCTGACTCCTCTACAAGACCAAGTTCCGAATGCAAACGCCGAGCTATCGAAACTGTCCGAGTCCATCCAGTATCTACAAGACGAGATGTAATCTTTGTCCCGATGGAGCGAGCATAGCGTTTTCATAGTCCCATAACCTCTGCAAAGCAGAGCCACAGGTCTCTGGGCAGAGCCCAGCCACCGGAGGTACGCAGGGGAGGAGCTTCCCCCCTCGCCCCATGTTTCCCAGTAATTATTTATTATTTCAATTTACGACTTTTTGATCCATTTTCTATTAATTAGTCCTTAATGATTAAGGTGGCGGTTACACATATACACGGCTAGTTTGCTCTACTCCTCCTTAACACCACCGGCACCAGCGGTCTCAGCTTCAGAAATGGTCTTCTTGTCGGTCTTCACATCTGCTGCTGCTCCAAACATACTGGCGGTCTTGAAAGGACGCTTGAGATCGCCAGAAGCGGGCTTGCCAAAAACGTGGATTTGAACAATGTTGGCCTCGATAGCAGACTTAACCGGTAAAATGGATTGAATCAACAAAGGGTTGGTGTACTTCATGTACAAATGCATGAAGGCCATCATAGCGATACCTTGGAACACACCCTTAAGAGCACTGGTGATTTGACCAAGGTCGTACTCCTTGATGGTGGTGGTGACCAACTTGGATTCGGTCTGTCCACTCATAGCAGCGGGAGGCTCAACATACTTCAAAGTAGTCAAGTCATTTTTCTTGGTAATTTGATATCTAGTAAAGAAATAAAGTGCAAAGATGAGCACATTACTGGCGATATACAAGCCACGAACTCCAAGAAGGATAGTAGGATCCTCGAAATCGATTTTTTTAGACACTTGCATCATGACAAGCATGATGACAAGATTAGAGATAGCTGGGTTGACCATTTTTTTGTGATTTTTCGATGGAATATTCTGAAAATTTGCCAGGAAAGACCGAAAATTTCAAGCTGGGGGGTGTTAAGAAGTGACGAGGATCGTAGGCTGCGAAATAATAATAACTGCCAGGCTGTGAGAGAGTGCCGTACATAGGCTGCCAATGCTAGTATAACTGTTATCATATCTCCCAACAGCCAGTGACGGAAGAAGGTAAAGGAAGAAAGAAATTTTTCACTTGGCGTAACGCCGTACGCTCAGGGGGGCTGGTCGGACTGTCAGGCAGGCTACGCTATACGAAGTGGGCCGGATGTCTAGAGAGGCAGAGAAAGCATCAGATTATGGCCCACTTCGCTCGTCAGAGTCAATAGTAACAAGATACAACTCGAGCTTGGCTCGAGCAACCGGTCTGGGCGGAGCCCAGCCGCCGGAGGTAGAGAGAAAGGAGAGAAAAAAAATGGGTCACGGATGTGCTAGACAAAAAATCAATGTAGAAATGCTATAACAATCCATACAGAAATGACAGTTAGACTGAGATAAGTGGTTACCTTAGTAGTCCACCATATATGCTGAAGCCCCAGGGAACACAGGCGGAACGAAAAGCGCCAGTGGGAATCGGTGGAGTTGAAGTTGGCGGTTAGGAGCCCTCCGTTACCGCCAAACTCGCCCATCATGCTACGAACGGTGATTTCTCGCACATTGGGTGTCATGGTCGAGGTAAAGGTGATGTTCGCTGGCGTGCTAGCCCATTCTTTACTTGATGTATCGTATTCATAGTCTGTGATACACCCTTCATGATCATGACCAGTTAGAATAACCCCTCCGTATGGGTTACCGGGCTGGAATAGAGAGTTTAACAGCAACTCCGAAGACTCCTTGCTAAGATGGTTCTGCTCCCGGAGCGTTCCCCAAGAATAGTAGTTGAAAAATGTCGAATCTCTGCAAATAGGATCCTTTTTATATAATGGAATGTGGGTGAATAGGATCGTTGGTCCTTTAAAGTTACTTTGCTGAATGGATTTAATAAAGTCTAGAGTGTCTTGTTGAAATATCGGTTCTAGTGCTGGCCCGTCCAGCGATAGCGAATTAATGACAGCATACCTCCAAATGGGTTCCTCTTTCGACTCAACGACATAGTTCAGCTTTCCGTACACTGATTCATATCTATTGATCCGCTCGTATGTCATCTCTCCATTATATCCAATGTCATGGTTGCCACTGACATTTATAAATATTGGTTGGTCCGGCGATGCCGCCAACTGATCAGTGGTGAATATCCGGTTTTTGTACCTATCAGACCGACGATAGAATTCATCATCATCGATCCATTGACTCGATAATAGGTCGCCCATAGCGGCAATATGACTGGGCTGTAAATGATTCTTAAGTACACTATAGACATGACCTAGGAAATGATCGTTTCCATACACGTCTATTTTCTTCCTCAGAGAGGTATCTTTGTTAACTCCGGTTATTTGCGGGTCTCCAAATGCTAATATTTTAATCGTACTGTTGGGTTCGTCCCAGTTACACGACCATATCCTGTCAAACTGATAGATATATATATTCAGCATAATAGACAGGGAAATCAGCAAACAACTGATAGTCTTGACTACCAATATCAGGCCCATTTTGGTTTGATTCTGGCTGTTGGTTAGATCTCGCTGCTGGGTCGAGTCATTATTGGCGATATCCCAGTATCGCCAATATTAAGTCAGTAAACCATTTAGTCTCCTCTACAGTGTACTTACCACAATCCTAGCACAAAATATACATCCGGATCTTTAATTACGTCTAATATCCCGGCACAGTTGAGATTAGCTTGATGAGAGATCGGTCTGGTCAAAGTTCAAGCAAGATCCCCCTGTCTCGTCTTGCCGAGCAAGTACATCGTAGAGAACGCGGCTACCTACCAGCCATTGTTTCTCAGCTACTATGAGCGTTATGCACGATCGATTACCCCTGGATTTGCCAGTTCTGTGTATAACGGTTTGGCAAAATATTTTACCTGGTTTTATGGTCGGAGTCTGGCATATACTTAAACTATATAGATATATTAATAATTCACATACACAACTACAAGCCGTGTCGGTGTCGGTAGGTCTTATAATGTTTTATTTATTATTATTTCTATTATTATCAACCAGTATTAAGGTTTGATGCCGCCGATAATCTTATTTCTCATTGACAAGTTACTGACGTGGAATCTAATGTTATATATACACCGGAACTATATTTATACGTGAATAGCATTTGGATCTTTTTTAGTATTTACTTCATCTCCTCCAGTTCTACCATTACTGCGTTCAGATGCAATTTCTAGCCAAACTAATTAACCCGTTCGCGCCCCTATTACGACCGTTTCTACACCTGATACCGGCGCCAGTAGAAAAACTAGGCATCCTTTGGTTCGGTGACGAGAAATGCTATAATAATGTTTTCCGTAGGCTGGACCTTATATCTGACCCACAGTGCCTTTCCTTAGTCCTGGTGAAAACCTTCACATGGCTCTTGGTATTAATCTCATCGGTAGTTAAGTTGCCCCAGATGCTCTACATAGTCCAATCTCAATCAACTGAATCCATTTCGACCTTCGCATACATAATAGAATCTCTCTCGGATGTCATCGATACATCATATAACTATCGAGTAGGGTTCCCTCTCTGGTCATATCTGGAAAGTACCCTTATAGCACTGCAAAATATTATCATCACAATGCTACTTTTGGTCTATAGTGGCAAGCGAAATATTTCCGCTATTTTTATAGCCACCATATCAATATTCGCTTCAGTAATTATTAATCCCTCTTCAAAGATAATCGACCATTGGAGTCTAATTGCCATTCAAAGGTTTGCTATACCGCTTCCCCTCCTGAGCAGACTAGTGCAACTCGGGACCTTCTGGAAAAGCGAGTCAAATGGCCAGCTTAGCGGAATTACGTTAGCAACTTATATCATAACGAGTCTTGGTAGATTATTAGCCATCGGGGGAGGAGGCGATGTTTTATTGATCGTTGTTACCATCGGCACTTTTTTAACCGATTCTGCTTTAGCGTTCATTTACTACCAACGGCGACGTCTGAGAACGAGAAGCGACGGAGAAAGTCTCTCCTATTATTCTCAGGCAAATGACCACAAGAATTATAATTTTTTTGATTGATGATCACTCTAAAGGTAATGGTTTATTCGTTCGGTACAGTGTTCTGAGGATATCAAGATGATTAAGACCATCATATCGCCTATGAACATACGTTCGATATAAAGAGATAAACTAGTTTCATAATAATTATAATATTAAACGGAAAATGCTAAAAATGAGCAAATAAATAAATGAAGAAAGAGTAATTCGAGTCTATCTACTTCAACTTTCAGCAAGAAATGGCATGGATTGATGGAACCAAAGACCAAGTCTAAATCTACTATCGGTTCGCGAAGTATAGCCCAATGGATTATGCTATACAATTGGCTGCGAAACATCAGATATGGGTCTAGTAATGCTTAAACTGTATGGTTTGGATTGAGAGTTTCATTGCAGTTGTTCTTTGTCCGATTGGCTAGTATGGCATACTTGCAACAGGATATGATTATAATGGTTGTAATATTATATTAGTAGAGTAATAGTAAAAACAGCTATTGTCAGAACAAAAGACGAAAAACGTTACAAGGAGGACAGGATGGTTTTATCGCGTTATAATATTGGATGATATTGTTACTGCGTTATGACTTTGATATGCTGGAATTTTGGTGCTGTGATGATGGGATGATTTTGAAGTCTTGATGATTATCATGTGGTTATTATCATGATATGATGCATTGTTATGATGTTACCATGTCCGATGTTTTGATAATTGAGCTATGATGCTGTGAGGATGATGTTAAGATGGTTGTGAATTTGTTAGGATGATCGGAAGATTTGAAGTCTTGATGATTATGATGTGTCGTTATGATGTTATTCGCTGACAGGCTGTGAATTTGAGAAATGGCAGAGATAAGAGATAGAAGTTCGACGGGATAGAATTGAACCCCTAATAATGAATAGAAGACCGACGCGGTGGAACGAACTCCGGATAGTCTATAGAAGATCAACGGGGTTTACCCCGGATAGTCAATAGAAGATCGACGGACTTGAACGAACCTCCTGCCAGTCAATAATTGATCGACGAGACGGAATGAACCCCGGAGAATGCAAAAAAAGATGCCCGCCATGACTCAGGCCAAATGAAAGTGATAAGCATCTCCTTGTGATTTACGGTATCATTCCTCTCTGATCTATCTCTTTCTACCGGTTCGAAATGTTGAACCAGCACTTCATAATCTGGCAGTACAGCGGAATGCTATTTTGCACTTAATTTGGCCAAGTTATGGACATTTCTCAATAATTCTGAAAATGTTAGTAACCGGAACCTCGCGACTTCAAGTGTCATTCAACATACCATACAGTCCTGTGTATCATCAACGACTTCTGTACATCATTCATTGTGTGTCATCAACGACCTGTAAATCATCCATGCCAATATTTGATCATCCATAGCTTATTCAGTTCACCATGAGTAGCTTAATTGAAACACCATCCAGAACATTTAATCAGTGTCTTGTCCCATAACTCATCGTCGTGACGGTCATAACTTCTTCAGTGTACCGTCTACAGCTGAGTTGTACCATCATTTCTTCTTTCCCCATAATAACCCTATTGCATTGTGCCGAAAGGGCACCCAATGAATAATGCCAGAAAAGGCACTTTTACAAGCGGCAAGTGACAGCAGCTCCATAAACGTATAGTAATAATAATTGAAATCCACCTATTCATAGTCATCAAAACACAAGCAGAGAATGGGGATTATAACATCACCAAAGATGATATCACCAAGCTTAGTGAAGACTTTGTGAATTGTGTGGAACATAGTTAATCGCTGAACTGTGAAAGAAACTAGTAAGAGTAGTATTTAGAGTGCTTCTGATAGTTCTGAAAATATTTTATGAAGAAAGAAAAACAAGAAAAAAATAGCACTTGAGGGCTTGTTTTATATTATTTTGTCTGGCCTCTTGCCATATCAAAAGTCGGTGAAAAGCGAATTGACTCACACATAATGTTTATGGATGAATTGTGAGGTAACATAATCTTTAGCCTCAATTGAATCTATACGGTAAACATTATGGCTCAGGTATGCGTTTGCGGTGAAGTATGCAGGCATATTCGCACATACTACCACTTTGAAGATCAGAATGGCTGTTTGTTATGGAAGAAAATTGATTTGATTATGAAAAGTCTGTATATGCCGCTACAATCAGTAAGCGTACGCGGACAGTAAAGTTATGGGTTCAATATAAAGGTATCCCCTTCAAGAGCATTCGTTATGGCAGAGGAAACATTATCATCGCTCAGCTACTCCCATCTGTTGTTCAGCAAACAAACATATTCACGTCCTCTTTGTGGAAGTCCATTAAAACATTGTATAACGTGGGAACATAAATGAGATGATATGTTCTTGTCATAAAGTTTCATGGCAAATGTATACCAACTTCATACAATATAGGGTCTTAATGACATCCACTCTGAACCCAGCAACTGTGTATCAGCTTCAAACAACTATTCAACCACCTGCTAAAGTCAATGTTTGTTTTTATCAAAAGATAGGAACACTAATATTTGTTTGAACAGTGCAATCATCTATTTATCTCTGAAGTCAAAGATGTAAACTTCATTACCGTAGGAGCTATTTATTTATTCACCAGCAAAACCTGAAATTCTGCTAAAGGACTATTGAGGTTAGGGCACATGCATTGCAGAGATCTTTCAAAACCAGCCCCGGGTTAGGGCATTCATTGACATTTGAACTTCAATAATCGACGGATAGAATCACCGTCGTCACCACTAACTCTCGCACTCTTTCACAATTGATAGAGAATAAGAGCAATTTTATTTCTCTTCTAGGTTGACAAGATTCGTGAAGAGGGAGGATATTTTGACTATTAGAAGTGCGCACGACTGCGGGATAAGCCAAAGTTTGTTTATTGTGTACGGGATATTCAACAATGAGCGAGCCTAAACTTAAGAATGAGGTTGATCAAGACGAAGATATACCTGAAATTTCATCGAACGTTCATGATGACGACGAAGGAGAAGAAGGAAGCGGAAGCGATGTCGGTGTGAATGATGATTCTTCCGAGGAAGAAGAAGACGATGATGAAGAAGAGATTGAAAAGGTAGGTGTTACAACCAGCAACAGTCCTTTTATTGGCAGTGCCAGGCTGTCGTATAAAGTATGATGAGGCAAAACAAAGTACTAACTAGAACAAACAGGTCCGAAAAGGATTCATTGTCGATGACGATGAAGAGGAAGAGGAAGAGGTTGGGGGTTCATCAAAAAAGAGAAGAAAGAAGAGAAGAAGAGCCACTGCTTTCGCTTCTGGAGAAGAAGGAAATACAGAAGCCGGCGGCGATGACGAAGGAGCTGGTGAGAGACAAAGATCCACTCGAGTCAGCGATGAAGAGTTGGACCAGGATGATCTTGATCTGTTGTTAGAGAATACCGGAGGGTATAGGAAGGAACAAGAAAAAAGGTTCAAGCGACTAAAGAGAGCCGAAGGAGCAGAGGATGATACCTCAAGACAATCTCGGGGTCTAACTGATATGTTTTCTGATGAAGAAGAAGATCGTGGAGACGATGATGATGAACAAGGTCAAATTAGATCTCGATTGCCAGGTGACGAGTTTGACGATTTCATTGAGGAAGATGAATTTTCAGATGAAGAAGCCCGTCGTCAAGAAGAGGCGGAAATTCGTACTGGAAGAGCAACCAAAACTGCTAGGGCCGGTCCTGCTGCTTTAAGTAGTCAGTTGACAGGAATTGATGAAGATAAGCTGGGAGAGATCTATGAAGTTTTCGGCGATGGCGAAGAGTACGAATGGGCCCTAGAAGGTGAAGGTGAAGGCATGCTTTCTGGCGGTGAAGATAATGAGTTTTCCGGTGCCGGTAGAGAAGGAACAAGTAGAGATAAGTCAGGAGCTCCAGAGTTAAAGGATGTATTTGAACCTAGTGAACTGGCTGCCAGGCTTCTAACTGACGATGACAATGCAATCAGAGTTAAAGATACTCCCGAACGGTATCAGCTGTTGAGATCCGTATTGAAGTCTGATTACGAATTGAATGAAGATGACTTTGCTGCTGAACAACAATGGGTTGCCGACAAACTAAGTAGTTCAAAGACGTTAATGTTCATTGCTAAACCCCACCTTCGAGAACCTTTTCAAAATGCTGTTCATAAGGTTATTGAATTCATATCTCGTGATCATCTTGAAGTACCGTTTATTTGGTTTCATAGAAAGGACTATATAAGCTACGCGCATTCAACTGATGTCAAGAGAGAGAGCTACGAATCGAATAGTAGAGAATCTGTTAGTGAAATGCTGCTAAGTTTGGATGACCTGTGGAAAATCGTGCTTCTTGATATTGAGTTCCACGGACTTGTAGAGAAAAGGAATTCTGTTGACAAGATCTTTAAATCGTTTAATATCCATGATTCTGTCTTTGAATCTCTATTTAAACAGGCGAAAACGTTGGTTGAATATCAAGATTTGACTGATTATCTTCAATTTAGATACTCTTCCTTGATTAAAGATAACCAGCTATTGTCCAGATATGATGACGATGGCCAACCTAACAACGGTACTACCTCTAAACGTCATAGCAGATTTGCAAGATTCGAACGAATTAGAGAGGGTCCTATTTATAATGTTGTCCGAGCATTTTGTATCAGCGCAGATCATCTAGGTGAGAATATATCGTCTGATCAGAGACTGTTCTTCTCTGAAGATCCTCCAGAACGTCCCGAGGTACTCGCCGAACAATACATTAAAGAGGGTGATGAAACTACAACGGCCGATTACATTCTTGATTCTGCCCGATTAATGGCCGCCGAAGAGATTTTCTATGACCCCAAGGTTCGTAAAAGTATCCGAGACAAGTTCTCGCAACAAGCTAAAATTGACATCGTTTTGACTGATAAGGGAAGTAAGAAAATCAACGAAGCTAGTCCTTATATTGATTTCAAATACTCGATTAACCGTGGATTTGAGGAACTTCGTCTCAAACCAGAGCTGTTTTTGCGAATGTTGCAAGCTGAATCCGAAGGCTTGGTTATTGTAAGAGTCAGCTATCCAGATTATAAAGTAACGTTATTTGAGAAGATTCTCACGCGATTCTTTATTTCCGATAACGTATCGGATATTGCCGCGGCCTGGAATACAAATCGTAGAATCGTTCTTAAAGAAGCTTCTCGTAAATTCGTGCCTTTGATTTGTCGTAACATTAAAGAAGATTTGAAAATCGATTGTCTACGATCATTATACTTTGATATACGTAAACAGTTTGGCGAGAGGCTCAACCAAGCTCCTTATAAGCCTCCTGGATATGTTGCCGGTACAACTGCAAGAGTACTCGCTATCACACCCGGCATGGGGAACTTTGCAAATGATGCAGTTCTTGCTATTTTAGTTGACGAAGAAGGACAAGCAGTCGAATCTCTGAAGTTAGGAAATCCAAGACATGTAGAATTCCGTCAACAATTAGTTGAATTGGTTAAAAGACGCAGTCCTGATGTTATTGGTATGGCAGGATTTACTGTGAATTCTGTTAAGTTTTTCCAAATTTTACAAGAGATTGTTAAGGAAGAAGAACTCGTCCCTGGTGGGGATGCTGATGAGGCAGACAATTCCCTTCTCCAAGTCGTTTGGGTTCAAGACGAAGTCGCCAGATTATACCAACACTCTAATAGAGCACTTTTGGAGTTCCCTGATCAACCGAAGCTTGGCCGTTATTGTATTGCTCTTGCCCGCTATCTCCAATCCCCATTATGCGAATATGCAGCATTGGGAAAAGAGATATCTGCCATTTCCATTCACCCGTCTCAAACACTATTGCCTGAGCAAATGTTCAGAGAGGCTGTCGAAAGTGTTTTTGTAGACTATATCAACCTAGTTGGTTTGGATATTAATGATGTTGTGCGGAACCAATACACTGCAAATTTGCTACCATATATTAGTGGATTAGGTCCACGTAAGGCATCTGGTGTTTTGCAAGGTGTTCAAGCACATAATGGACAAATTGCTAACCGTGGAGAACTCATCACTTCTCATATTACCACCAAGAACGTATTTTTCAATTGTGCTAGTTTCTTACGAATTCCTTATGATAAACGAACCATAAAGAATGAAGATACTGAACCTTTAGATGCTACCCGAATCCATCCTGAAGATTATGATTTGGCTCGTAAAATGGCTGCTGATGCTCTTGAACTTGATGAAGAGGATTTGGCACAACTTGAAAATTCATCTGGTGGAGTAATTGCGCAACTTCTTAGTGACGACTTGGAAAAGCTGAATGAGCTCATTCTGGAACAATATGCAGTAGAATTGGAAAAGAAATACAACCGAAAGAAAAGTCATACCTTGGAATTGATCAGAGAAGAACTTCACAATCACTATGGTGAGAAGCGAGCAGCTCTTCAACCACTGACGGAATTCCAAATCTTTACTATGCTTACCGGTGAAACAAGAGAAAGTTTGCATAATGGCACAGTTGTTCCTGTTGTTGTCCGTCGGACCAATGATCGAGCCCTAACTGTAGAATTAACAAATGGCATTGAGGGCACTGTTGATAGTCTAGATATGACGGATGAGAGAAATATTGCTCATCCAAGCTCATTATTCAGTTTTGGAGCAACCATCCAAGCAGTTATTTTGAATATTGACTATAAGTTTCTGACTGCTAAACTAAGTACGAGACAACTGGCTATCAAAGATGCTCTCGAGAAAGCTAGACGAAGCAAGAATAGAGATTCTAAAAAATGGAATATTGCTGCCGAAGACGCTGATAGAAGAAAGGTCGAACTGAAGCATGAGCAAGAGAAGAAGTCCCGTCGTATCATCAAGCATCCGTTATTCAGATTGTTTAACAGTAAACAAGCAGAAGAATATCTAGCTCCTCTGCAGCGAGGTGATCTGGTGATTCGCCCCTCGTCAAGAGGAAATGATCATATTGCAATTACTTGGAAGATTTCGGAAATGCTATTTCAGCATTTGGATATTCTCGAAGTAGACAAGCCTAATGAATATTCGCTGGGGCAAATTCTTTCAGTTGGCAAGTCGAGGTATAGTGATTTGGATGAGCTTATTATCATGCATGTCCAAGCCATGGCCAGAAAGGTTGATGAAATGGTGTCCAGTGATAAATTCCAGAAAGGATCCCGTGGTGACGTTGAAAAATGGCTTACTGCTTATACCGATGCTAGTGCCAATCGATCTGTATATGCATTTTGCTTTGATCACAAGCACCCTGGTTATTTCCTGCTATGTTTCAAGACAAGTAGAAACACCCCGGTTCAGACATGGAATGTCAAGGTTATCCCTAATGGATTTGAGTTAATGAATAACAACTATGCCGATGTTCCTTCATTATGTAATGGTTTCAAAAAGATTTTCATGTCAAGGATCGCCGCCAGTGGAGTAAGGCGATAAAAAGATTTGTATCTGTTGTTTATATTTTGATTTTGTATAATTATATTATGTTTGTTTTTATTAAAGTATTGGCTAGTGAAGGAGGTTTGCCCTTTCTTTTCGGATCATTATTATGGGGTTTCCCTGCATTTTTATGGTTTGCGGATGATCTAATTGTCGGTGATGGCGATAGCAATCATTTTTTATTGTTGGTATAGATTTATCGAGGGTTAGGATGTACCCGTTTTGGGAAGTTTCAGGGGGTTTGAAAGCTAGCTAATGTTGTTATCAGGAGACAGTGAGATTAATCAGTAGGCATGTCAAGGAGTTGTTAGCATAGTACGTCCAGTCTTACTTAAAGGTATTAAGTAGATGTTCGTGTAAAAGCCAGGTAAAATACTAACAGTAGGAGAGCAGATAGTGATGCAAATGGCGAATATAAGCTGTGAAACATTCCGTTTTTAGTATACTCGCAATGGTATAAAATATCCATGGCACGCCATCAAACACTAGCAACTTCTAGAAATTCTCTACCTTAAGAAAACCTAGTAAATAGAGAGACAAATTGTCTTTTCTTTGCCCTTAAATTCACTGCTGATTATTCCTATATAGGCACGTGGGGATAGCGCCGTGCTGCCCCTTATCGGAGGCTATTCCAGGTTCTCCAACATCGTTAGCTTCGGCTGTGTCGAATTCAATCTATCTATTGCTAGACCAATCTAATTCATAAAGGCAGGTGGAAACATAGACATTTGCATTTTTCTGTGGACTCTGGCGGCTTGTATACTGGGCCGAAATACTTCCGGTTTGTTTCTAATTTTCCTCAAGCAATCCAAATCTGTGGCCATAGCATTTAGGTTCATTCTTGTCATATTACATCAGCTCATGCATGGAAAACGAAACGCCAATGTCCAGTTCATTATAGCAAACAATCCTTCTCGCACTCTTGTCTCTTTTTCAGTTTATGATGACATCCTCTGTTGAGTCCCATCCCCTTCGAATATATCCTCTAGTAGGTATCGTCGTTGCAATATGTGGTAATGTCTTGATTAGCGTAGCGCTGAATATACAACGATACGCCCATGTGAGGTTGGATAGACGTAAGCAGCAGCGAAGGCAAGTGCACAATGGTGAAAGTGACGGTTCTTCATTTATGGGTGATGGAATATGGTGGTTAGGAATCGTGATTATGACGATAGGAGAGACTGGGAATTTCCTGGCATATGGAATTGCTCCTCCCTCGGTGGTTTCACCATTGGGGGTATTTGCTTTATTGTCCAACTGTATTATAGCACCGGTATTTTTTAATGAAAAACTGAAGAGAGGCGATATTATTGGAGTAGCAGTTTCAATTGTGGGGATACTACTAGTGATATTCTCTGTTCAACAGCCCGATGATGATCGGGTTGGTCGGGATCCACTGGATGATATACACGAGACAATAGGTCAGGTTTCTTTTCGAGCATATGCATTGGTAACCATTGTACTTGCGGTGGTGTTGATATTCATATTACCTGCCGATGGGACCAACGCTGGTGGTGAGGACGAAGATAGGAATAGGCGGAAGCTGTATGGGAAAAGGAAAGGTTGTAGTACAAAAATGCATGGTTATCGCCGATCCAATGATGCAATCATTAGCGATGGTGGTGGTGGTGGTGGTGGTAGCTCGTTAAAAGATATCGTAGAAAACGAGAGTGCATTTGAAGAGACGGGTACGTGCGGTGCAAGAAATGGAGATACTTTGTCTATTGATGTACTTGGAGCCGTTGATATTTCTAACAACGGTGGAACAGATCCTGTTATCAATGTTTCTGGATCCCAATCCGACCATTCAGCTCATTCATCTCATTTGTCCCGCCCAACTACAACAACCCCTGGATCTAGTTATAGCTCTAATTACCGATCTCGTCCACACTCTCATTCCCACCATGCCAGTTTTGACTCAAGACCTCCTGAAAATCTTTGGATTCTTTTCGGGAACATATCATTAGTTGCTCTTTTAGGAGCCTATACTGCATTATGTACAAAATGCTTAAGTGGTCTATTGCGATACAATCTTCTACGAGCATTAACTCTCAAAACAACCTATATTCTAGCATTTTTGGTAATCTCGACAGCAGCGTTCCAGGTGCTGTTTCTTAACCGAGCATTAAAGCACTTCCCTTCGACATTGGTAATTCCCGTTAATTTTGTGTTTTTCACGATCTCAGTGATCGCTGGATCGGAAGTGGTATTCCATGATTTCGATGACGATTATGACGTGAATCATTCCATTATGTTTATTGTTGGGTGTATTTTCACATTTATCGGAGTGTGGCTGATTGCTTCTGACTCTACGGGTGATGGTGGAGATGGCCAAAGCCATGAGACTGATGGGCTTGCGTCTAATAGTGAAGTTGGGTATTTGCATGATACTGCTATTCAAGATACAGTCACGACGCCTTTATTAGAGAGCTATTCAAGAGCTCCATTGTACCGAGATCATTCATATTCCCGTGGGCCCCATTCACGTAATCATTCCATTGATTACCCTCCATCGCAGTCCTGGGGCAGCTCTCATGAATCGATTCCGTTTGCATTAACTGCTCCTGGGGTCTATATAGGGCAAGTTCTTCATTCGAAGCGGAGTATAGGGTTTGACAGTGTAGAAGAAACGACCGTCGCATCTGCAGTTGTTCATCGTGAGTAGAAGCAGTCATCACTGAAGACGTCTGTATTTCCTATATAATAATACTCTTTTTTATTTATTTGTTTAATTGATAAATTCTTTTTTTGATATAGAGTAAGAATTTGCCTGGTTTGGTAACTATTGTGCGGATCCTGATAAGATAAGGACTATTAACGGAATTATCCCCTATATATGCCTTCTCCAATTCATCTCTTTATTTATTATACAAATCACTGTCGGGAGATTGTCACCACCATACCATCGGCGGCAGCGGACACGCTAGATTCGGAAATTACTTTCTCCATCCAAGACGTGCTCGATATTTGAATGCGAAAAGCTCGTCCGAGGTGCATCTGGTTATGCAGTGGCTGGTCCTAGCGAGTTCCAGTCAAGAGTGATACAGGAGAGCAGATTCACCAGCCTAATTGCAGCCCCTAATACTCGCGCTCTAGCCGAATAAGAAACGAGACAAGAAGGGGCCCCCCGGAAAAACTTCGCACTAGTATTCTCAAGAGCTGTCTCTTCCGGCTTTTTCTTGAGCGGATGGCTCTTTCTACGCGTCGTTCCTACCTACACATGTGCAGGCAGGCAGGCTCCATCGGTGTCCGATACCTCATGTACCTTTCATGTACCCGGAGTCTCTCTCTCTATACAGCATTACTGGATTACGCAAAAGTAAAACATTTGTAGCCAGAGCCACTGCCATATACATAAAGCTTGGATGTACTTAAATCTGCAAAGGCGTAACGCCCATATCAGTAAAACTCCGCTAGGCAGAATCAGCTACTGGACGTATCTTTTAGAATACCAACCTCATCATCCAGAAGGGAGAGGTCGATTCGATAGGGACTAACTCATCTCTAACGAGCTACTATAAACTCGCGCGGTCTATGCTCGCACAACCTTATATCCTATACTATATAAACGAATACACCTTTTATCAAACACCACACCACTCACCATCAACTGTACTGTCTCGTACAACTGCGCTCAATAACCATTCTATAATCCCACCTGCCGCAACCCCCACCCGGACTCTAGGTCTAATATCACAAGGCCCCAAATCTTTCAAATTTTTGTAACGCCTAACCCTTCTGGAAATAACCATTTATTTATAAGCTCGAAGAGAGGCTACCAATTCGTATTTATTTATAAGCTGGAAGAGTGGCCACCAATCATAATATTTTGTTTCAGTTGTATTCTGTCTCTAATATATAAAACGCTGGCGAACGTTAACGGGATCGAACTAGAAATAAGTATTCTCGGTTATTAAATTTGGTGGAAAGTCAAGACTGAAAATCAATAGCCCCATTATATATAGTAAGGGCCCAAATAATCCCTCACATTATTTTCTATCCTCTCGGGGACAACTGGTGTGATAATTAGATATTGGTTGGCTGAAATACAATCCCTCGGATCTCTATCGAACGTGTTATCTGTAAGTGATTTGCAATCGGGTGATTTTTGGAGAACCGAATATTAGTCCTTGATGAATATCAGTCCTTGACGAATATTAGTCCTTGACTTGTCCTGAAACATAACTAACATAGATATATATGTGCAGAGACCGCTTAACATACAGTATGGGTTTGTCGCACGGTTTAAATCAATTTGTTGATTATGAACTAGCTAGCTCGCAATTGGCTTTGACAAGTGATGGCAACAGAGGCTCGATTGTATCGAACGTCACGACCTCTTTTAGTTCACTTGCCAGTGATCTGGTGTCGAAATGCTTTCTATGCCAAGATCCTCAGGGATGGGGCCCAGTTTCTGAAAGTCAGTTCAGCCTGACTCCATGCTTTGTGGACGGTGTTGTGCTGAGTTTCCCCAACTTGCTACTTTTGACTTTGGGAAGTTACCAGATTTATAAACTTTCGAAACAGAAACCATTACCCACCACTTGGGACTGGAAGTTTGTATCAAAATTGACCCTTGTTGGAGTTCAAGTAGCTCTTTACTTGATGGCTACTCTTTATAGCTTGCTTGGATCTAAGGAACCACTAAAGGATATTTCCGTATGGTCACCAATTATTTCCATCATCTCTTTAGGCGTGGCCTTCTCATTGCATGTGACCGAATACGCCAGAACAAATATTCCTAATGGAGTGCTGTTGTTCTACTGGTTGCTTTCACCAATCATGCTGGTCTTCAAGATTTATGACCTGTATATTGGTGATAAGTTTGTCAGTCATGGTAGTAGGACTTATAGCATTCTATTTGTACTTGCAGCAATAAATGGTCTTATCATCTTATTTGTTGAAAGATTGTTTCATCGCCGAAGATGCTCATATGATGCTTTGTTGGATGAGGTAGCTGCTGAAAAAAGTCCCGAAGAAAACGCGGATCTCTTTGCTCAACTGACGTTTACTTGGATGACTCCATTGATGAGACAAGGCTATAAAACATATCTTACTGAGGAAGATTTGCCTCCGTTGCCATCATCCAACGCAACCACCAAGACTTCGGACATATTTGATAAGTATTGGCATAAGGAGCTTGAAAATTCCACTAGCCCTTCATTGGTCAAGGTCCTGGCTAAGGCATTTGGAGGAACTTTTATGATTGGAGGAGTCTTCAAAGCAGTCCAAGACGTGTTATCATTTGCTCAGCCTCAGTTACTGAGATTGCTGATCACATTTGTAAATGACTACAATTCTTCCGAATCTGGTACCGTTCCTTTAAGTAAAGGATTTGCTATTGCTGCTGCCATGTTTCTTGTATCCGTTTTACAAACAGTAGCTCTTCACCAATACTTCCAAAGAGCGTTTGGAACTGGTATGAGACTCAAGTCGAGTTTGACGTCCGCTATTTTCAAAAAGTCCTTGGTTCTTTCTAACGAAGATAGATCGCAAAAGTCGACTGGAGATATTGTAAACCTCATGTCGGTTGATACACAGAGACTACAGGATCTTTGTCAATACGGTCAAACCATTTGGTCTGGCCCATTTCAAATTTTCCTTTGCTTGGCCAGTTTATACAACATTTTAGGCAACTCAATGTGGGCTGGCGTCGCCGTAATGGTTATTATGATCCCTATTAACTCTTATCTTGCTAATATTCAAAAAGAACTGCAAAAGCATCAAATGAAGAACAAGGATCAGAGAACCCGTCTTACTTCTGAGATTCTAACAAATGTTAAGAGTTTGAAGTTATATGGGTGGGAATTGCCATTTATTTCCAAACTTAATCACGTCCGTAATGATCTAGAATTGGTCACTTTGAAGCGGATTGGATTGTTCTCTTCTCTCACTTCATTCTTATGGAGTTGCGCACCTTTCCTCGTATCATGTTCGACTTTTGCTATATTTGTATGGACCCAGGATCGCCCTCTCACTACTGATATTGTTTTCCCTGCTTTGACACTTTTCAATCTTCTTAGTTTTCCATTGGCGGTCATTCCTATGGTTGTTAGCGCTTTGGTTGAAGCGTCTGTGGCTGCTGGTCGATTAACTTCGTTCTTAACTTCTGAGGAGTTACAACCCGATGCCGTTGAAAGACTTCCTAGGGCTACAGAATCTGGTGAAGAGGCTGTTACTATTAAAGCTGGTACTTTCCTCTGGCAACGCAAGCCAGAATATAAGATCGCTCTTGCCAATATCAACTTCCAAGCTCGCAAAGGTGAACTTGCTTGTATCGTTGGAAGAGTCGGCTCGGGTAAGTCTTCGTTATTGCAATCTATCCTAGGCGACCTTCATAAATCCGAGGGTCATGTCACAGTCAAGGGCAAAGTCGCCTATGTTGCTCAAGTGCCATGGATCATGAATGCTACCGTAAAAGAGAACATACTCTTTGGGTGTAAATATGATCCCGAATTTTACAAAAGAACTGTGGATGCCTGTGCATTGTCTGATGATTTTGATATCTTGCCCAAGGGTGATGAAACTCAAGTGGGTGAAAAGGGAATCTCTCTGTCTGGTGGTCAAAAGGCTAGACTAAGTTTGGCTCGTTCGGTCTATGCTCGTGCTGATGTGTACCTTTTAGATGACCCATTGTCTGCTGTCGATGAGCACGTTGGACGTCATATTATCGACAATGTCCTAGGTGCGCAAGGATTACTGGCTAGTAAGACAATTGTCCTGGCTACTAATTCCATCCCTGTCCTTTCTCAAGCTGATACTATTTGCATGATTTCGGCAGGACGTATCGTTGAATGTGGCGAATTGGCCGAGGTCATGAGCAACAAGGGAGCCATTTATTCGTTAATTGCTGATTTCGGTAAGAAGCCTCGTGCTACCTCAAGTGACGCTAGTTCTAGAACTGCTTTAGAAGAAGGAGTGTCCAGCGAGCCTCCTAGTGGAACCCCATCTGCTGCTCCAAGTGAAACAAATCTATCCAATATTCTGACTAAAAGGAGGCGTCGTGATAGTACCCACACTTTGCGTAGAGCCAGTATTGCCAGTTTCAGCAAACCAACAATTGATGATGAAAATGACGATAAAGATGAAAATAAGGAACATTCTGAACAGGGTAAAGTTAAATGGGACGTTTATATTGAATACGCTAAAGCCTCTAGCATGTGGGGAGTTATCTGCTATTTGGTCATGCTTGTAATTTCTACTGGTCTCTCGGTTGCTGGTAATATTTGGTTGAAGTATTGGTCAGAAGTTAATACTGGATCGCATGGTAATCCTCATGTTGGTATGTATTTGGGTGTCTATGCAGCATTCGGTATTGGCTCTGCTATCCTTATGGTAGTCCAATCGATTATTCTTATGATCTATTGTGCTATTCATAGTGCCAGGAAGCTTCATGATAGTATGCTTAATTCTGTTATTAGAGCTCCTATGTCGTTCTTCGAGACTACTCCTCTTGGACGCATTATCAACAGATTTTCAAATGATGTTTATCGTGTAGATCAAGTCTTGGCTAGAACATTCGCACAATTTTTCAACAACACTGTAAAGGTGTTTTACACGCTTTTGGTAATTACCTTTTCCACGCCTCAATTCTTGTTATTCGCTGCTCCACTTGCGTTCTTGTATGTCTACTACCAAAGATATTACTTGAGAACTTCTCGTGAACTCAAAAGATTGGACAGTGTTTCAAAGAGTCCTATTTATGCCCATTTCCAAGAAACTCTGGGTGGTATTAGTACTGTGCGAGCCTATGACCAACAAAGTAGGTTCAATTTCATTAATGAAAGCCGTCTTGATATTAACTTGAAGGCTTATTATCCAACAATCAGTGCTAATAGATGGCTGGCAGTCCGACTTGAATTCATTGGCTCGTTTATTATTCTAGCTGCTGCTGGATTGGCTATCATCACATTGCCGTCTGGTAGATTAACTGCTGGTACAATTGGTTTAGCTATGTCTTATGCGCTTCAAATCACCCAGTCATTGAACTGGATTGTCCGAATGACTGTAGAAGTTGAAACCAATATTGTATCGGTCGAACGTATTCTTGAGTACAGTCGTCTTGAGAGCGAGGCTCCTGAAATTATTGCTAATAGCAGACCTGCTGCTACCTGGCCCACCAGTGGAGCAGTTGTCTTTGATGATTACTCTGTCAGATATAGACCCGGCCTACCATTAGTGCTGAAAAACATTAACTTGGATATCAAGCCTAAAGAAAAGATCGGTATTGTCGGTCGAACCGGTGCAGGTAAATCATCATTGACGTTGGCTCTTTTCAGAATAATTGAAGCTGCTGGAGGACATATAGATATTGATTCAGTTGACACCAGTTTAATTGGACTTCGCGATTTGAGACAGCGATTATCTATCATTCCACAGGATTCACAAGCTTTCGAAGGCACCATTCGTGATAATATCGATCCTGAAGGAGTTCATGATGACACTGAATTGTGGAGGGTACTCGAGTTATCGCATCTTAAAGAGCATGTCAAGTCCATGGCCGAGGGACTTGAATCGAAGGTCAATGAAGGAGGATCTAATCTGTCAGTTGGACAGAGACAGTTGATGTGCCTTGCCAGAGCATTACTGACACCTTCCAAGGTTCTCGTCTTAGATGAGGCAACTGCTGCAGTTGATGTCGAAACCGATCACGTTTTGCAAGAAACAATTAGAAATCAATTCAATGATCGAACGATTCTCACTATTGCCCATCGTCTTAATACGATTATGGATAGTGATAGAATTGTTGTTCTCAGTGCTGGTCAAGTAGCAGAGTTTGATTCTCCAGAAAGGCTTTTGCAAAATAAGGATTCAATGTTTTATTCCCTTGCTAAGCAAGGAGGATTTGTCGAGGAAGAATAATCTAGGCAACATCGATGATTTGTAGTTATAATAAATAAAATAAAATCAACATAATCATTAGTATTTGTTTATAGATAGATATAGAGGCAGGCAGGCATTGTCGAAAGGGCGAGCATCGTAACGAGACAGAAATTACATATTTCATTAAAAGCACTAAATAAAGAATCTCTACAGATGATAATCTAATAAAAAGACAAGGACGCATACGCATATTACTGTTATACATGGCTACATTGCAGTTTATCTTGTCACTGAGCAGGAACTTCATTAGTATCGGAAATTATTGGCACTTGTTCTCCAGCAGGATTGGCGTTCACAGCAGAGCTGTCAACGTTGTGGAAGTCAAGGATCTCGGAATACATCATTACTTTCCAAGCATCGACAGGAAGGTCCGCGTCGTTGAACGACCAGTCGAATTTCTCATCAGCGACTGGTTCATCAGTTGGATCATGGTAAGGAGCGAGGTATGGGTGAGCCAATGCATCACTGGCAGTAATACGCTTACGAGGATCAAACACAAGCATTTTCTCCATGAGATCAATGGCATCAGGATCGCCGTTCTTGAATTTCTGAGATAATGGGATTCGTTCTCGCTTAGGTAAGGACTTGACGAATCTCAAGGTATTTTCACTGCCAATGGTTTCAATGACATCTGCTGGCGGACTACCTAATAACTCGGTAATAATGGAAAATTGATGGACGTGGTCCTGGCCTGGGAACAACGGCTTACCTTCGAGCATTTCTGCAAAGATACAACCCGCACTCCAGATATCGACCTCGATGTCATATTTCTGCCAAGTAAGCATGATTTCTGGCGCCCGATAGTATCTGGTCGATACGTAACCAGTCATTTGTGGGTCTTGAATACGGGCCAATCCGAAATCGCAGATTTTCAAATCACAGTTCTCGTTAATGAGAATGTTACTTGGTTTCAAGTCACGGTGTACCACTCCAGCAGAATGGACGTATTTCAATCCTCTTAGGATTTGATATAAGAAATATTGAATAAACTGCTTTTCTAGTGGACGAGAAGTCAGTAAACGATGAAGATCGGTTCCTAATAGCTCGGTAACAAAGTAAATATCTTCCAAAGGAGAGATGAAGATATCGCTTAAGCTAATCAGATTTTCATGACGCAGATGCTTCAGGAGCTTCAATTCACGATATGTTCGTTTAGCAAGTACGGGAGTGCTAAAGGGTTTCATAATTTTCTTAACAGCCACGTTCTGTCCAGTCAAGTTATCCTTTGCTGAACTAGATATATGTTAGAATAATGTTAAGGGGGTGGAGCGGATGGCTGCTGGGCAAATCACATCTCCGTTGTTCGCATGTGTCGTTTAAGACTCCCTGTCTTCCTTTGAGGCAATTCGTGTCTTTGGCCATACTCGATAGACAGGACAAAGAGAGCTGTATACTAAGTGAACAACACGAGTAACGGGTCATAACGACCAACAAATCAAAAAAGCTGGGTACTTACCAAACAAGTCCAAAAGCCCCCATTCCTACGGGATTCAGGTCGACATATCTGCTTGTGATCTCGAAACAAGTTCCAAAGATTTGCGTCCGGATGAAATCGGCCATGGTCGGTTTGGAGATGTTAGGTTGTGAAGTTAGGTTTGTGTAGTTAAAGTTGTCAGGTCGATTGTAAAGCGTGATCCTCAAGTATGTGAGAAATCGGCCGGTAGTTATCTTTTGTTTCTGATTGTGACGGTGTCGGCAGTTCCCATAGCGTGGCGGCAGAATGACGAGATAACAATTGATATTCTATAACAGTGTTGTCTTGGTAATTGCGTTTGTGTGTGTAAAGTTAAGTGATGCCTCTTGTTGACTCGTCGGATTGCCTTTTAGTGCTGTGCTGGTAGAAGTGTCTCGATTTCCAATTTATTATTTGGTATATGTGTGTCGGTTTGTCAATCTGACTGGGCTGGCGGAAAATCTTTTACTTTTTCTGGTCTCGCCCTGCCAATTATTAAGCCTCTGCTTGGTTAAAATTGTCGGTTGACTAAAAAAAAAGCTTAGAGGTAAGTGAGGAAGAAAGAGATGTCTATCGTTTGTCCCGCCGTTGGAGGTTGCGGTCGAGTCAGTTGGCGACTAGCCGTTATTCCTGTTTTCATATCGGCAGCAGGCGGAGGGAGCTGGAGAGCCAAAACATTCTAAGCAGGGTTATTGCCCAAAGTACTATTTTCTCGTCAGCCAGAGACTGCCCATGTACCCATAACACACACTGCCTATGCTCTATACACGTACCTTTACTATATCAAATGCTTGCCTGGTACCAGTGGTTCTGCCCAGGCATACTGCTGGGTTTCAAGGCCGGCTTCTGCATGCTGTTAGGTTGGGCTTAGGCTTTAGGGGGGACCTGCTACCAACAAAGTAAGCTCTCTGGGTTGGGGTGGTTTTCTGCGTGGTAAGATTTTTCTAACCCCAACTGCGTAAAACAAACGAGCGTAACATCAGGCGTTTGTCGCTGTTCCTGCCTAGCCAACAACGATCCTGCCAAACCGTTTCGCCGTGCATCATCTGCCCATTCCATGGCCCCAAGCGGACGAGGTTACAGACTAGGCGGAGCGATCTTGTGTCCGGGCACAGAGTAATTTCTTTGCATTTTCCACCTTGCTTATAGCTCAATTGACCACTAAAGCGATATAAACTTTAAAAGGGGCCACTCCTAGGCTCCTTCTCCCTTTGATGTCGATTCTGGCGTGAGGAAGTGTCCGGTTGGCAGCCTTCCCAGTTGGCAGGACCGATCGATCTAAAGCCTATGTAGAGTAGCGTGTGTATATGTAATAGCAATCAAAGAGCACTAACAGATTGTTGTCAGTGTGTTCGATCGTCGCATTCTGTTGGCCAATGGCCCAACGACTGAACGACCGAACGAAAGCGTTCTATCTGCCGTGGCATATTGTTCAATCAATGTTAAAAAGGTATTAAAAATGACATGCAGGGTAATCAGCAATATATGATTTCTTCCTATTTCGTCGCTTACCATAGGCTTTGGAACCAGCTAATGAACAGAGTGGATATAGCATAGGTTCCAGTAACGGAAGCTTGAATAGTAATAATCACGGTCAGGGCCCTATCTTATAGTATAATAAATACTACCCTATACTGGGTCTCGTCGAGGCCAATCGCAATATTCTCACTCTACTTGGCTTACTCTCTGCTATCTTTCTTGGCTACGCCCAGACAAGGAGGTCTTCTATATAACTTAGATAATTGCTTGTTTCGGGTGTCCCACCTGTCTCACTTGTAGTTCCTAGAAAATGCCAAACTATGATCATGATTATGCTGGATCTCAGATGGAATCTCTTTGTCAGAATCGCAACATAAACAGCAACCGAAGCTCATCCATATTATCGCTAGCCCTTCAATCCACGACCGACTACAATCCTACCAACGCTTTTTAAATCCAAGACAACTATGATCTGATAGTTAAATTCCGAATATACTTCATTAAGGTTCAATAGTCATTTCATTTAATGGCTCTTACCCGTCTTTGTCGAACGCGAGCGTTGGTCGTGGGTTCGGGTTGGTGATGGGCATTGGACAGCCTGGTATATGATAATAACCTTATTTAAAGTCTTGTTCAGTAGTAGTATGTAATACAATTGAAATCACAGTTGCCGTATACTAGGTCCCCATTAATATAATAATAATCTCATTTTACTCCAGTTGTTTCCAGGCTGTTATTTACTTTATTTTGATTAATGGCTGACCATCTTGGACTTTTGTGACCTCCCGTTGAATTTCGAATTTCACCAAACCTACGGAAAAGGCTTTCAGCAGTTTCGGTCTACAGCTTGTAAACCTGCTGAGCAACAAGTAGATTTTAGCTAGTTCTGATGTTATGTATTCTATAGGACATTGGGCAAGATTTACTATTATTATACCATAAGAGCGGCTCCTATAATAATTAACTGTGTATACAACTCGTTGAAACCCTTTCATGATACTGTTCACTATGAATGAATGAATATATCTTGATTGATACTGTTCACTATTATTATGAAGCTAATAATGATAATGGTACAGCCTGCCTTTCATATACCTATGTAATATCCTGCTTATACAACGATAGACACCCCAAAGCGGCTAGCGTAGGCGTATGCGGCACATCCGAGGTGGTTAGGGATTATTGTTTCTTGGATCGGGTTTTTTTGTAAATATGATTTTTTCAAGCACTTTTCCGAAGAAGCCCGGGTAGCGCAATTGGTTAACGCGTTAGACTTCTACGATGTAGTTTGAAAGAATTACGGAAATCGAAATCTGAAGATTGTGGGTTCGAGTCCCATCTCGGGTGCTTCTTTTTAATTACCGTATCATTTAAATATTTCACGAGTGAAATAAAGACAACTATCTTGTTTAACTAAGTCAAATAGTTGGTGTATCATGGATGAGATTGTTTGCAGCTTGTATTTATTTTCTGGTTTGTGGTTCCGCATCACACATATATACCAGTCTCTCATTAGTTATGTAATTTCGTATTTCTCACATATAAATGCTAGAACAGAATATTGACTTTTTTTTTTAAGAACAGTACGAAACAAAAATTGCTATCTCAATCATATAAATCTATACCCAAGATTCACACACGGCCTTGCTATACGTAAATATGGATCAAATATGGATATAACGGTACCAAGCCATGAGAGAGTACATGCCCATACAAGTACAGAAAGCTAGAGAGTAAAGCCCAATAAACAGATATAATACTAAAGAAGCATAACAAAACTAATCTTGTAATATATACAAATGATAAAATGGATGACAAACAACTGATTATACCGAGTTTTATTTCCGATCAAGGCCAACTGATATTTCACTTGGGTAAGGGTTTCCGGAACCAGGAGCTCATGTCTGAAATATTTTGAAAACTATCTGAACATCGAACACTTAACTTGGTATACAACGGAACTACCAACAATATATACAACAAACAAAAAAAAGGAGGAGACACATCTGGAAAAAAATGAATGTAAGTGATAGTTTGAGTCTGTTCTATTGCCGACTGTAGTGAAACAAAGTTTCCGGCCCAGTCAGAGACCCAGCCAAATGCAGAGCATAAAACTAACATCATACTAGGCCCAGCGTCAGAACCCAGAAATGTCTCGAATAGTGAACAATACGATTCGAGGTATGTAGTCAATGCATCCTGATGGGATATATCAGCACACGGATAAACAACAAGCTGAACCACAAACGTACAGACGTACCGAAAACCAAAAAAACTAACAATCAAATCACAGACTCACAAAGCTTTTATAGCCAGTTCTTTAAAGCGTTAGATTCATATCGACAAAACCTGCCGCAGTTTCTGCTACCAGAAACGGCAATCATATGGAATGGCAATCCAATTGGAGGAAGAGACGCATTCTTACAGATGTACTCCACCATGCCCGATACTTCTCACGATGTCACCGACTTCAACGTACATCCTCTACCCGGTGGATCTGTAAATGGCCAAAATCTCAATATGATATTGAATACCTCTGGTAAAGTCAAGTTTGGTACGGAGCGAGCCAAAAATCAGTTTGGATTCTCAGCTGTGTTCATTCTGAAACATAACCCTAGTTCTCCACAAAACCTATATATCTCGTCAGTTTCATACCGATTGAATCATAAACCGGATGACAGTACACTAGAAATGTAAATAACAACATGTTCTTTATTTATTATATGTCTTATACACACGGTACATACATGTCTCTATCCTGAGCGACAGGCGACCCTCATCTCGCTCGCCCACTGTCTCTGCCAGGGATAAAATGCATTAAATAACGGCCAAGAATAGGAAAGTATGTTTCCACTGCCAATTCAACTGCAATAGGCTGGTATAAGGGGATTTTTATTATCATTATTAAATTATATGTTATATTTGCTATTCATAAATAGGGGAAATAACCCCTGCTGGTCATTTCAACGGTGAACCCCAACCCCGGCTGCTTTCTTAGAGGGGCCCGCAGATTTCATGCAATCAGATTGATAGGTACGGATAGTTGAAAGGGGTCTTAATGTTCAACGCTCCACTGGTTCTGCGTTGATCGAGATAATACTACCAATCGAACGAAAAGTTTGTATATTTCGCACACCGCTAAAAACGCCCAGCCCCTAGTCGACTAGTCGTGGGATTTGTCAGGACAGTCTGCCATTTTTTAGATATCGACAAGTTTCCGAACCAACCGTAACATATCGTGAAGTCAAAAGGTACTGGTTGTAGCCCATCCATTTGTTAGAAGACTCGATTATGGACCCAGTATCAACTCCTGGCGAAGTGCCGTCGAGGGCAAATATAATCCAAACAGGAGTGGCCATCGAGGGTCTTTTGCAAAAGAAAAAAAAGTGTAAGTCTCTCCGACCCACCGGGCTTTCCGGTCCATATCTAACTATCCTAGATAACCGCACTTTCTGCCTCCCAGAAGCTTCGTCAAGCTCAACAGACCTAGGACAAAAGGCGTCGTTGATTCCTTTCGAAAAAATCATCTGGGCTACTCGGCTAGAAAACGTTTCTGCCCCGGGCCATCCTCCGCCGGACGTGGTACAAATCGTCTATGCTCGCAATAAATCAAAAAACAAGCTCGAACTGGCCACTATTAACATCCAATTAGCAAAGAATGATTACCTGCTATCAGAAAGTGACGAACTACTATCAGATGCCAGTGCTACCCGATCGAGTACTATTACTGGTCAGTCTCCTCCTCTCATTGGAGGCATGAAGAACCTGGACCCGGTGCATCATATTATGAACGAAGCCTACAGAGGAATCAAGGCAGAGAAGAGACTACTTGTTCTTATCAATCCTCATGGTGGCCAAGGAAAAGCGAAATCTATATATAAGAGATACGGAGCTCCCTTTTTCGCTGCTGCGCACTGTAAGACAACCGTCATGACCACTACTCATCAATATCACGCAGCAAAGATTGCTGAAGAATTAGCCATCGATGTGTATGATGCTGTTGTATGCTGCTCTGGTGATGGTATACCCCACGAGGTTATCAATGGCTTGGCCAAAAGATCCGATGCTCAAAGAGCGTTATCAAAACTGTCCATTTGCCAGTTTCCGTGTGGATCGGGTAATTCTATGGCCATGTCCTTAAACGGCTCTCCTTCTCCAAGTCTTGCTGCTCTTAATATTATCAAGGGCTTTCCTATGCCAATAGATCTAATGTGCCTAACCCAGGGCAATAGACGAGCACTATCTTTCCTAAGTCAGACATATGGATTGATAGCCGATGCTGATTTAGGCACGGAATCTTTACGATGGATGGGAGGCAGTAGATTCGCGGTAGGAGCAATTGCTAAAGCTCTTGCCCAAACCACCTATCCATGCGAGCTACATGTAAAATATGCACACGAAACAAAGAAACAAGTATCCGACCATTTCAACCGCCAAGTCCAATCCTCTCAAGTCGATATCGCTAATAGTAACCCTGAAAACAGAAGCAGAAGCAGCACCGTTCAATCTACCACCACTAATGGACGGGGAAATACACTGGAGTTTGAGTCTGGCAGTCTCTTCACCAAGTCACTTCGATATGGTACTGTCAATGATCCAGTGCCGTCTGACTGGCAGACTGAAACAAAAGACAAGCTTGGATTCTTTTACGTGGGAAAAATGCCCTGGATGTCGCAAGATGCGCTGGTGTTCCCTGCCAGTCTACCCAACGATGGAACCATAGACCTAGCCATGTGGGATTCTTCCATTGGCCGTCTAACTGCAGTTGATCTACTGACCAAGCTAGAAAAGGGTCGCCATATACACAGCAGCGACGTTAGCTATGCCAAGATCGACGCATATCGCCTTGTTCCCAAGATATCTACTGGATATTTAAGCATTGATGGAGAATCGTTCCCTCTTCTACCATTTCAAGTCGAGGTCATTCGCAATGCAGCCTGCCTTCTATCTACCACTGGTGTCTACGCAGACACAGATGTGACTTTTTAATTTAATACATTATTACTGTGCGTACCTTTTCCCTCCACGAAGAACCACCGGTCTGGGCAGAGCCCAGACACCGAAAGCAAAGCAATAGAACACATAATATTCGAAACTTTTTTTTGTTTTTAGAAAATGACAAGGGGGGTTAATAATAAAAACAACATATACAGAAAACATAATTTATTTAATGTGATTTGTCAACGTTTATTTCTTCTTCTCAGCTTCAGCGTCAGCCTTATCCTTGGCTCTCTTTTCACGGATACCAGCATATTTAGCAGTAGAACGGGCGACACGGAGAGTTCTGTAAGCTTCGACCTTCTTGTCTTCTTCAGTGATGGCACGCTCACTAAGAACAGTGACGGTTTGAGCAATGGGGAAAGCAGCGGCAACGGACAATTGTTGCTTGGCAGCAGAAAGCTCCTCAGCAGAAGCATCACCGGCCTTGGGCTTACCGGCTTTTCTGGGGAAGACAATCAATTTAGCCTTGTATTCCTTAAGTCTGTTGACATTGGTCTCGAAACCTTCAACAGATCTGTTTTGACGTCTGTGGTCGACAGCAATACCAACGGTACGAGCGACCTTGCGGAGGATACCAGCAGCCTTGAGCTCTTCAAGGGTGAAACCTCTACCGGCACGGACCTTACGGTTGTATCTGACAGTGGGGGCACGGACAACGGGTCTCAAAAGATCCAAAGGACGAGGAGCGATTTGAGAAGCACGCTTGACACGGGCGACACGTCTACTGACCTTCTTACCGGGTTGGTCGAAGTGAGTCTTGACTCTCTCTTGCCAGTGCTTTCTGAAGTGGTTTTTGATGATGGGGTAGTTTTTTCCGATGGCTTGAACGTAGTTAGTATATTGTAACTTGATTAAGATAAAAGAAAGAATAAAGGATTCGGAAAGGGATATAATGGGTTGTTTAATAGAGAGTCGTCAAAAATCATATATAGATATTATCGTGAAAAGGTCGAACAAATGGATACACATATTTTTTTATTTGCTACTGAACTCTAAATCGATTAAGAGAGTTCCTTTAAACAATGATAACCACATCCTCAAAAGCAATCATTTATCGTATTCGCAATAAAACTGTTCGATATTAAAAAATTATGCCAAATCAAAAGTTTCGCTCTATATAAACCTAAGAATGTTGCTCATTTTCTGTCGATGATTCGGTCGTTTCTAGTCGTCTAAACCCTCATTCAATATTCCAAACAAATGTTCTCCTTCAATCCTTCATTTATTCTATTAATTCTCATGGTATACTTACCCATCTTTGCTGTACACTATTTGTCGAGTATGATAGTAGAGAGTCGAAAAAGTTGAAACTGCACACTAACAAATTTCGAGAGTATCTCTCAATGGAGATTTGGTATTTCCTGCATATGGTGGATTGTTCACGAAAAAAGTTATTGAGTCTGTTTCCTAAATAGGTAGTTTGGTGGATAGTGACTGTTTTTATGTACCGCCGGAGACCGCTTGCTCACGTGATAAGCGGATAATGTTATGTGCACGTGACCTCTCGATATATGCAGGGCCCAGAAGAAGATGAGAGGGCCACTGCAATGTGTGGATATCTAATTAACCAGCGACGAGAAAATACCCAATATCTGGGCTCGTTTCTTGAAATATCTAATCGAATGCTTCGGTCTGGAAGGAAGGCACGGATTGCGAGCCACGTAACAACCGCAAAAAAGACTGACTGACAGTCTTAGCAGAGCCAACATATACTAGTTAACGTTCGTAATAAATACATTAAGTTATACGCAAGAAGGAGCACATTGTTTATATTGTGATACTGTTACCATTTGAAGCCAGTTTCTGCATATATGGCGGTCTATCAGGCCCAAAAAACGGTCTGTTCTTCTTCTTGGGTTGCTGACCTGATTGGGAAGAGTTGCCATATGTCGAAACTCTGTTGTTGTCGCCTACACTACCGGATGATGGTATATCATCTTCACTGTTTGCTCCACGAAGCTCAGAAGCAATTTTTTCCCAAGTTTCTTTGAAGGGAGAAAGCTTTCCATGTAACGGGCAGTCGTTTTCGCAATTTCCCGAAGTACCTGGCGGGGAGTTAACAAACGACTTTAAATCATCTAACGATTTGAATCCAAACAATTCCACCACCGGCCGATCTTTCCAGATATTGTTTGAAGGGTGTTCTTGCCATTGCACAATCTTATGCATTAACATCAATAATTGGCGATGCTCCGCCGCTCTACGGGCTGCTTCATCGGCAAAATCTCGATGTAGGTGATTATAGACAAGCTCGTTATAATCCTCATCGTCAGAATTGTAAACTTGACGATCATCGTTATCACCGTGCTCTTCATCATCGTTAATATTGTCGCCATGTTCGTATTCCTCATAGTCGTAATCGTACGAATCATCGATGTAACCATCGTCCATCGTAATCGCTTGGGTTCTCATTTCCCTAACTAATGCACTCTGGATAGATAGTTCGCTTTGTATTTTATTCTTATTATCAGCCAATGTCCGACAAAGATTCTCTAATGTTTTCACTTTGAATTTTAGGGCATCTCGTTCTTTGACGATCCTAGTCGTTTCCTCGAAATTCGCCTCTATTTTGGTCAACATACCTGATATTCGGCCTTTGTCTTCCTCAACATTATGTACCATCTGGTCAATGACATCAATTCTCCTCGAAGTTTCTTGAAATACATCTCCGGCTATATTGAGATTGTCAGATAACTTGTCAAAATGTTCTACATACGAGTCAATCACTGAATGAAGCTTAGCATAAGCGATGGCCGAGTCCGCTACCTGATCTCGCAGTACTTGGGCTCGTTTGCGTTCTGTTTCTGCAGTGGCTCTTTCTTGTTTAGCTCGTGTCAGGTATATTTGGATTTGGAGTTCCTTATCACGAATCGCTGATTTATAATATTTTTCCCTTGCTGCATATTGTTCGAAAAAGTTCCGCATTAAAACTTTGGCTCTATCTGGTTGAGTGTTCGACGCTGTACCAGAAGTAGACGTTATTGTTGACTTCAAAAACATATCTAACAGCTCTGGTACTCCAGTGGATCCAGAAGGAGACGGTGGGATGGTAGGACCCGGCCTCGTAGAAGTGGATGGCTTGCTACTGGACTCCCCATATTCTTTTGACACGTCAACTGGAATGACCGCATCATTGTCGTTATTTGTCATATTCTTTATTTTGTGTTGCGTTTTGGCGGTTTCAAGTTTCATTTGTTGCTCACTCTTCTGTCGGAAATCATACTCAAGTTTTGCAACAAGATATTCTTCCTTTAATTTTTGCTTCGACTGCAAACTTTCTATTTCCAGTTGGAAATCATTTCTCAATTTATTTCTTAATTGTTCCATTTCTTTAATGTCATTGTTAATCCGTTGCTGAGATTCACATACTTCTTTTATTCGTTGCTCTCCAAGCTCCATATTCTTCCAAGCTTGAGCGAGTTGTTCTTTAGTCGCCGCCAATTGATCAGTCACATATGTCAGTCGATTTTCTTCAGCTTTTGTATCTCGGGAACTCTTTATTTCATTATCAACCTTAGCTTGTACTTGCTTCAGCTGACTCTCCAGCTCCTTGATCTTTTTGAGCATACCTTGACAAATATGCTCAAGACGGATTCGTTTAGTAAACTCATCAGTCAGAGCCGTCTGGAGGTGTTCGCGCTGCCGATCCACAGTACTTCTAGCAGCTGACATTTCTAGAAAGTCTGATTGTAATTTACCAATCTGGGCTTTCATTTTACCGTAATTGACTGCTAAAGATCTTAACTTCATATTGGTAGGCCCTTTGCTAAGAATAAATCTAGTAGTACTTTCCGCAGCCTCCTCTACAATATCTACTAGATATTTCTGTTCAGCACATTCGTTATAAGCTAGTTCGTCTTGACCAGCAATGAAAATCTCGAGCATCTTCATCAATAACTTGTCATTTGATTCGTTATCGACATCCAATTCTCGTTTGTCTCTCCATGATTGATGGCCAGTCAATTCTTCAAATATTTTGTTTTGTTTAAGGACGTATTCATCTCTTGACAGTGTCAGAGTAGGATGAGATAGAGCAGCTCTTGGTCGAAGATTGGGTTCATCAGGAACTTCATAAGAGATGACATTTCTTGAATCTGACAATAATCTCTGGATAGCTGTTTTGGATAGTATCGGATCTTGTTCTTCATCATCGTAGTCATCTTTGCCATCCCGCTCACCATCCTCATTTTCCTGCTCATACCGTCCTTTATCCTCATACCGGCTATTATAGCTATGACCGGGCGAGGAAGTAGACGGTACTGTTCGAGTAGCTGTCTTCAACAGGTCTGGATCAACTATCGTCTGCTGTTCAGTGATCTTTCCATTCGTAGATTTCACATCTGATCCGGTCCAACTTGCACTAATAATGCTTCTATTCAGAGAATCGTTCGAGACTGGTGATGACTGACTAGAACTTGTTGGATTACTATTGATCTCTTGCTGGGCAAGAAGGTTCTGTCTTCTCTTTTTTGATTTTGACGGCATTCTTGCTACCCAGCTAGGTCTAGAAACTCATAGGCTATCCGATACTGATTCCTTTTGTTAGTCAGGGAACAGGTTCTAGAGAATACTGATTCAAACTTACCCTTTCAATTCCTATCTTAGAGACATGTATTTCTATTCAAACAGATAATAAATAGTGTGACGAACCTTTTGGAATTCCCAATTCTCAAACCAAAAATCCGCAATCGGGCAATTCCGCACCTCTTCTTTTGTCAATCCTACACTCGGGAGCTAGAAACAATCTCGGTCAATAAATTCGAAATTGCCTACAATGGACTTGAAGTGTATTCACGATTTGATATGACGATTTTAATTTCAAGTATCATTCAAGACAGTGCTATCTTATCGAAAAGGAGACGGAGAGATGGAGATCTTTGCGGCGAGGTTAAGTATCGAGCCTCACACGCCGCATCACGACTTATTTTGTTCCAAGAGGAGGAGAAGGAGGGAACGAAAAGCAACGGAATGGAAAAAAATGTTCTTATCTACAGCTCATGATTTGATATTGAATGATGATTCGTAGATTGTACCTTTGGTACCACTTTGAGATGAGGTAGTTCACCACTTTATAACCTGGGGTATAATGTGGGGCTTTCATGCCGCACTGAAGATGTATAGAATTTGGTTCAAAAAGGTAGACCAAATATATAGCCAGTCTTAGATCTATCTCGATATTGACGATATTTATATTAATTATAATTCTATAGGCTGTCATTAAGTAAAATAAATAAAATTGCGAAATTCTTCAGTAGTTACCATGAGAAATCTTTAGGCCATATCTTTCTCAGTTGGAATAGTATCAGCGTCTGGAGAGACAGCTTGCGGCCGGCTATTCTTCACCTTGAAACACAGCTTCCTATGGGCGAACACGGTCAGGGCAAATACAAGTATTAGCCAAGAAAACAATATTGGCAAAGACCGATATAAAGCATCCACGCGACCTCCAGACCAAATGTTAACAAGAATAGAATATGCTTGATATCCAGGTATTGCATAACCTACCCGATAAAACATTGGATTCGAATCGAATGGAGAGGCAGTACTTGTGATATTTAAAAAAATAAATGTGATAAGGACGACTGGCATAAGCGGTAATGGTAGCAAGCAACTGAGTCCGTATAAGAAGAAATGATAGATTGCGTTCACCAACCAAATTGTTAACCAAGTTAATACAAATTGATTTCCGTTAACAGCCCAGTTTTCTCGAAATGCCCAGTAATATCCGGTAGTAGCCAGTCCACTTAAAAAAGATGACAAAATGCCGAATATAATTCTAATAAATAAAGATTTTTGCCATGTCATTTTCTTATAGGTTCCGCTAGCCATCATCAACATATTAGGCCCGAGTACCAAAAAAAACTGCTGAAGGACCATCATTGCAATGGATACAGTATTAATAAATAACCTTGGACCTTGAGTGGTGGCCTGAAGATTTTGAGAACTTGAACCTATCGGGTTCAAGAAAACTTGTAAAGCATCTTCGTCTCCCTGCTTTAGGGAATTCAATGCTTTTGTGCCATAAATATGATTGAAAGCAATCTTACTAGCAGCCAGTAGCATATTTATATTGTTAGCAATGATTTGGTCCGAAAATGCTGCATAGCGCACTTCGTTCCAAACATAAGTAATCGCTTCAGAAGGATTGTATGATTTAGCAGCTGAACCGCCGTTACTAATAGCGTCCATTAACCTATTCGACGAATTGGAATTGGTATAAATGGCTGCCCAATAGTTTCCATTCACCACTTGTTGGGCAATCTCAGCGGGAGATTGAAATTCACTTGAATTAACGAAATGAATAGTTGGAAATGTAGGAGCCTTCAGTTGATCATATGCCGCTATTAAACTCTCGCCAATAACACCATCGTCTAAATCGACTGCTAAGAAATTGAATCGGTATGTCCTTTCAGACATTCGATGTAATGATCCATAGAGATAGGATAGATTTGCCAAGAAAAGAAATTGGATAGCAACAAGGATGACCGCTAGTTTAGGAACCAAAGGATTAATTCTGCCCATGATGTGCTCAATTCTATCTATATAAAGCTGTTTTTATATAATTAATAATTGTAATCAGATATTTATGTTAGACCTTCGCCCTTAAATATGTTTTTAAAGGGACATTGGAAGACCTATCGATGACGCTGGCCGGCACCCCGATGATAGCACATCATGCAGGAAACCGTTGAACGATCGACTGCGCATCACCTTCCTAGACTTGCAATTCGCTTTAAACATTGATCCACAACATCCCTGAATTCAGGCTGCTTTTGGACTTGTTGTCGTGGGCCCGTGTTTTACAACCTGGAACTGTAGATTGGGAATTTTGACACTAGTTTTGTATTGTGTGTACCTTGATAGTTTCTCGATGGAGTACAGAGCACACTGGCAGAGACAAATACACTGTCTACTCCCAGCGTACTGCAACTGATATCCTTAGCCATACTCCAATAGTCAAATAAATATCATCCAATGGTCAGTAGCGTGTATTAAGGGCCATATTAACATAACCAAAGGGAATGTGCCGGCCGCTAGCAGGATCTTCGGAAAGCTCCCGAGAGTCACTTATCCGCCGGCCCGCGGTCTCCTTTGCTTTAAAAAAGTCTCTAGATGGTCTGGGCTCGAGTCTCGAATAAATTCGGCACTCCGTGTTTCTGTCACGTGCATAAACCGGCTATAGTACAAATCAGGAGTAGAAATCATAATAGACAGAATGCTAGGAAAATTGTGAAGAGGAGATTTTTTTTCGAGAGTATGGTCTTCTAAATTTTTTATTTGCTCTTTTCAATTATCACGGACTTTGTACTTCAAATATATCCTATACGCCTTATCACACTATAGTGATGCAGACCGAGCTTTAAGTATATAGTGAATAAAACTATCGTATAGTTGGATTGATTTCCAAATTATAACATCCACACGTCATATCTTCATATCTTGCTCAGGATCTTTTCTAAGTGACTGAAAGCTATAATCTCCTCCCATCCAGGTATTCAATACTTGCAAAATGGCTTTTGGCTTGTCGTGGGATGCGAGATGACCCGCTCCATAAACTCTGAGAAATGATAGATGACCAGAATTGGTAAGTTCTCCAATAGGGATATCATCCAACGTCACATTAACGGCCTCAGTAGCAAGAAATTCCTCTTGTCCTGGCCAACTAGTAGTCTTTGCAACCGCCCGATTTCCTAGCCAGTTATATGTCCCGTCAAGATCCCCGGCAAATATAAACACTGGAATGCCTTCAGTTAGAATAGTGGTGAGGTTGCCATCTCCAGAGGATAATCGCGCGCCTGAAATAGCAAAGTTACTCGCAATTGTAGAGTTGCAGGCAGTAAATGAGGTTTTTTTGGCCCCCACTGTTTCCATAACCTCTGGCAAATTCATGTATTCAGCGTAGTATGTATCTTGGGCGTAACAATCGGCAGTAAGATTCTGGCATGGTTGTTTAAGATTAAAAAAGTTACCATTGATTTTGTCCAATGTTGAATCGTTACAAAACTCCAGAGCCTCTTCACACTTGATGCCACGAGTGGTACATTTTTGAATTTTATCCACACAAAGGGGGGTCTCTAAATCCATTTCGGCACATGTGGCTGGAGATAGAACAGGTGGGATCCCACCGTCACCGCAAAGCATTGGCTGTATATATTGGTATTGTAATTGACTATTGATAAGGCCATTCCCTATAACGATCGAACTCAGGGTAAAATACTTATCTTCATGGTCCATAATCTCTGCTGCAATATCCGGTACAAAATAGCCTGCATCCGACTGGCCAACAATGTGTAGCTCCAAATCTCTATAAACAGGAAAAGTTTCAAAAAACGACTCCAAAAATTCATAAATCTGTCTGCCTGCAACTGCAGTATTATCAACATCATCCGTGACTGTAGAGAGTCCGGTGCCTGCTGGCTGGTCAATGTAGATGACACTTGCATTGGAGTTCCATGCGTATGGATTATAAATGTGCGACAGGTCCGCTTGTATAGTTCCGGGAAACGTGAGCCAAAGTGCTTTCATATCTGAACATCCCGGGCCTCCGTTCAAAAACAGAAGGATTGGGTCAGTTGACGGGTCATTTCTAGACTCAAAGAACCAGTAAAACAAACTATTTCTAGACTCGTCAACATCAATATAACCAGCAAACTGTTTGATTTCCGGGTCCCATCCCAAGTTAGCAGTATCATGGAAAGTGACCTTTGCGTATATAAATGTCAATTTAGACAACAATAGCCAAAAGGAGAGCTTAATCATATTAGTTACAGGGTGTGAACTCAACATAGTGGCAGAATCCTCATAAACAGTACATTATTCCGGTATATATATATACCGAATGAACCCAGCCATATGTTATGGGAGTAATTTCCATAATGAATAATAACCATGTATGCAGAATATTATATCTCGCTAATATCAACTGGGTTTGTTGTCATATAGCCACGATGGAGTTCGGCGTCTGTTCTGTGATTATAACCGGTGGTGATGTGCACCCCCCCCCCTGCATATGGCCGATCTTGCTGCAACTCTAAAAATCTAGCATATCCCTGCTAGGCTACCACCACCTGTCGGAAATAATGTAACCTCTTGTGGTAACAAAACGTGCATTACATCTTTGTTGTTATAACCCTGTTAAATCGATAGAATCGCATTTACCTTTCAGTCCAGAACCCGATAAACCTGTTAATACTTTTATAAAGATGTCTAGAGTTCTTCGCTGGGTCAAAAACTTTCCTATAACTCAGTATGGAATAAGCTTTTTCCATGATGGTCTTGTCAGCACTTTGAAAACAGGGCCGATTCCTCAGCACATTGCGTTTGTAATGGATGGAAACCGACGATATGCCAACCAAAACCAACTCGAACTTCGCGAGGGCCATTATGCTGGGTTTGAAACTCTTCTGGATGTAAGTGGGTAATAAGGTTAGTTTGAAAATGTACTCTTCATCATCTAACTATTTAGATTATTGAAATATGTGGAAGACTTGGAGTCAAAGCAGTAACTGTGTACGCATTTTCAATTGAAAACTTCAAAAGACCACACAGCGAAGTACAAGAACTGTTCAACCTGGTACGAACCAAGGTAGTTGAGTATATTTCTAACGCTAGATTTACAAATGAATATGGTCTTAAAGTCCGGATTCTAGGAGACAGAAGTCTTTTAGATGACGATATTATTGATAAGGTCAACGAGATTGAAAGAAAAACAGAGAGTAACACTCGGTAAGTTTGTCCGTTTTACCTGCCACGGTATTAAGTTTCTAACAACCGCTAGCATGGTCTTCAATATTTGCTGTCCTTATACTTCGCGTGATGATATTACCCATGCTATCAAAAATATTACTAGCAAAGTTGAAAATAACGAATTACAGCCTGCTCAGATAGATATGGAATTGCTTCAGAGTGAATTTCATACGGGCCAAAGTCCACCTTTAGATATTCTCATTCGTACTAGCGGACACACCCGCTTATCTGATTTCATGCTTTGGGAAAGTAACATCAACTGCCAGATCGAATTTGTTACTACTCTTTGGCCAGATTTCAGTGTATGGGAATTGTACAGAATCATTTTGAAATGGAGTTATGAAAGGTCCAAGGAGTTTGAGTAAGTAACAATCACCGACAAAGGAGTCTTGAATTAACCATGAAAATATATATAGGCATTTAGAGATTCGTCAAGTAAATTTGCCACCTCCGCCGCCCTCTGTTTCGATTTCTGGAGTTGCCGCTAATCGCCCTGCTGGCCATGATCTAACTAGCGATACTGGAGGTGTTCACAAGAACGACGAAGGTTCCCATTTCATGCGGAACTAAGGTATCAGCTGGAGTTGCTGGGTATGGAGACGTGGGTGAGATATAACGAAGAGAGCTGGTAAATTGCCAGCAGTAGTATTTTAGTGTTTTTTTTTTTGCTTATCTTATCTCTGATTGCTGGGTTTATATGAGTTTAGTTGATTATTGTTCTAATGTATTTTATTTAGATGCATGTGGATTACTATTAAATTATTATACGTATTATTCTATTACTTTCATAGTTTTTTGGACTTTTTAATACCTCTCTTTTTGGCCGATTTTGACTTCTCAACGCCGGAACTCGTGCTCTGCACTCGCGGACTCGTATCAACATTTATGCTGACTTCTCCTCCAATATTGATCTGTGATATCACAGTCTTTTTCTCCTTCTTCTTTAATTCCACTTCTTTTGCTTCGTCTATTCGGAACTTATATCGAAGATATACAACCACCTCAGCAATTAGAACTAATAATGCTCCAAATATGCTTAGAAGCGTACGGGTAGGAATTGAATACCCAGCCGAACTCCCGGACCAATACCATATTGCAGCAGCCACCGATCCTACAGAAACCAAAATATTCACTATAGCCGATAATTGCTCTCGTACTTGCTTTGCCTCTTGGCCAAACGAAGGAATAGGATCAGACTTAGAGGAGAATGCTGACATCATTTCCGGATTAATCATACTTTGATATTCTCTCTCTGCCTCAGCATTTCGTAGTCGCGTCATCTGACTCAGGAATTCCTTTGATTTAGGAGTCGGGGTTGGTTTTGGAGGTATATATACACTAGTTCCTTTAACGATTTCCGACAATCGATACTTTAATTTATCAGGATATGCTGAAACTAAATATTTTGAAACCCTAAGAAGATCCGAATGAGCGATGCTGGGATTTGGTCCCTTCTCCTTCACATTCCACGGTTCTTCACTTAGCAAATCTAATTTACCTGATGACCCATCTCGTGACTCTTTGTAAGCCTCTAAAGCTTCTGTAATTCGATCAGTGACTGTTAACGAAACCATGATAATATTGAACTGGCGATCGCCTGCTAGAGTGGAATATCAGGCATGTCAATAGGCGACTATTCGAGTTCAAAAACAGCCCGTTATGTAGATGACAAATTTATTCGGAGAACCAACAACCACGTGATAATCTGTTCGGAAAAACTCCTGGTTGTATTACCCAACATCATTTTTTTTTCTCTGAGAACGTCACTTTATGAAGTGATACTTCCCGTACTATAGCTTTGCAGCCGAACTCTTTCTTCATGGCATATTCTCCAGTGCGTAATCCCAAGTCTTATCCACCTTTAAATATATCAATATGGATAGGTAACAGCTATATACGTAACATATCAAAGTCTGTTAGAATTCTACAAGGCGGTACTTGACATTTTAACAATTTCACGGCACTTATATTTAGCTACATAGTTTGATACTAAAATGACTTCTATAACAATCGGATTCACCTCATGACATCTAACAACTGATCTAGTCTACCAAATTTTACTGGCAATATCAACTGAGACACCCTGAGCACATTAAACTCTCACCTCTGCCTATAACCCTATAGGTATGCAGATGTCAAACCGAGAGGGCTTGTGCATAAACTGTTTCTGCGTCGCATCGCTCATGTACCGACAGCATCTACGGAGGGATATACGATATATGCTGTATCCACCTTATTCTGGTCTTTTCTCGAATATATCAACACGGACTCGATTCGAGCCGTTATTAGTGTCTAATGATCCTTCAAGTCGAAATATGAATGTGCCAACATCTAATCTCGCAAGTAATACATATAAGAAAATATTTTGCAATCTCTGTGATTTAAATCACTTATCTACTTATCCGCCCATGACAATTTCATTTGCACTAGGGTGTCTCTCAGAATACCCGAGCTCCTTGGAATCATTTAGTTACTATCCATTTGCGTCAAAAAGCTACATCCACAACAGTTCGAACTATATCAGTCCACTTCGCTTAGCACTGCCTACCTTTCTAAACAGGGAAAGTTAAACGTTCTCCTATTTCTTTCAATCAGCAGCTTAAGTTAAGCCAGCCAAAGCTCTACTAAAGGAAATGCCATTGAATGGTCAGGTTCTTCATTTTCATCGCTCTATGAAAAACCTATGGCTCCACAACCTTCAACGCTGACGTCACTGCGATGACCACCTTTAGTACCGATGGTATTTAGTAAATTGCCAACTTGACTATATATCCCGAACAGCCATCATGATCTAGAGTAACAGATAGATCTACTCTAACGTCATAATATTAAACTCGGCAGCTAACAAAGTGTCATCATTATTTGTATTACTTCTAATAGCCACTCCATAAGTTCAGGGGGCATTGAACAGGATCTTTTGTGCTTAGGGAAAGTAGGGGGCAACGATGTAGGCTGAATTACACAGTAGAGGGCGGACATCAAAGGCAATGGTGAGAGCCTGTAAGTGAAAAGAAGAATAGAATGATTTTTAATACATTATTTACCTTTCTTTGTCTATTTCCGTCTGCAGCCGACAGAGCGCACAACGAACATTGATGATGCTGTTCCATTAACGATTGACTGGCTCCTTACCGATATTTTCTACAGTTGTGCTTGATTACCGCCTTGTTTCTCGAGGAGACGCCTAAAGCAAGATCCATGTAAGATTCAATGCATGTCTTGGAACGTTTACAGTGGGACCGATATAACTAATGTGGATATGCACAAGTTAACTCTGTCTAATGTATTCTGCCCACCGTCTGCTTCTCGTTCGAAGTTTGTTTGTTGTTATTCGTTGTTTTCTGCAGCCACAAGCATAAGATTTAATTGATAGAATGTTTTAGAGAAGCATTTGAGGGAAGGAGTTTCTCCTCCAAATAGGCAACCACCTGCTGTAACCAACCACAAAAGAATAGGAAGGTCGATTTACTATGCAAATGGCATTAGACCGTCCACCGAATCATCTTCGTCCTATTGTATCTTGTAAAAGCACTTAAACGTAACATTAATATGACTTTTTGCCTTGGTATTTTTTTAACATCCATCTCTTATTTCATTGTCGCCGTGCTGAAACCAACGGAATGGTACATTCAATAAAATCGAGTTACAACTCTTTGAACATGCGTCATGTGAAAAAAGGTAATCAATCCCTTGGTAACTATGAAATTAAAAACAAAACAAAAAAAATAGAACAAATTACTCAAGGCGGGGAGAAGCCCATCGAGATGGGTTCTGCATGTATGCTGGTACTTGGCTCCCTTCGGAGTCTAAATGGAAAGTCGTCCGCCTTTACTAAAAGGATCCTAAGCATAGTAATAGCTGAAAACATCTCCCCTAAATCAGACAAATATTTCATGCCCAGGGATTAATATTTATTTTCAAGGAGACAATATTTTACCGACAAGAAATGAAAAGAAAGTACGTTAAACATATCCGATGGAAACCAAACTCGTTTACATTTATATGGCTATTTTCTGTTCGCATTGTATACAATCATCTAAGGGCACTATCTCATATATGGTTTTTGTTCTGAGCTTTATTTTGGGCATGTAGGTTATGAGTTAAATTCTCCATTTTTTCTCGATAGCTGAGCTGACTAATTAATATAAACATTATAGATCGTTTTTTGAAAAAGTGGTAGTTCCCCAAATGGTAGTAGTCAAGAGAGTATAGATGCCAGGTATTCAATTTCATGTCTTGGAGCTCGAGTGTCACATATCCGAGCTTAAGAGAATAAACAAATAATACAAGCGAAATTCAAAAAAAAAACTAGAAAAAGAAAAGCAGGACAGGAGCCAATATTCTGGAAAACGACCGAGAAGCTGACAGTTACTGTACGGCCCCATTAAGTACGTCACAGTCTCTTAAGGTTTATTTTAAGGAACCTGTCCCCGATCACGAGAGACCTTTGATTTCTCAGACACGCGCTGGTGGGTCCAAGCAAATGCTTCTACGCAAGTGGTACAACGACCAGAAGAATGCGTTTTAAGTTGAGATTTATTTCTTTCTTCGTGCCTAGCGAGTTGCTTTTTAAGTTATTTGACAGCGAAAAGAGAACGGACAAATTGAGATTGATTTTTATATTTTCATCTTTTTTTATTGAATTTCAGTGAACGCAGGGTCGTATCAGGGAAATGTATCAGGGAAACCATAATTCTGTGCTTTCTCCCTTGAACAGATTTTGTGCCTATTTCTCATGAAGCATATTCCACACATTTCACGCAGATACTCCAGCAATACCGCAGGGGTCGTTAAAGTGAGAGCCATTTCAAGTAAACAGAAAGCACAAAGTCTCTCATATATATTTTGTTTATGCCTATTTAGTACTCGCTTGCAATAACCCGACCAGACAGACAACCGAACAGTGGACCGAATGAATAAAATAGTTTCAACTCTTTTGTCTATCGGTCGAAAACAATTTCTAACCACATTGCTCAGACGGTCACCTTACGCTTACCTCAATAATCTCAGGAAAGCATGCCGTCTAATCAGCACGAACCACCCACCTACGAGTTTCGTTTACCTAACCTGAAACTTATTCCTAGGAGCAAATGATCTACAGCCATTAGCTGCTTCCATAACATTTAGGTTTATGCAAGAAAAATAAACTATATGCACGATGGTCCCAACATCTCGAAATAAAATAATGTTATTTCTTTTTCTGAGCGAGGAGTCCTAGAAGCTCCTCCAGGTTTCGCATAAGATTCAGCTGTCCATCAAGAAATAACATATACATGCAAACGAATGGTAGCACGCACACACATATATATATATATATATCTAGGGAGGAAAGTCGCTGTGAATTCTTCTATTCCTATATCTTTTTTTTAAACAAAAAATCCAAAAGTTGTTAACTTTAAAAAGCAATACAATAAGTAAACATAGGTTGACAAATTGTATTCTCCTTATATTTAATTGGGACTATTAGTTTGAGTAGACTAGGTTACATAAATTTGTTACCTGGGAGTAAAGCTTGAAATATATAGTGGATACACACTATGGATCTCAGCTCCATTTTGAATCATAAGGAAAAACCAGAAATTGGTATATGTCCCGCGAAGGATGCCTCCTTTTCTTCTGCTAAAAAAGAGGACGTCGATGTTGATAGCTCTCTAAATAGTCCATCCAAAAAGAGCTCCGGTGATTGTTCATCATCATCCTCGGTTTCATGTTGCTCGTCAAATGATGACCACACACCCAGTACATCATCTCCTACTTCTAGTAATGCTGATAATTCAATAGATTTATGTCTACCAGATGATGGAGGTCAAAAGTCAAACACATCAGCTGATTATTCTCAACGCAGCCATCATCAGTTTATTAGCTATAATAACAAATTTAGGGCCGCTGGCTTCTATTCTACTCCAAGTTCCCCAACTCCGAACGGGAGAATCGAGCCATCCACAGCAATACATAATGGGATGACTATTCAGCTGCAACAAAATGTTGGATTATCACAGCCTAAATGGAATTCTGCTACTAACGGAGGAACAAATTATACCACATATCCTCCATTGCCACCACCACAGCCCCCAATTGGTCTCTCTACGTCTGTCCACCCTAATACTGGCTACCCTTTTAGAACTCTTCCTTTCTTAATGTCATCAAACAGCAAACTTCCTCCGTACAATTCGTGTCCTGTACCTAGCTCTTCAGGGGACCAAATGTTGATTAATCCTCCACCACCACCCCAGTTCCCTCTCCACTATCATCAGTTCAATATCCAACTACCTCTTCTAGCCGTCAATACTCAGAAACCTCCTGGCTTTAACATCCCGAGAAATCCTATATCAGCACCAATAATGAAAAGTAAAACAAGCGCTAATTCAAGGCAGAAGCAGTTCTCCTGTTCGACATGCGTTAAAAGGTTTGCTAGAAAAAGTGATCTTGTAAGACACGGTAAGTTCATTGATTCATGTAAAAGGTTTTCTATGCAACTAACATCATTTAGAACGAATTCACTCTGGCGTTAGACCAAATCTTTGTACAATTTGTGGCAAGCGATTTATCCAACGATCGGCTCTTACAGTTCACACTCGGGTCCACACTGGCGAAAAGCCCCATAAATGTGATGTTTGTAACAAAGCATTTAGCGATTCTAGTTCACTGGCTAGACATCGGCGAGTTCACACGGGCAAGCGACCATATGCTTGTAATTATCCAGGTTGTACAAAGACGTTTACGCGTCGAACCACCCTGAACCGACACTATGGATCGCACGGTAGTGTGTCATTTTCTAGCCAGGATGGCTTGATAGATCAACGAAGTTCAGCATCGTTGAATTCTGATGACTTGAATGGTGAAGGAGCTAGTGTTAATTCATCTCTAACGAAGGTCCCAATGAATGCTGGCCCATCTTCTCTTCCATCTCATCCTCGTGTTATCCCTTCTCTTCAGGGTTGTCAGGAGGTTGCTCCTACAGTTGCCAATTCCCAATCCTACATGTATCAACACTATGTGCCACCAAATTCGAACAATATGGGTACTAAGAGTAACGGCAGTAACACAGGTGGTTACAAGCGTTACGTTGAACAAACTAATGGGAATAGCTATGATTGTAGAATACTTGGCTTAGACACCGATAGATCATATCCAACTAAACATAGATACCCGGCCCCGTTAGGTAAGGTATGAAGTAGTAATTCTTTTCATATCTTATTCCTTTTATATGCTTGCATAACAAAATGGCTTCTCTCCTATATTTTCATATTGTTTGTTCTTGCTTCATCTCTATTTGTATGAGTTTCCACCGCACATCAACGATAAGAATCGTCCATAATTATTTATTTTTAATGAAGTAAAAGCCAAGTTAATGGCTTCTGTGTTCATAGAATTATTATTATTATTATTATTATTATTATTATTATTATTATTATTATTATTATTATTATTATTATTATTATTATTATTATTACTATTATTACTAGAATGTCTATTTGCTCTGCTTTATACGCAATAGGAACTACTGTGATGAGAAATAGAATAAATGCATCGCTCCGGTTAATGTCTTTCTATCTCGTTCATTATGAGACCCAACAACATGAAGCACGTAACACAAGCAAGAGCCAGTTCAGGTTCAAATTTAAGGTTAGAAACGGATACCAACTTTACGCTAACTACTCGGGACAAGGAGAATTCCAAATTTTTTTTTTTCATCAAAGCTTTTTGTGTTAAGTAAGCTATTTTTGGCATTTTCAGGGGACAGGTCTTTGACACCCGTCGTGAAGGATGCACTAGTATAAATTACCGGAAACCTGGCTAGCATATGTTAACATGTGATATATCAGCTGTTATATAGAACAGATAAGTAATTAAATTGATTTTTTTATGAAAAATCGATTATATTCAGATATTGAATTTTATGTCCATCTTAGGCTATTTTACCAGCATCAGTTCGAGTATAGCTAATTTAAGGAATTTCGGAGAAGTGTTTCCATCTATCGGCTGACAAATTTAATGAAGCTCTTTATAGTATGGATTGCATTCTGCATGCAGGTTTGAGCTTTGTTTTCACGCTAGACCTGATGCGATGTGCTGTTCTCGGAAGTAGCATTGTGTGAACCTGCAGTGACAAATCAGGTCTGTGTGCATGTCAAACGTTAGAAAATCGAGTCAGCCATTTTATCAAGAGATCGAAAAGTGCTGGGCATAGACGGGAAAGGTAGACGACTGCCCTTGTACTAGGATTAAAGAGTGAGACACAGATAAAACGTCTTAGAGACAATCTAGAGAAGCAAGAGATTTACTCAATACTGAGAGCAATATCTCGCCGAAGTGAGCAAGGGCCGGAGAAAATACGACAGATGTGGTGCAATGAATAATCACTAGATAAGAGCGGAATAGTCGAGCAAAATAAGTCCCATTCGTCCCATTTGCAAATAGAAATTATAGCATAAAATGCAAATGGGAACAGAGCGAGATGTTTGTCAACAGGTAGCCGCTTTAGCGGCACATCAGAAGGTGAAATTTCAAAGTCCCCAGATCTAATGCCGAAACCAACTTGGACCACTGGTTGGTGAATAGATAAGAGTCGCCAAGGAATAGTCAGCAGTCAAGATGCCCGAGCTGGGATTTAATGATGATGAAATACCAGAACTAGTGGATGTATCTGGTAGCCATGATCATCCTGAGAGCATGCCGGCTAAACGAGTACCTATTACTGTCGTAACCGGCTATCTGGGAAGTGGAAAATCCACTCTATTGAACTATGTAGCTAGTCAGAACGAGAAGAAAATTGCTATGATTATGAATGAATTCGGAACATCAGCAGATATTGAAAGATCGCTAACAGTGAGGGATGGTCAATCGATCTATGAAGAATGGCTGGAATTAGATAATGGGTGTCTATGTTGCACGGTCAAGGACAACGGAGTGGCAGCCATTGAGAAGCTGATGGAGAAGAGTGGGAAATTCGATTATATTTTATTGGAGACAACAGGAGTAGCAGACCCAGGGCCTATTGCGAGTATGTTCTGGTTGGACGATGCATTATTGTCGAGTATTTATTTAGATGGCATTGTAACCGTATTGGATGCAAGTAATATCATTAAAAGTTTGAACGATGTCACGATAGACGGCGAGCATGGGAATGATGATAAACAGGTAGCACAATCTACTTCTACTGCCAATATTCAGATAGCACTTGGAGATGTTCTTATTCTTAACAAATGCGATATGTTTGCAGAGCGACCATTAGAGCTTGAACAACTTAAGCAAACAGTTCGTGGAATCAACTCCATTGCCCCGATTGTAGAAAGTTCATATGGCAAGATTGACTTGTCTTCCATTCTGGACTTGAAAGCATATGACGGAAGATTGGATAATGGAACGTTTAAGAATATGACCAGGAACGAAGCCACCAGTGGATGGCATGATCATCGAATTGTCACTATTGCGATCGGGTTTGGCAGGACGACGTTGGAACAGGAGAATAGGATCGAGTCCTGGTTACAACATGTATTATGGGAGTATGATATTGATGACACATCTGTAGAGGTTCATCGGACCAAGGGTCGATTAACGCGGTCAAGTGTTGGGAGTGGCTCTGCATTGTTGGTAATCCGCATTATCCAAGGTGTTCGTGATACATATGATATTATAGATGTAGAAGATTTCCCACCAGAGTCGGCCGAGCTTGAAAAGCATCCAGGAAAGCTGGTACTTATTGGCAAGAATCTAAGTTATGAACTCATCAGTACGAGCATTTCTAAATATGTAGGTATTTCAGTAGACCGTTTATAAACACAGGTGTATATAGGTCGTCCGAGCGTCTCAGCATGCTAGCTCTTGACATAACGGTCTGCTTCATATATCGATTCCTCGTGAAGCAGAACACAAGCCTAACAGAACGTCACGGCCGGTGTTAGCCTAAGGAAGCATTGGGCATTACAAATTCATTAGAGGAATATATATATATATATATAGATACGAAATAGACTGGTTAGGCGTCAGTCATAGAAACATCAACTGCTGATTCGCTATTTACTGGATCAACATCAGTACCAGCTGTATCCGGCACATTCTCATCAACTAATTCATTCATAAGTTCATCATCTTCATCGTCAAGTTCCCATTCTTTCGACGTCAAACAGTACTTCTCTGGAGGCAGCCGTAGTCCGTATTGTTGAGGAATCTGAGGCAATGGTCGCTTGTTACGTTCTTGTGCGAGGTCCAGGAGCAACTCTTTTGGAGGAGCAGGCTTGAACTGGTAATTGACTCTAGCACCAACTGCCAGCCGAACATCATCTATCGTCAAAGGAGCATTCGATGGCCCTACACCAGCCGGTTGATGTGACGTTGCTGAATGCGCATGATCGCTGTAATGAAGAGCATCCTGCAAAACACCATGTGTATATCGAAACGCAAAATCCATCAATTGTAATGGTACTCTATCTTGATATGAAGTAACGCCCATGGAAGCAAGAATTAGGTGAAGCAATCTGACATCACGCGGTGTAATACTTGGCAAATCGGCATCGGTGGACCCAGATCCCGAGCCATTAGCCAGATTAGAGTCTACTGACATTATATTTTGGGGTTATTTTTTTACTGTTTGATATAGTTTGCCGGTTGAGAAGAGAACGACATGCTCGGCATTGAGAGAGATCTCGCGTGGGTGAAATATCAACTATATGGAGGCTACGCCGTGCACGGCTGGGACAGAAGGAGGAAACGACAAGGGAGGAGGCCCTGACAGTAGGTAACGAAACAGGACCATAATATCATTAACTAACTAACCCAGGAAACAGACTATGGGTCTGTAGATTGTATTAAAGATATAAGCAGTAGTGAAGGGTCTGCCAATTTCCTACCGTGAATGTTGTCAATGGACAAGTTGAACGCACGCCCGGGCCCCAGGAGTCACGTGTCACGGTCGTCAATAGCTGATAGTCCACCATAAAGAAAGGCCCGTTTCGTTTAATATAAACTCAAAGGTGTCTACAGTACCTACAAACTAAACCTGCTCATACCGTCCCTATAGATAAACCGCAGTGTCAGTAGTAGTCTCTTCAAAATGTTCACGGCAGATGCCTTAGTTTCCACGGCCGATACGGTCATTGCTATGAACCGACGCGCGGACGCGGCTTTCAAACATGCCTTCCCATGTACGTCCTATATAAAGCCTCGAGATGTTCCACGTTGACAAAGAGACCTGTCGCCTCACACTACATATAGTATCAATATCCCGTCTATTGGCAGTCAATTGAAAAAGATGAAGCTTTTTTGGACTGTATTTGCGGTTATTTTTGGCTTTGTGCTTTACGCGTCTAATGTTTTCGCGTCTGGTAGTACTGGAGACGAGGTTATTCCCTTGATCACTCACAAGGTGTTTTTCGATATCAAGCAAGGAGACGAAGATCTGGGCAGAATTGTATTTGGACTGTATGGTGAAGTTGTTCCTAAGACCGTCGAGAACTTCCGTGCTCTCGCCAGTGGTGAGAAAGGGTTTGGATATAAGGGTTCTGCTTTCCACCGTGTTATTAAGGAATTTATGATCCAAGGTGGAGATTTCACCAATGGAGATGGTACTGGCGGTAAATCTATTTACGGCGCCAAATTCGAAGATGAGAACTTCCAGTTGAAGCACTCCAAGCCTGGTTTGTTGTCCATGGCCAATGCTGGACGCAACACCAATGGATCTCAATTCTTCATCACCACCGTGGTCACTTCTTGGCTTAATGGTAAGCACGTTGTGTTTGGTGAAGTTGTCGAAGGTATGGATATCGTTAAAAAGATCGAGAAGACCAAGACCGCTTGGGGTGATCGTCCTGCTGTGAAAATTGTCATTTCCGACAGTGGTGAGATTGCTTCCATTCCTACTGGCGAGGAGCCTGAAGGTGTCCATGAGGACCTATAGGATTGCACGTTCCTCTACAACCCGTGGAACGATGCTTTCGTTACGAATTGTTAGTATAATGTATTCTAATAGATAGTGATTGGGTTGTAGTACTTTTGATTGTTGGTTAGTCTGTGCTGTGCCCGCTGCCGCTGGTGGCTGGGCATGGCTGGGTCCGCTTGTTTGTTTGCTTGATTATCAATTTGTTTTTGCTCTTAGAGTGTCATGTCATCTGGCGCTGATAGTATTTATTATCTTCGGTGAGTGCTCTTACAAGGGAGACATAGCACACGGCAAACGAGTGAATGATATATAACCAAATACAATATCAACTCAACAGATATGTTAACAATACCCGATTGCTAGAGATACATATGCTTATATACGATACATTTGCTCATTAAACGTATTCCTTATCTTATCTATTGTCGTCAATTAATGCTGACTTTTGCTACTGATATTTCCCCATTAAATGCAAATCTGCCGTACCTCCAATCGTTCCTACATGGCCCTTCTACTTTCCTGTATTCTCTATATCACCAAGGCCTTAGCAGCATGTGAGTCGTGCGAGTACTTTCTGCCCTGATCAATTAAATACAAAAACCCTCCGTACCGTATACGAGCACGTTGAGTCGTCCAGAGGCCCGGCAGACCCCCAACAGATCCAGATCCAGATCCAGATCCAGATCCAGACATAACACTTTGGCTCAAACCTACCGCCATCTCCTACATATGACCGCAATTAATTCCATGTACCGACAAATACCGGGAGGACGGTTTTCAGATCATACGTTATTTTCAGGCGTGGTAGAGCAATTATTCCGCACATTAAAGTTCACGGCGGAATAAATGAGCAATGTCTCAAAGTTATCCAACAATGAATCTACCGTAGCGTTAGTCGACAAGAAGAAAGCCATAAACTCAGTTGAGAAACCCGCTCAGGCACTGGTTACCGACGAGCAATATATTCCTCTTTGTACAGCGCTGCTACCATTGAAAGTGTCCCATCTCATCTTTTTAAGCAATGGCCACCTCTCCTCCACTCCCACTTCGCTCGGATGAAAAGTAAACAAATCAACACTCTCACGTGAACTATGCAAATCTACTTCTACTTCTACTTAACGGTCACACGATAATATCATATTCGTGTTGGGTCTATATCTTCCAACGAACCCGCCGATCATGTTGACCCCCACAGCGGTTTGACATGGTTTCCCCACGCCCGCTCACCACATATACTTAGCCCCCAAATCCCAACCTTGCATCCATGCATTTTGCTAGCTAGCGATTTCTCGCCCAGGCTCAAGCCGGGCTGATTGATAGCGAGATGCTGCTATCGGCCGGAAGTTTTTCAGTTCCCCACTCCTTATCATCACCCATTGCCGCCATGTCCCGAAAAGTTTTATAGAATAAGGATATATATATAAGAGAAGAAGTAAAGATATTAAAATCTTTTTGAGAAATATTTAGCTTGGAGAGAAACTCACAATACTCACGTCGGCTGCTGCTCTTCCATCCTACTCGGTTCCTGCATGCCCAAGATGCTCCTACAGGGCCCACCCGATATCCCATTAAATCCTCCTTCTAGCAATTTCTCCAACCCTCTCTTGAACTCATCAATTGATTACTCAACTTGTCCCTTACAATCTCTAAGATCAAAAGACGTTGAAGCAATCCGCAGTTTCACATGCACCCTTTTAAACGCATTTTACAGTACCGGGTTCTTTCTTCAATTCATTCTTAACAAACATCATGCTTGTCTGTTTCTGACGTCTCCAGAAAACCCTCGGGATATCATTGGCGCCATAACTGGAAGATTGGAAATAGACAATCTACTTCCTGACACTGCCAGGGGTCATATCTATACCTTATTAGTTGATCCTAAATGTAGACGTCTTGGATTAGGAACAAAGCTAATAAGCGAGTTTCAATCTCACATGACCAGATTGGCAGCAAAATCGTCTACTACTCTAGCATCTCTCTCTTTAGAAACGAAATCGTCTGATGGTGCAGCACTGGCATTTTATGACCGATTGGGCTTTACTCGGGCTGGCACGCGGGCCAATTATTACAATCCTGGAACCGGTTGTATATTCTTAACCCGCCGCATATAATTTAACGATGTAACTAATTTATTGATTCTTTTTCTTATCCCATAGCCCATATTCTTCAAGACGTCTCCTTTGCCCATATTTCCCCCTTGAAAAGATAAGATAAGAGATTATGTCTATCTACGTTCTTCGTGCATGTAAAAGCCGTTCAGTTTATTCATCATGTAACTTCCTTTCATCCCCGTCGTCTGGTCTTTCAGTAACTAGTACTTTTCACTCTGCCTGGTCTTCCAGCTCCCTTTGCTACCAGTACTAACGTCCAAATGCCTGATATTAAGACATTGCGCCTGGATTGGCTCGACTATCTGCTACTAAACATGGTATGCTCGTATGTTTTTGTGGCTCCGTACACTAAGGTCGAAGAATCGTTTAATATCCAGGCAATTCATGATATGATTTTCTACGGAACAGATATCTCTCAATACGATCATCTTCAGTTTCCTGGGGTAGTACCGCGTACATTCGTTGGCGCTCTAGTTATTGCTGCAATAACTAAACCAATTGAATATTTATTCCAATTTTGGAGAAAAGTCGAGCTCCAAGCGGCGTCTAGACTCATCCTAGGAGTGATTAACATGTTTTCGTTGATCCATCTCCGCCATTCCATAAAGAACTTATTTGGCAATGGCGTCTCAAGATGGTTCATGATATTTTTGATATCGCAATTCCACATTACTTATTACTGCTCTAGAACGTTGCCCAATATGTTCGCATTGCCGTTAGTAGTATATGCGTTTAGTGTGATTCTCCACGAGCGATATGGATCGGGGCTGTCTATTTTGGCATTTACGAGTATTGTGTTTCGAGCAGAATTGGCTTTGATGAGTGGAGTATTGGGCCTTATATTACTGCTTACGCACAAGCTTTCCTTCAAAAAGATCGTTCATAGGGGATTCATTGGTGTTGGATTCGGATCGATTCTTTCTTTAGCAGTCGATTCTTACTTCTGGCAGACATTTCCTAAAATACCCGAAGTCGACGGGTTTATATTTAACGCAATTGATGGGAAATCTTCTCTGTGGGGAGAAGAGCCGTTTTGGGCGTATTTCAGTAACCACCTCCCTAATATAACCAACAACCCACTTATTTTGATCCTCGCTCCTATCGGGTTATTAGTCTGTGACAAGATGGCGGAGACGGCTTCGAGCCCTAAATATGTTCCTAAAGGCAGACAGCCAAAGTCGATTTTGAAGAAACGTACTGTCCCTAAAACTACTAATACCACCCCTGCCTCTTCGCCTATCGTTCCACTTCGCATCTTAGCAGCTACATGCTTACTTTACGTCTTGATCTACTCGGTCCAACCTCACAAGGAATGGCGGTTTATTATATACATTGTACCTGTTATCACGTTATTAGCAGCCAATGGTGTGTCGATCTTATTCAAGAGACGGTCCCGAACGTTTGTCTTCACATTGATCCCAGCCATTGTGCTCTTATCAACTTTTGTCGCAATTGCAGTTTCTGTTATGAAACTATTCACCTCGAGCGCTAACTACCCAGGTGGAGTCGCTCTTAAGGAATTCCATGAAATTTATCTGAAAACCGAGCTAGCCAACTCCAATATCACCGAGCCAGTAATTGTACATCTCGATGTCCCAGTTTGCATGAGTGGTGCTTCGAGATTTGGCCAGCTCTGGGACTCGACGAATTTCACTAGCTATGTCAATGGCACCGTCTCTAATGAAACACATCCTTTAGTTATCTACGATAAATCTGAGGACGTCACCACACTGGATAAAGTCTGGTCAACATTTGATTACCTTATTGACACCACAAATATCAATGAAACTGCCATTCCCGCTGAACCTGGATATGAATGGACAACACTAGCGTCCATTCCTGGATTAGACAGGTTCAATTCTAATTATATTATAGATTTACTTAAGCAGGCCAAATCAGATCCCATAGGGTCCATTTCCATTACAAAACATACTCTAATTGATACCTATCGAGCCGAAGGCCTCAAGGGATACCTGTCACTAGTTTCCGGTCTCTCGAATCAGGTGATTCTTACCCGTGATTCTGTATACATCTATAAAAAGGTAGCTATATCAGCCGAAGTTCCGTCATCATCCGATAAACAGGATTCATTTTTGAAGCGGGTTGGATTTAATCCTGACTGGATTCCTGATGGCCCAATTTTTACATAGAAAATCGGACAGAAAGCTCTGACCAGTTGTAAGATGAGCGAACCTATAGGGATAGGACGCTTGATACTGTAAACTGAGAATGACTGCGTATATATATAATGAAATGATTCCAGCAAAGATGTTCTCATCATAAGCACTCCAACGAAGCGAGTAAGACGAGTCCGAACAGAGTCAGGCAGCTGTAAATACAATACTAAGTATATCAGACCTACGCGGGAAGAAAAGTAAACGTCTGATATGGCTGTCAACTGTTTATTTATTTATATATTCTTTCGACGCACCAAGACCTCGTCAGCATTATCGTCAAGAACATCGCTTCCGCCTTTTGGGCATTCGCCTTGCTAAATGGCTCGTTGTCGTTACTATGACCTCCAATCGAAAGCCGAGTCTCAAATAATGTCCATATAATCAGCGATCACCCCCACCCAGTACCCCTGGCTGAGTACCTACAACCCCCACTCAATTCTCTTTGTCAGTGTAAACGCTTGTAAACTCATACCACCGCCCAATTGATCAGAGAAATAGCGCTGTGGCTATCATACACAGCCTATACCTCTTTTTTTCTACGGTACTTTTCCAGTGAAGTATTTGTGACCGAGGATGCCCGGTATTTAATAATTATATATATAGACCTAGAAAACCGATAGTACTGATGACCGCCGTACCGTACCTAGCCATTCCACAAAGTCCGATAACCAAGCCCCCGATTACAAGATGTTCCAGTTATATCAGCAGCAGCAGCAGCAGCAGCAGCAGCAGGGACGTCTACAGTCAAACTTACTATTGCACGGCTGACCGGGTCCTGCTTGACCGACCGTGCTGGCAGGAAACCGGGACCAAGCAGGCTGCGGAACAGCCATGAAATGTTAACGTGTAACTTAACCACTAGAGATCTAAGTTTGAATTAGACCGTCCATTCGAACTATATATATATATATATGCCAAGGTCACACCCATATAACTGGAGTTAGAGAAACATTGAAAGAGACTTTTACTAGACGATAGAGTAGGATGGTTTCGCAAGCAGAAGCTATTCCGGAGTAAGTTTGTGGACCCCGGCGTGCGGTTTTGTATACGGTTGGAATAGGAAGTCCGAGATGCTAACCGATATCTTTATAGGTCATTGGAAAATGAAGTTGGCGAGTCAATTTCGGCTCGTAACTCTGTTTTAAATACTTTTAAAGAATTAGGACCACCGGATTTGGTCCATCTAACAAAATCGGTGCCAAAGTCTAATAAGGAGAACGGGACTTATCATTATGTTACCGGAGTCGATACAAGCAGCTCAGCATCAATTGCTGCCTACTTGAATACTCTGACGTTTTCATTAGGCGAGAACCAGTTGTGGTTTGGTAAGCATGCGTTGTGGAAAGTTCATTCCGGCATCTACTGCTCGTATAATGCATTTTCTAGAATCGACGTGAGGGTGCTTGTTCAGATTCCTGGTTCTGTAGAGAGTTATGTGATTGATGAGTATGGTGATAAAAGGTCTGCTAATGATGAGGATATCTGGCAAGAGGTTTATTTGAGTGCTATGTTAAGAGGATTGCTATTTACTGATAATGATGCATTTTTCGTGAATTGCTGTCGCAGGTTGAATCCATTGACTAATAAAGAGAATTCAATGAGGTTTTTCGAAGCGTGTGAAAAGCTGTTTCTAGAAGGACCAAGGTTAGGAGCAGTTTCGGAAATTCAGGTTCCAAATATCACTAATAATTACTTGGTAGACGGGTTTTTTAAGTTTGTTCAAGTTACAGGAATGTATGAAGAAGGGCTGAAAGTTTTGGAAGCAGTCGTTCAAAAGGAGCCCGAGGTAGTCACGCTGATTAGCAAGCTGTTATTATTACAGAACGAGGAGATCAAAGCGGTAGAACGAATGAACAAAGGCATTTTGGCCAATCCTAGAGATGCGTTTTTACTTGAACTACAATCGAAGTTCTGTCAAGAAAAAGGCCGATTGGATCTTGCTCTTGACTGCGCGGTCCGAGCAGTGAACTCGGCTCCCTCAGAATTTGTCACTTGGGCAAGACTCGTCCAGGTTTATATACAAAAGGGAGATTATGAGCAAGCTCTGTTGACATTAAACTCGTGTCCAATGTTTACATACCATGAAATGGACTCTCATAGAATGCCGACCCCAGCCAAGTCTCACTTTCCATTACCGACTACCGGCATCATTGATGACATCTGGTCGGTTGACATTAACACAGACAATGAAGTAAGTGACCCTTCATTACTGCGGTTAACGGCCCCGACTCTGAGGGCCACTTTTGCCAAAGCTTATGATCTTTTGACTCAAATTGTCGCTCGTATTGGATGGGATAAGCTGCTGAAATATCGGTCGAATGTATTTGTTATGGAACTAGAGTATCGCAAGGAGAAGGGCGATAAGCGCGGTGAACGAGAGGATGAAGATGACAACGAAGGGGATGTGAACAACAGTGGAGAGTATGAAGTAGATGGCGAGAACAAAGAAAAAGGAGAACAAGACGTAGTGACTGAGGATGTACCTTCTGGAGAAGACGCATCAGAAAGGAAGCCAAATGGCGAGACTAGTGGAGAGTCTGTAAATCAGAATGGCCATGGAAATAATAACCTCGGCGACAATGATACTCCCACAAATGGCGGCCTAGAAAAACCTCCAGCCGCTACTACGACTGCCAGAAAAGAATCCGGAGAAGCAGACGCTCATAGCACAATTTCAGCTGCGCCTGTGGAACTTCGCAATAAAAGACTCTGCGAGAGATGGCTAGATCATTTGTTCATGGTTCTCTACGACGATCTTCGTACCTACACAGTTTGGCGTACTGAACTCGTTCATTATGAATCACAGCAACTTCCTTACATCAAATCAGCATTGGAATGGGAAATCTATGGCATGGTAGCAAACCGATTAAAGCATCAAGAAGAGGCCACTGATGCGTTCCAGAGATCTTTGGAAGTCAAGTTTTCAGATCGAGTTCTTTGGAAATTGTTGGATTGCTATGCGCCAGAGTTCAAGGCAGTTCCAGTTGACAGTGGATCATCTCTTGATGCCGTCGTCAACCTAACTGCCTGGAACCATCGTTGGTATACAGAATTCTCTCCCAAATTGTTGATGGCGCTCGAAAAGATTATCATAGCTGAAGGTGTTGTCAAAGTTCGTAGTAAGATCGATGCCAAGTACAGCCCTCAAGGCGTTGTTGAACTTCTTTACTCGACGCTCAATATTCTCAATCGATTTGGATTATCGGGGACCGAGTATTAGATTAGGAAGAGCAATAAAAAAAAAAGAAAATGATATATATATATTTTACGATTCTTTCCTCCTTTTACTAGCTGGTCTGGGCAGAGCCCTTACCAGTAGTAACCCAAGTATACCAGTCTAATCTTTACAGATAAAGCCAGAATAAAGTATAAATGGTCTATTATAAGTTCCTGTTATAGAATCTAAGCAAGAGCCACAGCTTCAATCTCAATATCAACATTGAGTGGAAGGGTCTTGACAGCCACACACGAACGTGCAGGCTTGTGGTTGGCGAAATATTCACTGTAAACCTCATTCACAAGAGAAAACTTAGACATGTCGGTGATGAAAATGTTAATCTTAACAAGCTTGTTCCATTCCGAGCCTGCCCCTTCAACCACAGCCTTGAGATTTTCGAGAACCTGTTTGGTTTGGACTTGAATATCTTCAGCTCCGTCAACAAGCTTTCCCTCAGGAGTAAGTGGGACTTGTCCAGAGATATAGACAAATCCACCAGCCTTAATTGCTTGGCTGTAGGCAGCAACGGGAGCAGGCGCCTTTTCAGTGAAAACCTATTGTCATGTTGGTTAGAGATATGTTGCAAAGTCAATTGTTACTTCTACTTACAGTACTAAGAGTCATGACTGGTCGGTAACTTGAAAATAGACGGTAGCGGTTTAAACTTGACGAGAATGGGCTAATTGGCCTATATACTAATCTTGGGATGACTCGAAGATTGTATTTCATTACGTGAGCTGAGGTTGATCGAGACCCGAGTCAAGTACACCCTTTCTATATGTTGATGCGGGTAACAGCGAAAAGAATAACCGCGAAGGGTCCAGTACGTACAATACCCTAACTCGAAATTAACAATTTTAGTTATTAAGCTTTTTATATATATATTTCTTCAAAAGATATTAATAAATATTGTAATAAAAAGAATCACTAGACCCGGTTTAGTGTGCGACGATGCGCCGAGTAAAGGGGCACCTGTCGGTAGTGCAGGTTGTGGAGAAGGCAATATAGTTGGAATTGGTCCTGCTGGATTAAAGAAACTGGGAGCAGCGGGTGGTGATAAAGGTGGTACAGAAGGCGCCATAGGAGGGAGAGGGGGAAGGGGAAGGGGAGCCGGAACTGGAGCAGGAGCCGGAGCAGGGATAGGAGCAGGAGCTGGAGCAGGGGCTGGAATAGGAGCAGGAGCTGGAGCTGGAGCCGGAGCTGGAGCCGGAGCTGGAGCCGGAGCTGGAGCCGGAGCAGGGGCTGGAATAGGAGCCGGAGCAGGAGCAGGAACAGGAACAGGAACAGGAACAGGAACAGGAGCAGGAACAGGAGCAGGAGCAGGAGCAGGAGCAGGAGCAGGAGCAGGAGCAGGAGCAGGAGCAGGAGCAGGAGCAGGAGCAGGAGCAGGAGCAGGAGCAGGAGCAGGAGCAGGAGCAGGAGCAGGAGCAGGGGCCGGGATAGGAGCAGGAGCAGGAGCAGGAGCTGGAGCAGGAGCAGGAGCTGGAGCAGGAGCAGGAGCAGGAGCTGGGGCTGGAATAGGAACAGGAACAGGAACAGGAACAGGAACAGGAACAGGAACAGGAACAGGAACAGGAACGGGAACAGGAGCAACAGTGGGTACTATCTCTGATGTTGTTGCAGATGCTGGTGCAACAGTCAGATACGGTGTTGTACTTATCGGCGCAACAGTAAGATACGGTGTTGTACTTATTAGTGGCGCGGTGAGCACGACAGTAGAAGTATACGGAGTTGAAGAATTTCTGAATGTTAAAGAACTGGTCGTTGAATTGAGAGGAAATGGAATCACTGATGGATATGGAATTGGATAAGGTGGTAACAGTGGAAGTAAACTAGATGGGTACGTGGGGTAGAAGCTTGAAGCTGGAGCAGCAGTCGTAGCAGTTACTACTGGAGTACTGGATAAAGGTAAACCGGTAATAAAACCAGGTGTTCCTGTTAATAAAGGCAAACCAGGAATGAACCCGCTTGGACGGCTAGTCGGTAAAGGAAAGCCCGTAATGAACCCTGGATGACTTGTAGGCGAAGGAAAGCCAGTAATGAAACCCGGATTGCCTGTCGGTAGCGACACACCAGTAATAAAGCCTGGAGTCCCTGTTGACAAAGGCAGACCAGGAATGAATCCACTTGGACGGCTAGCCGGTGAAGGCAAACCAGGAATGAACCCGCTTCGACGGCTAGTCGGTGAAGGAAAGCCAGTAATGAACCCTGGATGGCTTGTAGGCAAAGGAAAGCCCGTAATAAACCCAGGATGACTTGTAGGCAAAGGAAAGCCAGTAATGAACCCAGGATGACTTGTAGGTGAAGGAAAGCCAGTAATAAAACCAGGTGTTCCTGTTGATAAAGGCAAACCAGGAATGAACCCGCTTGGACGGCTAGTCGGTAAAGGAAAGCCAGTAATGAACCCAGGATGACTTGTAGGCGAAGGAAAGCCAGTAATGAACCCAGGATGACTTGTAGGTGAAGGAAAGCCAGTAATGAAACCCGGATTGCCTGTCGGTAGCGACACACCAGTAATAAAGCCTGGAGTCCCTGTTGACAAAGGCAAACCAGGAATGAACCCGCTTGGACGACTTGTAGGAGGCAAGGGAAATCCAGTTATAAACCCTGGAGGCCCTGTGGACAATGGCAGACCAGGAATGAACCCGCTTGGACGACTTGTAGGCAAAGGCAAACCGGGAATAAACCCGCTTGGACGAGTTGTAGGCGAAGGAAAGCCAGTTATATAACCAGTTAAACTAGTTATAGGTGAAGGATAGCCAGTGATAAAGCCACTTATCGACCCAGGCTGAATAAACGGAACCAACCTTAACTGGATGTTCAGACCACCAGGAATAACTCCATTATAGATATAGTAACCACCATTGGGATCGGCGACGGCAGTGAAATCTTGATATCCATCGTAAAGTATATTATCATTTCTTGGATCCAACGTAACTGTACCAGTTGGGACCGAGCCTACAGTCAGTTGTCCCGCAGCGTCAACTGCTATTTGACCCGGTCCAATTGCAGGTGAAGCAAACATTATATCATCTGAATGGACACCTCTAAACACAGCGCCAGTGTCACCTATATGAAGGTACCCATTCCTAAGTACTTTAATAGGGTTTGCATCTATTAGGGCTCCAGGGGCTATAACACGAATAGCAGACTCAGCTGCTACAGAGTGAATGAGCGCCGACAGTGAGAGAAAGATCAGGATACGCCAGGAGAGAATTATCATTTTGAACAATAATACATGAAAACCCAATGAGCATTTCCGAACAAGCCAAAAAAAAAAGATTTCAAATGAAATAAAATAAATGCCATATCAAATGGCTAGATGTATTGTTTTTGTACATATTGAAGGAGACATCAGAAAGTTTCTAATTGAAATATATGATTAAGGAAAGATCCAATATCTCTTTCTTAAACGAGAACTTATAGTTTACTGATGATTTGATGAACGCGTCAATCATAATGTAATATTAGTTACTTGAAGTAGACTTGAAGTAGACTTGGAGGTTGTAATGGCCCGTTAGATCTGCATAGAAAGAGAATTAAAAGTACGTGCGTTTTAAAAGATAAGATAAGGTAACTGCAGATCCAAGTAAGCTATTGAACGTTTCTGATCTGACCTGCCATTCTGGGCCAAACTTCTGGGGGCAGCCCGGACCAGGCGGTCTAGGTCGCTTGTACTAGGAGTAGCCCAAGTGGGATAATGAGCTCTGAGCAGATTAACATGAATGAGTCAATCGGCCGTGCCCCGGGCGACATCGGCACTGATCTTTCGTCATTGTACGGCAATCCACGCGACGGGATCTGTTGGAGGACACCTGCATGGGACAATCGGTCCTTATCGCTCGGTGGGCTATTTTATCCACCCACACTGCAAGTAGGGACCGGGTCATTTAAAAGATAACCCAAGCATTAGAAGAAATGAGAGATTAGGTCTAGACAAGGAAAGGGAAAGAAGGGGTAAAGGGGTAAAGGGGTAAAGAAGGGGATGAAAAGGAGAATAAGAAAAGTAAAGAAGATTGAAATGAGAATAAGAAAAGTAAAGAAGATCGACCGGAGAATAAGAAATGTCTGAAACTGAGGAAGGGACTGGGTTGTCGGATGGTGTTCGGGAAGATGTTTGATTGATGGCTGTTTATGGTATATGGGAGCCAGCCATCGGGGTGATTCGCCGGTAGAGTGGACAAGAGCCGCGCGGTACGGGATAAAGGCCGAGTGAGTGGTGTATTCGATGACCGGAGTCCATGGACCAGACGAGACCTTCGGATACGAAGTACATGATGGCTCTTAGGTAGCAAGCAGCAAACATGCACGGTAAACGACTGACTTGAGCCAACGATAGCGAGCTAGCTGCCTGTGATGGTGATGATTGTCTGGCCGATGGTGATGCCAACCTGCGTGGATTCAACGTGAGAGATCAGGCAGATAATCTGCTCAACATAATGTTTGGGGGCAGGACGTGGGTTAGGCGTAAGATGTAGGCCGATGCGGTGCTTATTATTGCGTATTATTTAACCCCCCCATGCTTGCTGCTGCTACTAACTCTGTTCCGGCTTCTGTTACCTCTGCTACGGCTACTATTACCGCTGCCACGACTGCTGCCACGACGGCTGTTAACCAGACGGCTGGCTGCTCTTGCAAACGCCGACTCAGCCAAAAAAAAAGTGCCTGCTTTACCAATCCCGACGTTCATTACAAACGCAGACCACTACTGATAAGAGATATCAAACTGTGAGGGGAAGCCGGCGGACCACCGCAGGCAGCGCGATCAACGGGATATCAATGACTGACGAATAAGACGTGACGTTCGATTCAAGCAGATTCCTCTTCCAAAACTCCCACAAGCTTCCACCGTTGGTGGCACTTTTTATATCCTACCTCCTCCCATTCAACCCTCAAACTGTCTCTAATCTTTATGGCTTGCTACAACCCCACAGGCAGTCAGTCCCCCGTTGCGAGAACCCAGCCGACGGTACCGTACATCTCTCGATTACAGGGCCGCATCTGACAGAGATTGCGCAAGGACCTTCAGCTGGCAGAGGGTTAATAGCCCGATTAAGACTGATAGCAGACTACTTTGGGATTAACGTCAACGGCAACTTGGTTATGAGACCCAACCCACAGCCTAACAACGACGGCGGCGCTGCCGCCTACTGAGGATTCGTTTGCTGGCTCCGCTGGCTGCTGCGGGTGTGGTCGGGGTGGGAACTTGGCTTATCATCAGTATAAAAGGGCAACAAACGACTGTGCCGTGTCTGATCCTTTTAATTCCACCAACTTTCTAAACAACCAGGTTTTGAATTTTTTTTCCCATATCTATTTTTTGAATTATCCTTTTGAGGTTGTTATAGGAGCTATTTAAGCGAGTTCCATACAACGAAGGAAAGAAAAAAAGACGGAATTAAGTACTCAAAAGCGTATACAAGGAGTAGACAACCGACAACAAACATCAACGATAGGCTGAAAACAGGCAAATAATTTTTATTCACTTGTATAGATTTGGCAACAACCCGATTTCAGAGTAAGTAGGAAATAGCAAGTGCAAATAGCAAAGCAACAAGCAAATCCCAAGAATCTGCTCCACGTCCTTCCGCCACCCCCTCTGCAAAACCCAGCCTCTAACAAAGACAGATGAAACTCATTAATTTAGCAGCTGCCGCAATCCCTATCGCGGCCGCGTCCGCGTTGGTCATTCCTCATGATGTAGACACTATTGAGGCTTTTAAGCATAATAGAAAGGCCGAATTGAGCTCCAAGCAAGCCTTCAAAGAGGTTGGCAAGACCGTCGGAGGCATTATCGATCATGTCAAGGCCGTCATTGACTCGGACAAGGCCGTTCCGTTTGTCACATCGGAAATCGCTGCCCAGAACTTGATTGAAGACTCGTACATCATTGTTTTCAAGGACGATGCCAAGACCGAAGATATCGCCTTGCATCATTTGTTTGTTGATACTGTCCATAGTAACAATATCCAAGAATTGGCCAAGACGTCTGGATCCGAACAACATCCTTTGATTAAAAGTGGTGACCATGGCTTGAAGCATATGTTTGATATCGCGTCTCAATTGAGAGGATATTCTGGCAAGTTCCACCCCGATACTATTGAGGCTATCAGAAGACACCCAGCCGTTGCATACGTTGAACATGATTCTAGGGTATTTGCTAGTGAGTTTGAAATCGAGAAGAGCGCTCCTTGGGGTTTGGCCCGTGTTTCTCACCGCCAACCTTTGTCTTTGGGTTCGTTCAACAAATATTTATTTGACGGAGAAGGTGGTGCTGGCGTTACTGCTTATGTAGTAGACACTGGTACCAATATCAACCATGTTGACTTTGAAGGCAGAGCCAAATGGGGTAAGACCATTCCTATCAACGATGTTGATGAAGATGGAAACGGCCATGGATCCCATTGTTCCGGTACTATTGCTGGTAAGAAATACGGTGTTGCTAAGCAGGCCAATATTGTCGCTGTCAAGGTCTTGGGCAGCAACGGTTCCGGTAGCATGTCTGATGTTATCAAGGGAGTTGAGTTTGTTGCTACTGGCCATATCCGTGATAAGGGCAAAAAGGGTTACAAGGGTACCGCTGCCAACATGTCTCTTGGTGGTGGTAAGTCACCTTCGTTGGATTTGGCCGTCAATGCTGCTGTCCGTGCTGGTGTTCATTTCGCGGTCGCTGCTGGTAACGATAACGCCGATGCTTGTAACTACTCGCCAGCTTCGGCCGAGAACGCTGTCACTGTAGGAGCGTCTGCATTATCTGATGATAGAGCATACTTTTCCAACTTTGGTGAGTGTGTAGATATCTTTGGACCCGGTGTTAATATTCTCTCTACATATACAGGCTCTCCTAATGCCGTGGCCACTCTTTCTGGTACTTCGATGGCTTCTCCTCATATTGCTGGTTTGTTGGCCTACTTCTTGTCTCTCCAACCATCCAGTGATTCCGAGTATGCTATCACTGGAGCTGTCACTCCTGCTCAGCTCAAGAAGAACTTGATTGCTTACGGTACCAAAGACATTCTTACTGATCTTGATGAAAAGTCTCCCAATGTTCTTGCTTTCAACGGAGGAGGTCATAACATCACGGCTTTCTGGGCTCCCGTTGGTGATTCCACCAAGACCACTGCTAAAGCCGATAGTGTAACTCCTGAAGAAGAAGGAACCTTTTCTATTCTACCAGTCGATGTTGAGATTAAACAGGAGTTGGAGAGTGTTTTCAACGAGGTTGACCATGTCTTCGAAGAACTGCGAGCTGGCCTTGGCAAAGTTGGATTTTAATTACTAGTATAGCCGTTATTATTATTATTATTATTATTATTATCATTATTATATATTTTATTATTAAATTACTAAATTATTAACAATGTGGTGGTCATGTTTATAATAGTGTATGGTCATTACAAGATGGCTAAACTTTTTGTCTCTTTGCAAGAGGTTCTTCGGTTTCCTCTATCTTGTCTTCTGTGCCGTCGTCATCTCTAGCAGGCTCTTCCTTTTTCTCCTCTTCCTCCTCTTCTTTTTCCTCCTGTTCTTCCTTCTCTTCCTCTTCCTCTTCCTCCTCCTCCTCCTCCTCTTCCTCCTCCTCTTCTTCCTTGCTATCTTCAACTACGACTGCCTCAGTCCCTTCTTTCTCTTCATCCTCCTCCTCCTCTTCTTCTTCTTCTTCCTCATCGTTGTCGTCATCTCCTACAAAGTCTTCTTCATCTTCAAATTCCTCCTCACTGATTTCTTCGTCTGAAGGAAGGGCCTACGTTGGGTTAGTGTTTAACAAAGTGACCTACCATACTCGGCTACTGCCCACGCGAAACCTCAAATTACGTACCTCGAGTTTGGCATTGGGATCTCCTCGTCTTGTTCTTGGTGGCATGGCAACGAAAGCGAGTATTGGTATTCAAGGTAGGGTACAAAGAGCGAGCGAAATACGACTAGAAACAAAATGTCAATTGACAAGTGAAAAAAAAAAATTTCAAATTAATCACTTTCTAGGGCGACTTTGCCGGTTTAAATATTTATGCCTAAATTGGTGCGGTAGATAGCGTGGGCGGTGGTGGCTTGTGGCTCCGGTGATGGACAGCAATCGAACCGGCCGGCCCTATTCAGATTATTGACGCGTGTTACAGAGAAGCCTATTGAGTCCTTGGAAGAACAGCGCCGAATCGTGTAAAATGCGTGCGGCTGCCTACTTTAACTCGCGGCTTGTTTATTAGCATACATAGGCAGGGAGGGACACTGCGAATAAGTGGCTGGGAGTTGCTGCCCGTAGTCGTTGTCGCCTCCACGCGGCTGAACAGCCAATATCTCTTTGCATATCAAGCAAGATCCATTGGGGAAATATAATAACAAACAGTTCCTTTCTCACGATATATTGTCTGGTTACATGACGTAGATTGACGTTTTCAGACAATAAAAGTATCAGAATAAATTATAATTGAGTTTCTTCCTGTGGTGTCTAGTTTTGGCACTGCAAACCGAAAATACTCACTCTGTCTAGGGACATGGCTTGTATCATTCTCTAAAACCACACCAACAATCGCATCCTCATTTATCCTTGTGATTGATTGTACCTGGGTGGGATAAATAAATCAATCCTTATTTTTTTTCCACATCACTCAAAATGGGCCCGAAAAAAGTCGAGTTTGTATCACCTGAGGCTCACCATCCGACCGCCAACGGTATGGCTACTCCAGATCCACACTCTACTCCGTCAGACCGGGTTCTTGACCAAGTGTTTGTGGAACCAAGAAGGAAAACCAAAATCAATAAAGCACTGAAAACTTTAAACAAAAGAGTTTCTAGTATCGGCGCTACTATTTCAAGGACAACCGGTATAGTTGCAGACGATAACTCCGATAGTGATAGCCTCAACGATCATGAACCAAACCTATCAGCATATTTCTATGGAGAGGATGGCAATCGAAAAAATGATTCTGAATTCAAGATCATTCATGATTCTTTAGTACAGGATCTACATGATGATGATTACGACTATGACGACGACGATGACGACGCATATTCAGATGATGGTGGTTATTCCGATCATGGGCAAAGTAGTAATCCCGGCCCCGCCAACAGGTCAAAACCATCCTATCAATCGGGCCCTGCAACTGAAAAGATGCTACGAGATAGACAAGCTCAGTGGTTTAGTCAACAACAGCATTCTCAATCCCAACCTTATCTAGCCAACCCACGCCCTCAAGTGTTTTTGCCAAAACAAAGCTACCCACCAGGGTATTCATCATCATATTCATATCCACAAGGTTATCATCCACCTGCTTCGCAAAGAGACAACGATCATTATCGACAATATTCACAATATCAGCAGCAACTAAAGCTTCAACAACAGCATCAACTCCAACTCCAACAACAGCAAAATCGTCATTATTCCAGTTCATCGCAGTCTCCAGTACCGCATCCTCAAGCTGCCGAATTCATGAACAACACTGTCTCTGCTCAGAATGTGTCGAGAAGTAGACGTGCGAGTGCTCAGAACTACCAATCCAGACCCCATCGCAAGTCTGCTACTACACGGCCCCGATCAGAGTTAGATCCAAACTATATCAGACCACCTAGTAAGACCCATTATCAGTTTGGTGATGACGAAGAAAGAGAGAGACGACGAAGAAAGAGCTCTCAGGAACAGAGCTCGATGCAAAACAAATTCTGGAAACAATATATCGATATGCAAGATGATCAAGCGAACGACTATCCAACGTCTCCAGATATCGAAGACGTCCATGATGATGATGATGATCACGATAATAGACCTGGAACTGCCATGTCAACGAATTCGTTTCTTTCATCTGCTAGTACTCCTTCCGTTCACTCTTCTGTATCCCAGCGAGCGTCCCGTCGACGCTCTGAACTATCTTCTTCTTCAAACCACGTGCTCGACGAGTCTGAAAAACCTTCCAAGTTCTCGGCCAAAGGAATCTTTAACATGATGAAGTTATCCCCTAAACGAGACAGCAAACCTTTATCGCTCCATGAACAAATGATGTCGCCATCCCCGGCTGCTCCTTCTTCACCAGCTCCTTCTTCTTCTCATTATGCGACACCGCAAGCGGTACCCTCTTCCCCAGTTTCGTCTCGCCGTTCTTCTGCGATAGCTACATCACCATCCTCACCTACTAGATCTCACCATAGCCCTCGCTCCAGATCAGTGGTATCTAGTCGGTCATCACTGTCTTCCCCAAAAAAGCCTATTAACAGATCGATTGAACCTACTGCACAACAGGAGCCACCAACTTCTAGTGCTGAAGATACTGCGCTCGGTGGGATATACAACACGTTCGCTAATGCTGGTGGATACGTATATAATTTAGCTGCGAATTCTGGTTATTCGCTTCCCGCTGCAGGTGGACTGTTCGGCTCGTTATTATATAGCAAACAATCGACAGCCACTCCCGAGGGAGCGAAGTTATCTAGCGACCCATCGGATGACGGGCTGGCGAGGCCCATACCTAAACGGATAATGACGCCTTCAGTAATAAGCCATATCAGTCATTTCTCTAAAAAGAGTGCTGCTCCTATACCTCCTGCTGGTGTCAACTTAGAGGATGCCGAATCTGATGAGTCCGATATAGATGCTGAGTACGATGCAATATCTATCATTGGACATAATTCCCCTCCTGGCTCACCAATTTTAGGGCCCGCTCAAGAAGATCCTATTCCTAGACCGTCGTCGCCATTAGAACTATCTAAATCGCAGAAACGTTTTCAAAAGACAATGAAATTTCTTTTCCAGAAGAATGGCGGGATTCCTCCTGCCGGGACAAATGTCAGCACGATTCCTCTGCCGGATGGGTCTGTAGTAGATGAAGTAGGGGTCGTTTCACGTAGAGGCACTTCAGACACTCAATCTGTACTATCCAGAAGGCACTCTCACGAATCTCTCAGAAACAGGAAAAGTAATTCCAATTCACAAGCGATGGATATGCCAGAAGGAGAGGAGTCATTCTCTTTGGAGCCACTAATTAGCACATTTGTTGAACTGTTCAGAAACTGTGCGAGAATTTCATTTGTACTTCGTCCCGTTGATGCGGTGGCTGATGCATTCCCATCACTACAAAATATCGTGGTAGTTGTAGAATTGGTGCTTTTAATGTGGCTCTTATATCAAGTTTCAATCATTATTGAAACTGTAGCTACTGCCGTAAAAACGTTTTGTATGCCGGTTATTATCATCTGTCGCGTTCTGGGAATAACATATTAAAAATTCGTTAATTTATTTCGCTATATATGTTTCTTCTTTTCCACCCTTTGATCATATATACATGCATTATATATTTAAATAAATAGAAGCAATTTTCTCTTCTAGATAGTTAGCTTATTTAAAAGCCAAAGTCGAAAGAACTCATATCAGGCTCTTGAAATGCAACCGCCGCAACTGGTTGAAGATTAGTACTGTGAGCTCTTTTTTCACCCAACGCTTCTTCGGCCCTTATATTAGCTTTGACTACCTTTGTTGCAGCGACAAGCAGATCATCAGATGTCGCCGACACACTACTAGCACTACTAACTTCCACGTCCTTGAAGTTTGAGGGGGTCTCATGAACAGTTGCAGGGACGAACTTCCACTCTCGAACTAGATCAAGTGCTAGAATGTCGCAGCCCATTCGACTAAATATTGACGCTGTTTTTAAAACAAACCTAAATTCAGTGTCTTTTCTGACAAGGAAATTTCTCACGGGAGTCCTAGCACCTATTCCATTTTCAGTCATCGGCTTTATCAACGGACTTGCTCTTCGAGAAATCGCTGGTGTAGTATATGAAGGAGCCCTTCTTCTCTCTTTTTCTTGCAAATACCGATATAGCATAATCAATACTGGATCATCAGCTAAAAATGACACCGAATGACCCTGAATTTGATGCTCTTGGTGTTGAATTGTCGATGATAAACTCGGCTCCATGTCATCTTTCTCAGTTATGCCCCAAGCTAATGCATTGATAGCAGCCTGCCTATCTTTCAAAGACCATAGAGCCCAGCTCATTAACCACCTATCCCCATTAGCTTTAGCACTAGGTAGAATATGGGTTTTGATAAGATACTTAAGTTCTGGACCGTGGTCACCTTCATACACCCTAGCAACAGCGATTGCAAGAGCTAAATCGCCAACGTTCTTCACCAAAACATTAATCGCATCTTTCAAGGAATCGGCCAACAGGAAGAACGAAGCAGCATATTCATATCGATGCTTGCCAAGTAATGCAAATGCATTTTTTCGAGCAGCAGACCTCCAGCGTTCTTCGCTAAAATCTCTAGAAAGAAGCTGGACTATCTTCTGCTGTTCTCTATGCCACGATGCTGTCCTCCAGAGTCCAATTAGAATCTGCTTACGGCGAAGTGCAAGATAGTACAGAGTACAACTGACAGGGTCTCTCTTGCCATCGGAACCAAAATAATTTCGACCAAGAACTTCAAAGAGTTGCTTTAATGGTTCATTCCGTAACCAAAAGGCTACCCCGACCTCCCTCACAGCTGGCCATAGTAATGCGGTTGCAGATGACACTTGCTGCTTCACCATATCTAACAACAAGTTCTGGGACTCACTATGTAAAGCCCAATTGAAATCTCTCATTGACATGGACTCCTGAATGCCTCTGTGAATCTTGAATAATTTAAAACCCAAAAGGTATTTAATACCATTGGCGTCCAAAGATCGCGCCTGTTGATCAATAAAAGACAGCGCCTCAATTACACTAGCAAGAGTTATTTGCTGATGTCTAGTTAGATATGGCAACGACACCTTTTGTAACCATTCCATCAACTCTTCACACAGCTTAGAACCAAATACTTCGTAGTCATCATCAAAACGTTTACTCCAATATGCTTCACCATCTAAACACAGCTTTTTAGAGTCCAGACCAAGATTACTTTCAATGTCTGCTACTTGAAGATCCGAAATAGTTGCAAACTTGAGTCTTCTCAACAGCACGCGAACAATTCGTTTAACCATATCTAATTTATCTGCCAATATTGACTGAATGAGCAGTTGTGGATGGTACAGTGGCAAAGGTCCATTAAGAATAGAGCAGATATCAAATATAGTACTGATATTATCTAACGTCGCCCTTGTATAACGAGATCCCAATAATTGCCTGGTTGTTTCATCTTCAATGTCTGCATTACGATCTTGGATGAACAGTTGATTTCCCGCACCAACAACAAAAGTTCCATCTTTCAACCAAATTGAATCACCGATTTTGTGTGACGTATATCGAGAAATATCCACCCGCCTAAATGGTGCCCACGAAGGAGTCTTGTTTGTGTAATCGAACCGCTGTTGGCAGTATAAGACAATTTCTTGAGCAAACCCAACCCCTAAAACACACTGGTCATCAGGCGTGGTGGTCCAATCAAGGTCTGAAATAGAGTTTTCAGCAGGGAAGTTTTCACAATATTCCAGTAGACTATTAGAAGTATCCCAAATCGACAATTCCGTGCCATCGGAGTTTGTGATAGCCACCTTTTTAGTAGAAGACACTTGTGCACGGATGACGTCTTTGACACCAGTAACTACGCTTGACGTTTCAAGCCACTCTAAGCCTTCGGTAGAATCCATTCTTGCCGTCCAGCCAATTAGGTCGCCATTATCTGAAAGGGTAATAAGAACTTCTCTTTGAAAGGTATCTAAACTCGACCCAATTGTAACATGCCATCCTACTGGATCCACAGGAACCGCTAAATGGACTTTTACATTATAGTCTGGCAGCGGATAGTTTCCAATATATTTAAGCTTGCCTTGTTGACCATCAATGTTAACGGACCACACAAGAATATTACTTTCGTCATAAACGATAACCAAATGCATAAGATGAGACTCCACCGACTCTGGCAATAAAAACATACACATTGGCTCACAGTCGAATTTGACAGTATCTGATGCTATTGGTTCTGCTCTCTGTTTATGGCAATCCCAAACAACTAACCTTTGGGAGTCTAGCAAGGTGATAACATAATCGTCGTTTGGTATTAATACAGATTGAACGACTTTACCAATCTCTGGTTCTAATAAACTACATTTTCGCAACGTCACCCCCACCGGTAATACTTGAGGCTTCCATAATGCATTTTCCGAGAACCGAGACTGTGTTAGGAGGAGGTTTCCATCACCAGACCGAGTGATTCGTCGCACTGATTTGTTATGCCCAGTAAGAATTGACTTCAAAACCAGCTTTCTCTGCTTCCCAGTTGTGGGATCTAGTAACTGGGCAATGTCAATTGAAAAATTGTACAGTATACCACAATAGTCGTGGACAAGAATTGACAAGGTCGATATTGATCTGATAGCAGAATTCGGTTGAGCAGCATATGTAAAAAAATCTAACCTATTCGAGTGGAAAGGAAACATGCCAGGTTCAGATATTGTGAGTTTTTCATCGTTTACAATTTTCGTAATTTTTGCTAATCTTTGTTTCTTAAGTCCAATATTTTCAACCGTGTAAGCAGAAATTCGTTGAGTATCCTTGTTAAAAGTAATGCAAACTTCGGGAGCCTTTTGTGCTAGGTTTATGACATTTGATAGTTGTTCAGATATTCCATTTTTAGCTTGGGTTCCATTAGCAGCAACTACACTACTCTCAATTGCCCGTGAGAAGTCGCGGTTATCCAACATCAATCCAAAATGATGACCTTGCAAATCAATTGATGCCCACAACTGGAGATTACCTGGGTCCATTGAATCAAATGGACACCAAATTCGTATCACCTTATCGTCGGCTAATGTATATAGGGTGTTTTCAATGGATTGGGATAAATCAAACGGTTGTTGCCATCGTAGTCTAATAATCCTAGCTGGGTGAGGAATATAATTAAAATCGAAATCCACATTATCTTTATCAAAACTTGTCCGCTTCCAAATTTTGACCAGTTTATCATATTCGCCAACTGAAGCGACCAGCCAGGAGTCAACTGAAAAATGGATTATATTTGCTGGGTTGGCCAGATGCTTTCTCCAAATAACCTTGGCGCCCACTGGCAGAAGTCGGTTGTCAGTGGCAGTACTGGATTGGTCATTGCTGTCTAAGCTAACGCTGACAGCCCTTGACCTATTAAGCCCTGGTAGGGACCATAGTACCAAACTGGTTGACCCCGTCAATAATTCTGGGAAATCGCTGCTATTTCCCCATGACAAGCTAGTTATAATCTCTGTTTCGTTATGATCCAATTCGTAAGCCTCTTCTTCCCATTCTAGATCCTTTCCATATACCATCAAGGGGTTTAGGACTTTGACTTTACTGCCAAACGCAACAGCAATCTGTCCAGTACACTGATTTATCGACACGGCACTACCATCAGACATCAAATAAACAGTTTGTAATAAGACCGAAGCATCTTGTAGGATGATCAGGTTGTTTCCAGAACAGTATGCCTATTTATTTTGTTAGACCCCAGACTAGTTTGATATAATCTCAACTTACAGTTAAGCGATTTCCTTCCCATAGTACGCAGTCTATCGCATTCACCAGGCTATTAGGCTCTCCTGGTAAGAACGTAATTCCCATTCTCAATTCTGTTTATTTCAGTAGAGGAGCGAGAATTTGAGCAAAAAAATAGAAACCGCTAAGAATTTACGGATCTCATCGCAGGTGCCCACCCAACCAATTGGTGGAGAGCTCATATCGTGCTTTATCCGGTTCTGGTTGATAGCGCCGTGCGCAGTAGTTACCAAGCATCTCGCTCGATATCACGTGTAACTGCCGGTTACATTCTCATTTTATAAGGTATAATTGTAGCAATGGTATTATTTTTCTATAGTCAATAATAAGCATATCCTTTTGTTTTTTAGCAAACGTTCGTATATGTTTTTTCTTGTTTATCTACCTGAATACATGATGCAGGGCCAATACCGCCTCACATGCAGGGCCCAGAGATCAACATGAATCTCACCAGATTTCCCTCTCCTATCTTTCCACAACACGCAATTTATTAATTTACAAACTATTAGAATCAAGTTTACTGAAATCCAGTTCCGGATGTAGAGCCTTGAATTTATCCAACGTTTGCTGCTTCTTTAGTTCGTCACTACTCGGTAAGCCAGCCTGTTTCTGCTTTTGATCAAACATCATCTTTTCCACCATTCCACGGGTCTCATCATCGAGATCACTGAGCTTGGAGTTTTCCGGTTGGATCTTTGAAACATCGATCTTTGGATCGGTGGTCACGACATGAGGCCACCATTCGGTCTTGTTGACCTTTTCTAAAGTGAATACCAATTCATTCTGGTCGACTACTGACCATGTAGATTCATCTACTATAACATCATTGAATAATGGTCCTTTAATTAGAAACTTATCGGGATTGGTTTTTAAAGACGCTTCAATGGAACGGCTACCGATTTTGGCATTGACAAATTTGGCTCTTGTATTAGTTGATAATGGGATAGAAATAGTTATGTCTTCCAGAGTTTGTTTAAAAGTGTATGGTGATTCAGCTTTAGAGCTAGTTAGTGAAGCGCTTGTTTTGTGTTTTCGCCAGCCAGACTTTGCGTGGGCCCGGATCGGTTGTGATAGTTCTGCGAGCCCTGGCATGAGTACAAACAAAAATATGGTAAAGCGTTGTAGTCTTGAAACTTACTTGAACCGGATGTGTCGATGGTTGAGCTTTTCGGCTTATCGTCGATTTCTTCAATAACTGCCATTGTGATTTGATTGATTGCTTAGTCAATGACTCGATGATGAAAAGGGTGAGATGGATGTTCTTAAAGAATTGAATCAACCGACAACTGTTTGCAAAAGCCCCACAAAGCCGCAATGCGCCGCAAGCAGATGTCGTATCTTGCTATGAAGGGGGGTCGCTGAAAGAGAAGGAGCTATCGCGACCGTCTTCGCCAATTGCTTGCCCCTATTCCGGCCCATTGTAGAGGGTGTGAAGCATAGAGGGATTCGACAGTTAGCTAGCTGGATGATAAACTATTGTAGTACAACTGATAACGTAATATCGATAAGCCTATTGTTCAGTTCGCGATGAACATCACTTTGTTTATTAAAAAATACATTATTGTATAGATTTCCCATTTCTTGAGGAGGTACCAACATTTACTTAATCGAAACGTGAACTGGACGAAACGTCGTAGATAGAACCATCTCTCTCTCTCAAGATCTATTAGCTGATAAGGGAGAATGTAGTAATCTTATCGTACGGCTGGCCCTTATCTCTGCATCACGTTCTTATCTTTTGGCTCTGTTGTGCACTGATATGCCCACTTACTTGTGCGCACATCTAATCATCTTAGCCACATTCTCTCTTCAGACTCTTTTCTTTCTCAACCAATACGATCCATTCTATTTTTGTGCGTATCGATAATCTACTATGTCAGCTACCGTCTCATCAGCAGCATCGTATACTGCTAGTCTGCTGCCAGGCGGAGGAGGAGGAGGCGGAGTTACCCAGTATGTGGATCACCAGATCCCGCCATTAGCAGTCCGGCCTGGTCAAGGACTGGGATATTTCCGTAAGTTAACAACTCAAAGTATAGCAAATAAGAACGAAACATACTAACAGAATATAGAATTGGGGGCATCGCTACACTCGATTTTGACGTATTTAAGATCAGACCCCTCACAATTTCCTCATATCGAGATTGTCTACTCGAAAGAATCGCCCATCAATCACCCTATAATCCTCAAGCTCGAATCTAACGGCCTGAGATTACATTTTGATGGCTCGGATCAAGTGCTGCGTTTGATTGAAATACTCGATTGGGTATCGTCTACGCGAGCTTCTTATAAAGGAACAGAATTGGGTAAAGGCGGAGTGCTTACCTTTAAACAGGTTTATAATAAGGTATTTGGACCGACTTATCCAGGATGGTTTGACAGGAATAGCTCAAGATACATTCTGAGTTATCCAGGAGTGGCGTTCTCGTTCCTGGTTCCAGAGTCTATTTCATCAGACGGAATCGTCAAGTACCTATCCAGTACTACCAGCAATAATTCAAAAGATGGTAGAGGAGCATGTCTATCTATGGCTATATTTAAGGGCCATAGCTGGCCCGAAGCACAGAGTCAGATTTTCAAACCCCGCCTGCTTTCATCCAACCGGAACCGTAGTGCTAATGGCAGTGTCAGAAGTGATAATGATAGGGCAGCCAGCCCTAGCGATGTTAGCTTGTCGTTGGACAATCTGCCTTCTACTACTATAGTGGACCATTTACAAATCCATCATACTCAGGGACGGTGTGTAGTCATTTTCAGCCGCCATCCTGCTAATATTAGTGAATATGAGATCCGACTGAACTCGACTACTATGCAAAATGTCATCATGACGTTAGGTCCACCATCAGAAAGAATATTCAAACAGGACAGTCGTTTGTCTATTCACAATCCTTCAGCTGATTTCCAAGATGATGATGTTGTTTCTACCAATTCGTATAGTCGAAGGAGAGCTGCATTCAATCTGGCATCACGAGGCAATACTGACTTGTTTTTTAACTATTTTGAATTAGGATTTGATTTATGCTTTGATACAAGTCTCCCTGATCCTTTTGTGAAAAAGATCATTATTCATGGCAATGTCCCTTCAAGTTTATCATTCCAAGTGTATAGTCGGTGTCGATGGTTATTATTTCCATCTTCATCTCCTACGACCACTGGCACAAGCACTGGCACCAATAACGACTTTGATGACCATGACCTCGACCGCGATCATCCACCAGTCAGTTCAGAAACCCCATTTTCCGAATGTTATAGTTTATTTATTCCCGGCGGATCTACCGACAAGCCGCCTTTATCTATGATGCTCAATCGAACCATTGAATCTCCCAGCAGCAGTGTAGAGCTGGTTGGAGATGACGAGCCCAACCATTCGGCTGCCGATGAAGATGACTGGGGATCCACTCAACTGTATGGAAGCCCCAGATGTATTTTTGAAGTTCTAAAGAATGGCACAATCTCCTCTTTGACCATATTTTAGCTCTCTGCTTTCGCTCACTTTACTATCTAACTTATTGTTCGTTTATTTTTTCTATTCTATTATGTTTACTTGTGTTTGTGTTTGTGTTTGTGTGCGCTTCTGGCTTCTGGGCTCGGCCCTGCCCACACGGGCCACACCCATGGCCCACGCAAACAAGCGAGGAGAGAGAGAGCTACGGGCCTGGGCTGAGCTCAGCCGGCACAGAGGAAGCCTCCATCACCAAAGGTCGAAGCACACGCACGCTTATCGCTCAATAATCTGGGGAGGCTGGTGTTTGGACTGATTAGGAAGTGTAATTAAAATGTCCGTACCCATCAGTGTACGGCTACGGTCGCGTTTAAACGCGTACAGAAAATGTCAGATTCGGGCCTGCAAGATATATATTTCATAGTTCACGGTCTGAGAATTTCGGACCTCCTTCGAGTTAAAACGTGCTGGTGTAATTGTCGTTCTAAATTTGGCTTTCTTTATAGTGGTTTCGACAAAGGCATATTATTTTCCTGGACGGATATCTAAGATCTCTCTCCCTACAATTGTCCGTCTCCGCCACTATAGTCGTTGTCGACTCAGATAGTATGGCGAAGCCAGACACTTCTCTCATCACCCGCCAGCATACTCAACCCATTTCTCCCCCAATGACTCCTAGACGGTTAGGAACTCGATCTAGTCTGCGTAGACAGATCCAGCATCAAAAGCAAGTGCATGAATTGGGGAATGCGGATGATAGTACCACGGTCACCCCTGAGAAAACGACTTCAAGCGAATCGTTAGCTAGGTCTGGATCTGGGCCACGGAAAAGCCCTCGTGACAAAAAATCGACTGTTTCAAGGCTCGAGAAGGAAAATAGTTTCATCACTTCAACGCAAATACCTTCGCCAGGTGAGCGTAACGATCCACCTCAGCAGACCCAAAAATCAGTAGCATTTGATGATAATGTAATATCAATATCAGCAAATTCATATGGAAATGATAGCGAATTATATGATGATGATACTAAAGATAATTCAGCAGTTACTGAAGGCCCAATGGACCACCCTACTGCTACGCATTCTCCTACATCAACTCCTATGAGAAAACTTACTCCTCTTCCTCGCTATAAAGGTCCCGTGAAATCAATTCTGAAGCATACACCAACTAATAGTCCCTCTACTACTAAATTCCCCGGTACTCTTACCTCATTTTCATCGCCCTCAATCCTTGGGGAGGTCTATTTTGGATCGGTTGATTTCTCTCAATATACCAATCTAGATATTATTATGAATGCTGCGTGTGCTGAGTTAGAAAAAATCAACTCTTGTACCGTTTCACACGCCAATACTAATGTATTGCAAATATACGCATCTTTGAATACCTCGTTAAGGCGGAAAGACAACTCTGTTTCCACACAGCTACTCCTTGACAATGCAAACTCATTGGTATTGTATGCCAAGCGCGACTTACTGGTAGCCGAAGCATCTTCAGACTCTCTTGACGTCAGAACAGTTATTCAAATTTTGAGGCTTGTTGATTATTTATTCTTTTGCGAAGATATCGCATTTCATATCGATAATGAGATTGTAAAGTGGTTTTTGAATCGTGGATTGGATGTGCTAAGCGACGACCTGTCTTCGAAATCGGTCGTAGCTGCTTATTTACATATCTTCAATTACCAGCGACTGTCAAAATCTTTAACTAATGAAATGGCTACAAGGCTGCTGTGCGCTGTAGTTGCGCGGCCTACATTTTCATCAACTGGTATGATTTCTGAATATATTGCTACTTACAGTGTACTACTAAAGACAAATCCCAGTGTGATGATTCAAAATGTTCAGAAGTGGCTTCCAAATATTATTTCTGCATTAACTGACCAAACGCAATCAATTAGACAAAGCGCATTATCAGTAGCTCAAGATTGTAATCAGAAGCTGCTTCATGACAGAACTATTGGTAAATGCCTATTTCAGTTGTTTGAAAAGCCATTTTCTTATTCGCCGTTAGTTAATGATGAAGAAAAAAAAAAAGAAGAGAGTGGAGAAATAAATGACGAGCATATCAATGGCTATGCATCCCCGTCTCATACGTACTTTAATCACTTCTATTCTCGTTTGACGACCCTAATCAATACTCAGGGAGAAGGGAAGACAGCGATGACAATATGGAGATCAGTGATGCTGCTTCTATTATCTTGGGGCCCTCATCCGGATGAGCGAGTAGACAAATGGCATAATATTATGCCAATGCTAGATTTATACAAGCTTGGTATTAATTCTCAATATCTATCTACAAGAGTAGCTACCATAAGTACTTGGAATACTGTGGTATACATCTGGACGCCTCAAATCTTTAGCAATCCTACTCGAATTGAGAGTAAAAGTATAAACTTCCTTCTCCACCCATTCAAGCTTTTGAAAGACAATCGTCTTGCTATAGTTCATGCCTTATCACAATCTTTTCATGCAATCCTTCTACTATCTATGAAACCATCTCAGCCATCAAGTCAACTTCAAGACATCCATCATCTCTCGGTTTGGGATAAAATTGTTGAGCCTATTTTACAACTCTACCTCGAGAACTCTGATATCAAGGCTCGACAAGAAGGTATGGCCATTCTAAAGCATCTTCTTAGCACTCCTGCCAACAAAGCATCCAATACATCTTTTAAGTTGACCAGAGTGTTGGCTTCAGAGCCCGTCACTCTTTCCGAAGTCCTTGCATTTCCTTCCCGATGGATTCGTTCAAATTGTACCAAAATATTGACCTTCATTCAGGAAAAGGTAGTTTCTCACGTTCCGTGGCAAGTTGTACATGAGATTACTGCTATTATGCTTACTTCGTGTAAACTGGCCACCCAAAGAGAAATTCACACTTCAGTAGAAACAATGGAATTGATAGCCGCTATTTGCAATTTCATTCAAAACTGCCTGTTTTTGCCACCGTCTTCATCATCTCCATCTATTGGGGAAATTTTTGAGTTTGCTGAAATGTCGATTGACATCATAGGCTTCATGCCATTCACTGAAAAAAGTCTTGAGGATATGCAATCCGCCGCGACTTCTCCGCTATCATACTCTACTCAGCTAATAGTCTCCCCTAAATACCGTGGTAACGTAGTAGGAATCAACAACCTTCGTGTTTCCCCGAAAAAATTAGACGTTAATAAGCCGAATACTCCCATATTTCATCTTTGGAAAATGACCATGACAAAGATCAATAGTCTATCTGAAATTGACCGTCCTCAATTTGTTGCGTCGTTTGTTCTCAGATTTCTCCATCTTATGAGAAATCGCCTTGCAAGTATTCAGAAAAAAGTTCATTATTTCACGATCTTTCTTTCTGTTGTGGAGTGTGCTGATGTATGGGGGGCTATTTGTGAACAAATGTTGTGTGAGGTATCAGATACGTCAGTCGAAGTTGATGACAATGAATGGGTATCTATCATCCAATTAGTATCATGGCCAGCGAGGTAAGCAAATGAAAACATATTAGACAGATCACTCCAGTCATATGACTAACTTTTATAGATCCCGTATTGTCATTGGTCATAGTCGATTATGGATGGAATGCTGGCAGTCATTTGTTGCAGGCATTCATCAAAAAGCTCAATCGTTTCGTCCGGTGATTTCTAAGGAAATTCAAGTTTTATTAGAATCACCAGTGTTAACGGATTGCTTACCATCAGTGCTAGTTATGTTTGCAATGAAATGCCATATTCTCATACATCACTTGCAAGGCATTATGGAATGGTAAGTTTATTGCTTTGATTTTTTTTCAACAAAAGCTTGATCTAACAAAATGCAGGACCCCCATCTTAAATGCGTTTTCCAGTGCTGCCTCTATTCTAGCCAGTGGCAAGCATAACGGACGACTTTTGGACTTGTCTCTTCTCGGAGAAATTCAGCATTTCCTATCTAGTTTGAAGAATTCCAATGAGCAATTTGGATTAGCTCAAACCATTGGTCAGGCATTTGTACAATTATTGCTGGCTCCAGGCCAAGGACTTGACACTGATCAGGTTCGAATCGACGCGGTTCTTGGACTGTATAAATATATCATGACGGTTGGGCAAAGTAAGCTAAAAAAGAAGGTAGAGTTGTTTCAGTATTGCTCTATCATATTCACACATGCTTTCCAGTCACAAAAGCCCACTGTAACAGCAGCTTTTGTACCAATTTGGAATAATCTCTTTGGCCATAGAAGTGTCAATTATGAACCTTACTCGGATGACCTTGTTCTCGCTATCAATAGTGTTCGTTTGGACCGATCATACAAGCTCACTTTACCAAAGAAATTTCCAGTAATCACTCGGTCTGTGTCAGCCAGACGTTCAATGTCATCTGGTAATGATTCATATCTGAACATTGAACTGCCCTTCAGTAAGCCAGCATCGACAGTGCGTAATTTAACGCCAGATCCTGCTAGTAACAAAGCAGGCGATTCCTTCTTAATCTCCAACTATAGCATTGTGAAAATTCCAGAGACGCCCGTTCAAGCGCCAGCTACTGAGCCTACTTCCTCGCCGGTTGAACGTGCTGTTTCTCGAAGAATCAGACCGCCAGAGCTGTCAATGACTCCTCAGTTGGAAGCGATATCGCAGGCTCTGGATACCCAGTTAGTCAGTGAGAACGTAGACAACTCCAACCTCAAAGAACATTTAGACCAAGACACTCAACCAGTTGAGTTGCCAACAGAAGCAGAGTCTTCTTTGGTAGCTAGTCTCGTGCAAAACCGTGAATTTGCCGATGTAAAATTAGCAGTTGGAAATCAGGCACAAGAAGGGCCCATGGAAGAAATTGTCAACAAAATCGCTGACGCGGAAAATCCTCAAACTAACACCATAGTTCCGTCTACTGAGGAAATTTACGACTCGAATTGTACTAAAGGTGGGGCTTCTGGATCTATTTCGTCCATTTCGGAAACTCAACTGTCAGAAGCTCCCGAATCATTTCCAGTCGACGTAGATGGGTCCGAGATTTCAGAAAGTCAAACATCCGATATGGATTCTACAGGTTTGAAATCAAGTATATCTGGCTCTAACATTGACTTTGCGTCTTCTGAGAACATCGAGCAAGGCATTGATGTTGATAATGAAAGCCTTTTTGATTCAGCGTCGAATCCCTCGAATGATACATCCGGTTCCTTTTTCACAACTCCTGTGCTTGCTGCCGAAGAAACTCATCACTCTAGTCACATGGACCGCACTCGTGGTAGCCAAGAACCGGTGATTCAGTCTCCCAGACCTTCGCAGCCCGTATTATCAGTTAGTGACGTTCAGCAAATGATCAATAAATCAGAGTACGCAGAAGGCTTCCGTAAAAGGAAAAGAGGTAGGAAGACCAAGCGTGCGAGCCTAGGTTACAAGAAGCGAAAAGAAAACGACAGTGAGGTTGAAAGTAGAGAGTCAACCCCCGGTAGCAGCTTGTCTCCGGAACTAGATCAAGATGTCATTCTTTTACATAATAACGCCAAGACTTCAGCAATCAAGACATTTAGTGAAGAATTGGTGTCACCCCCGCCATCTCAAGAGGAGCACCAATCTACATCGCGTGAACTAGACGCAGTAGTATCCGGCCCAGCGTCCACAATAGAAGGGCCTCAACCAACGCCAATATCCTCACCGGATACTCAGCCTGTATCAGGTGTTGTCGATGTCTCATTTGTTCCTGTTCATTCAGGGGGACAAACGAGCAAAGAGAGCACAATCGGCGTCCCTGGCCCTGACGCACTGGCGACAAAAAATGGTGATGAGCCCGATCATGCTAGGCAGTTACTCCCCATGCCTTATGGACGCAAGCTGTTGAACGTCATCTCGGAGTGCGGCAGGGAAGATGCAGCTGGTGTCGATGACCTCTTCGAAGGAATGTCCAAGGAGGAATGTTTCACACTAGAATCTCGATTGATAGAAATTCTTATGAAAACCAGAATGGCCACTCTAGCGCGAGTGGACTGATTCGGATTTGATTCAATTATATTTAATTTATTGTACAGTATGTGTATTTATCATGTTATAACTTAATGAAAATAGCAATGAAAGCAATAGAAGGGTGGGCCATATTATATTGGAAAAGTATGCAGCAGTTCGAAGGGGTTCCCGATAATTTTTTCTGTCAATTTGTTAGCTATTGGGGACTGAATAAACAACGTCAAGCTCATGCTTGATGGTGAACGGACCGACGGAGCGAACATCAGCCAGCCAGCCATGCATATGACACCAGCATATGACGCTAATACGCCTGCTAATAGGTTGTTTCCAGCAAATAGTAAGTCTTTCGTGAGTTTTTTTTTTCAGGCTTTTGTTTTCTTACTATTTCCATTCATTTAACGTCAATAGACAAAAAAAAAAGGGTAAATATTAGCAGTTTCAAGTAAACTACAGCATAAGCACCATATTTGACAGGAGCCTCGAAAGTACCGCGAAAAGCCCGAGCTCAGCCGAATCAAACCGACAACTTGCCGAAAAGGAAATTCGAATATGACAGTAATTGAACCATTCTGGACCCAACCTTCTCACCCAGGGATACTGGAGGTGGAGGTCAATAAAGGGTCATTCACGTCCCGTGCAAAAGCATCCAAGGCCTTTGCAAAAGATGAAGTCTTGACGAAAATTACTGGCTATACAATGGCATCGGACGTGGCATATTCCACAGTACAAATCTCTCGTCAAGAGCATATCGAGCTCAACTCTGACTTACTTTACTGTAATCATTCGTGTGACCCCAATGTTGTGTTTGATGTTACAAAGTATGAAGTGAGAGCCATCAAACCAATAAATAGGGATGACTCAATTACCTTTTTCTACCCCAGTAGTGAATGGAATATGGCCCAACCGTTTGACTGCTCGTGCAAGAGCCGAGCATGCCTAGGACGTATCAGTGGAGCTAAGCAGTTGGACCATGCTGCCATTGCAAAATACTGGTTCAATGAACATATTAGAAGGCAACTGGCCGAGCAAGGTAAAAATTAAATATTTTGCCCTGAAAAAAAAAAGAGAACTATGGCTCATGTTTCTGTATTACTATGTATCGTTGGTTTATACAATAAAAACAGACTTATCAATAAATAAATAAATAAATATTAGGATTTTGCAAAAAATTTCTGCAAAAAAATAAGTCTGCCTCGACTTCTAGCCAATAATTAAATAAGGGTTCATTTTTGTTTTATTTTTCGCTAAAGACACTTTGGGCACAGTCTGGTCATTTATGTCTCAAATCTGTACTCTGCCCAGGATCAACCGATCAGCATGACTACGATCTTATTCGAGTAAATCGTGGAGACCGAGATCATAAATTGGAAATTTCCATAAAAACGTTTTCTAGTGCCACATTTTATTTTCCAATGCAAAAGTTTCCAAAAACAACTCCTAAAATCTCCTCTACCCCTACTCCGCGCCCTGTTATTTTTCCAATTCCTTCTATTGCCGTTTGGAGTTCCGCCAACGCTAGAACAACATCGTTATCTTGCACACAGATTTCAAAATTTCTCAGCCCATAAATAACGTCGGACTCCAATAAATCTTGAACCCTTTGAGAAGCACCAATTGGCGGCGATCCGTCTGGTTCTAGCGTGAGATCTTCACAGATTTTGGATATTACATTCATTAAATGTTGAATGCCATCACCGGTCAGACAGGATACTGGTACTATATTCTCTAATGGTAGGTCCAAGGATTTGGAAAAGTGCATCGCTAAGTCGCGACGATCGATCGAGTTATTAATAAGATCGGTTTTATTCATCACCACTATGGTCGTTTTCCCTAACTGGCGAATCTCTCGACGAATCTCTTCCGTTATATGCATATCATTGCTCTCATCAACTGGTATGACTGCCAATACAACATCGCCTGCCTGGAATCTACTTCGTGCTCGTCTAATTCCCTCGGCTTCTATCTGGGCCATTGGATCGTTCTCACTACCATCTAATGATCTCAATCCGGCAGTATCACCAAATACAATTTTGTAGCCACCAACATTCATACCCACCTCAAGGATGTCCCTGGTAGTACCAGGTACATCACTAACGATTGAGGCATCTCGCTTGGCAATCAAATTTATTAACGACGATTTGCCAGCGTTCGGAGGACCCAGTAAATTCATCTTCACACCCGATCGGATTAATTCTGATCGTTGGATTCTTGACAAATAATTCTCTATTTCGGCTAACAAACCAGTTACATCTTTCCTGGCGGTATTCAGAATTCCCTGGGAAGATGATTCTATGTCAGTATTATCATCTGCGAAATCAATAAGAGCCGTTAGCAGCGCAGCATTATGTACAATTCTGTCTCGCCACGTATCGTAAAGAGCTTTTGTTTGACCGTCCGCAGTCACAACCGCAACTTCTCGTTGTCTTTCTGTCTCAGCGTCGATAATATCTCTTATTCCCTCCACTTGGGTTAAATCCAGTCGACCGTTGTGGAATGCACGCTTTGTGAATTCGCCTGCTTCAGCATATCGGATAGGAGTCAGCTGAGAATTCAATTGTTTAATTGCCTCTAAAACTGACTTAACTACTGCTGTTCCTCCGTGAAGATGAAGCTCTAATACATCTTCACCAGTATATGAATGTGGGCCACGAAAGAATATCGTCAATGCATGGTCCAAGATTCGCCGCCTGGATGAGTCAATTAATAAATTATCGCCATTTTCTATTGTCGGTTTATACAGTTTAATCAGCTGTGCCATTCGTGGTTTCAGGTGCTTGTTGCGATTGGTTAACCGTTTGAAGATGTATTCTGTCAATGAACCAGAAACTCGTACAATAGCAACAGCGGATTTTCCTGGTGCAGTTGACAATGCGTAGATAGTTGGAACGGAATTTGGCTCTAATATAGAGGAAACTTGAGAAAAAGACAAGCTCTGTTCTGATGTTGATGGTTCTAAATATGATACTGGTGTCGAGCTTGAATTGTGCCTGAGGGATCTGGCTATGGAAGCAAGGCTGCTCATAGGGTTACATTTCGGTAACAGTCCAGCATTGATTATAGACCCTGGCCCGGTTATACAGAGAGCCCACCGCAATAGCATTATACCTAAAGAAACAATAAATATTCGAGACGAGGAATCGATTACGATCTGGACATCTGGTACAAGATATATTATTCTAGGTCGATCAACTTGCATATAAATTTCGCCTGAAGTTCGGACCCGCATTTTTTGAGCCGCAAAAATCACATCTATCCCGAACATGAAAAATTGCGCTTCCCCAGTCTTATTTTCCATCTAGACCGTGCGAAAATGATCCCGTTATTTCGCCGCCAGGCGATCCAATCTTCGAGATTTGTCAGATATGCCTCTACCGAACCACCGGTAATGGCAGTTGTCCGGCAAAACTTGAAAGATGCCATGAGAGCCGGTGATAATACAAGAAAAACCACCATTCGTGCGATTATGGCCGCAATCAAAAATGCCAACATTGATAAACCAGACTCAATGTCTACTGATATTGCATTTCACAGTTTAGTATCTTCGTTGATTAAAAAGCGTCTGAACTCAATTGCGGAATACCAAGCTGGTAACCGCCCTGACTTGGTCGATAATGAGCAAAGTGAAATATCCATTCTGGAAGAACTTCAGAGCAAGGTGGAAATTGCTAGTGAAGAGCAAGTTAGCACGAAAGTCAAGGAATTAATAAGCGAACTGGCCATCGATGTTACTGACAAATCGGCCATGGGCAAGATTATGTCGAAAATCTCCTGGCCACAAGTCGAGTCAGAATGGAAAGCATCTCAGGGGCAGGTGGTGCAAGCTGTCAAGATGCAACTTGGAAAAAAACAATTCTCCACTATGCGAGTTTTAAGACATGATAACCCGTTAGTATGTAAATAGATTGAGGGAGAGGGGGAATCAAAGAAGAACTTTTTGATTTATACTTTTTGTAAATAGGAATAAAATGAACTTATACTAATAAATGCGTTTTAGGGACTCCATCGTATACCAAAGAGACGACCTAGTCCGATACTCACTAGGAGACCCATTCCTGGGGTGAAGAAAGTGGTGGTGGTATCATCAGCTAAAGGAGGGGTGGGCAAATCCACTGTGTCAGTGAACGTAGCATTAGCATTATTTAACCAAGGACTGAAAGTAGGGTTGTTGGATGCTGATATTTTCGGCCCTTCGGTCCCTAAATTGTTGAATTTATCTGGCGAACCAAGGCTGTCAGATGGTGAGTACTAACATGTGTGCTCTAGATTGTTAAAACTAACTAAATTATCAGATAACAGATTAATTCCGATGGTTAATTATGGGTTAAAGGCAATGTCAATGGGGTTTTTAGTGGATAGCAATAAAGCAGTAGCCTGGAGAGGACTTTTGGTCCAAAAAGCATTAGAACAATTGATGTTTGAGGTGGATTGGAATGATCTAGATGTTCTTGTTCTAGATATGCCTCCCGGGACTGGCGACGTCCAACTTACCATTGCTCAACAGGTACTGGTAGATGGAGCTATAATCGTATCCACTCCTCAAGATATTGCACTAATTGACGCTGTTCGTGGCATTGATATGTTTAACAAAGTGAACATTCCTATTCTTGGTATGGTTCAGAACATGAGTATGTTCATCTGTCCTAATTGCCAACATGAATCGCATATTTTTGGTACAGACGGAGCAATAACTGAAGCAAAGAAAAGGAATTTGGATGTCTTGGGTAGTATTCCATTACATGCAGAGATTTGTGCAAGCTCTGACAAAGGAAAGCCCATAGTAGTGTCAATGCCCGACGCTCTTGAATCGAAATGCTACCATGACATTGCTACAAAAATTCGTGCAAAGATTGGCGTGTGAGAGAGTGCGGGTATCAGAGATGGACATATTTTACATATTTCCCATCCGACTATTTGGTTTTTAAACTAATAGACTATAGAAGTAGATGAGATTGCAATTTGTAAATAAATCAAAATATCTTAAGATTAAGAGAGCGTAAACTAGCTTATCCATAACGTACCCATAAGCTAAGAGAACATGATTCTATGGACTTCAGATTATCATTATGCAACTAATATATAGCATAATGAGCAGTTTCAGGGCCTCGAATGAACCAAGAGTAGGTTAATATCCATTGGAAATATTCGATTATTTTTTTTATTCCTGATTATTTTTATTTTTATTCATTCTAAAAGTTTAAAATTAATATTCTTCTGGGTTTGCAAAAAAAATGGTTTCCGCTAGAGTGCTTCTTCTCAGCAGCTTATTATGTGGAGTTTTTGGAAACCCCATTGATACCATGATTCAGAACGTGGTTGATTTGGAGAATTCCGAAATGATAAACTTGGCTCAGAATAGTGAATATGGCAGGACAGATGATAACATTGAAGTGCAGGTGTCCAGGGGTACGATTCCAATCACTACATCACTTCCTGCTTCACCTTCAGTCCCGTTGGTGACTCCTGGAATTGGTAAAAATCCTATTAGTAATGATGAGGTAGAGAATGTTTATATTCCGGGAAGTCGTAGCGCAGTCTCTCCAGTTCAGCCGGGATCAATGTTGGGACTACCAGTTCATCCAGATTTCGGACTTGGTACTGGAACTGATTCTGGAATCAATCGAGAATCAGGAGCTGTTTCAGAACTCCCGTCGCCGATTTCTAATCCAATTGAAAATGAGGACATTAACTCTCAGAATCCGTTGTCGTCAAGTCCGAATGAGATGACAGGTGATCAGATTGTCCCCCAATCGTTAGCTAAGTATACTCAAGTGTGGGATGAGAATTATAAAAAATATCATTTGAGCGTACAGATATTGGCAGGGCCGAATCTAGCTGATGACCGATTTCCTGATGGTTCACAGTTGCAGAATGAAAAGATGCAGCTTGCTCGTCTAGATGATTATCATGAAGTGGAGGCTGGGGGAGAAGGAGAAGATGAAGAGGAACGAGAAGATGAGAACAAGTCAAAAGAAGTCGTTTTTAGAGGTGACAGTGACAGCGAAAACGAAAACGAGAACGAAAGCGAGAACGAAAGCGAGAACGAGAGCGAACGGGAAGGCGACCATGAGAACGATAACACTCATGAAAGTCACTTCCATCGATCTCGACGATTTGCCAAATCTTGGAAAAGGGAACTTAGCGACGACGCTAATCAGCGAGAAGACAGTCTCAGTATTCCTCCTGTCAAGTCCATTGCTTATCCATCTGGATCATCTTTAGGAAATTCTCTACAGCCTTCAGTAGCTACTTTAGCTATAGCGGTAGCACTTGCTGGAAGTGTCTGTATATTCCAATGAGTGGCTGTGGATCGGCCCGTACTTTACGAGAATGATATTGTTTTCTTCTCGGCAGCTAGATAACTAAAATAAAATTTAAGCGAATAAACAGATTAGCTATACATGTAGCAATAACGTTCTACTGACTTGTCTAAGTCAACAAGTATTTGGGAACAACTAACAGCATGGGCACTGTAAATAAATTATTTATTTCAACGACATTGCAGATATATAGTATATAGCCATTGTAGAAAACAAACAGTCTAGGTATATCCTACTATTGTCCTGTTGTATACATATCTTAGGACCCGCTTCGGTCGAGAACGCGGTGTATTATGTCCGCCATCGTCTTATTCTCCTGCTATATATGTCCCGGTCGTAGAGATCCGCCTCGCCCTCCTCCCATCTGCTCCTGCTCCCTGCCCCTTACATAATTCTTAGGCTCGCCAATAGTCTGCCTTAATAGCGCGTTCAAACATCCTCCGTCCGTGCAACCCTAGAGCCAGACTGACTGGGAGGAAATTTAGAACGCGAGAACAATTAGCCTTGAACCTAATAGCAGCTGAAGCAGCATCGCACCACCATCTCCTTCACCGCTTGTACATCCACAGCTTCTCTGAGCTTATTCCAACAGCACATTTAAACGGTTCAATCAACTGTTCTTTCATTGGCACTAGCATTGCCCTCCATAAAATTCAAAAGCCGGCCCCTTTTCTTCCAAACGATCCCTTGGTTGGAACAAGTTTGTCCTACTACTCTTACTTAACCCTGCCGTGCTTTTTTCCGACCGTTCTTCTACGCCTCACCTTACCAGAATCCCGTCGGGTCTGAAACAGTTTGTTTCGCTCATCTACCAACACCGCCAATTTCCTCGTACCTTTCACCAACTGTCCACCACCACGCAGCATAAAGTTTGGCATTTTCTTGAGAACATTCCATCTAATTCATAACCACTACGCACGCACTTTTTTCGTTTTCATAGAATTGAACTGAAGGAAGGAAAATAAAAACCTTCCGGACAGAAAGGCCCAAGTATTCTTGTTAAAAAAAAATTCAATTGAAAGGAAATAAAAACCTCATTATAATTTTCTTCCGAAAAAAAAAAAAAGAATCGCCTAATTAAAAAAAAAGTTATCCCAATAAGATGCCAGAGGTAAGCAAAATGAAGTAGGAAAAACTACCGGAATAAATGATGCCAACAAGAAAATTATAAAATTGTAATACTAACAGTAATTTAGACTTTGAAAAGAACCGTTCGTGTCACCACTAGGCAACATGTTCTCAAGGATGTTCCACCAGTTCAGGAGGGATTTCCAATGCGGGAATGGAGTATTCACATCTCGCTAGTTGGAACAGACGGACAAGAATATCCAGCAACTATCTTTGATAAAGTCACATACAAACTCCATCCTACATTTCAGAACCCGACAAGAAGTAAGTAACATAAATGGCTATGGGCGTGTGTCATTTATTTCTACTTCGTGACAAACTAACACCACTTCTTAGCTCTAAAGAAAATCCCCTTCAAAATCGAAGAACAAGGATGGGGAGAATTCGATTTAGGAATCGTGCTTCATACAATCGATAAAAGTGGGGAACATACGTTAAGTCACGATCTTAACTTTGCTACTGAAGAATATATAATTGAACATGTCTTGGACTTCCCTGCCAACCGACCCGGATTACTCAAATTGCTTGCTGAATCCGGCCCAGTTCCTGGGCATAATGCGCCCGGGGCTAGTGGAACCTCTTCAGGAGCCGCCGACTACTCGGCAGGAGATAAGCGTAAGGGAGAAGATGATGGAAACAAACTACGAAAAAAATCCAAAACAATTGAAAAAGGATCGGTGGATTTAGAAAGATTGGCTCAGGGACTTGAGAAACTCGGAGAAGATGATCTCTTAGAGGTCGTGACCATGGTCAACAATAATAAGACTCCAGATATGTATATCAAGAACGTTCCGGAAGAAGGGGAATTCCATATGGATTTATGTACATTACCGGACCGATTGCTGAAGAGTTTATGGGATTTCGTTAAGAAGCGCACCGAAGTTTAATTTATCATTTGCTATTGCTGTTGTAAATATATATATATATATAACATACATATATATATTATAAAGAAGCTCTATGTCTCCTCGCGTAGTTACTGTCTCGGAGTTCAGATTTCGTGGTGGGATCCATTTGAGATGGGGCTACGGGGATATATGGTAAAGGTAAGTAAATGGCAAGTTAATCTGGCAGGTAGAGTCAATAAATAGTGTACATCTTGGAGGGTAGATCTAGTTCAATTCATGTCTGAGTAGAATCCCTAGCAAAGGAAAAGATCTGATCACAGCACGCGGGCCTCGACCCAAAAATGCTCGGAATTATGACGAGAAAGGATAGTCTTCGCGTCCTGTTCGGTTTCTGCATCTTGAAGAGTCCATTTCTGGAATCGTGGACTCTTGACCTCACCATGCCAGACAAGAAGACATCGATTAGATGACAGATCAGGAGGAGAAGGTGAAGGCAGTGGTGGTGACGATGAAGATGATGCTGGGATACTGCTATTAGCGTCACTTGGACGAGGAGGAGCATTCTCAGTCCATTTGATTCGGTTAAGAAGAAGTTTGGAGAATTTCTTAATATTGAGATGTCCTCCCTCAACAACAATAAGACAAAACCTATCATTGAAAATCGTCATACCCGTTAGTTGGAGATGTTTGGCATTATAATTTACAAGGAACTTGTGTCTGCCGTCTGAAAGAATATCAATACGGAAAGCAGCGCAGTAGATTCCTTTGGTCTTTTCTCGCTCAGACTTGGCTACCCACTTCTCATATTGCTGCTCGGACGTGAGCTTACGCGACTGATTATCCTGCTCATGCTTTTGCTTACGTTGAGCGACTTCTGTCTTGGCCCTCAACTCCATCAATGTAGGATCTTTGATAGCTTCGTTTGCAAAAACACTCATTACGTTTGAAGGTTTTATTTTAGGAGGTGGTGCAGGATCGAGCCCAAGTCTAATCCGATCTTGGGCTTCTTTGTGCCGTTCTGCTCGCTCGTTTTTTCGCATTCGTTTGGTTTCTCGTTTGGTGAGATGAAGGCGCGTTTGCCTGGGGAGGTTCTTTTCCCAGGGCGGATTGATAGGGATTGGATGCTGAATGTAAAGGGTGATTGGACCGCCATCCGATGCCAGCAGTTTATCGTTTTGAGAAGGGTCTCCGTCAACTTCTTCTGTGTATCCAGTTGAATGGGATGCTACTAACGATTCGTCCCACCATTCCACTAATGGGGGCGCAGATGGCTTAAATAACCGCTCACCAGCCAGTATATCAGCATCTAATAGCCCGGCGTTGGAAGCTTTCGATTTGGCTTCTTCGATTTTCTTCTTTAGTGCCTCTAATTGGACCTGCCGCCTTTCTTCTTCTGCCTGTTTGATGAATTTACCTTGTGGGTTGAAGGCCAGACCACGCTTGCGACGGATATCGAAATTCGTTTTCGTGGACACTCCAGAATCAAAATATGGATTGGAAGACAGCGTTAACTCATTCGCTACAGAGGCTGATTTAGTGTCTTCATTATTGTGGGATAGATATATATTAGGTTTGTTTAAATTGATTTCTGGCTTGCCAGGTCTTGTTGCCAGAAGAAGAGGGTGAATGGGAGTGTTAAGACCTGGACCCCGAGCTGAAGCTGGCCGCTGTGGTGGTGGTGGAGCAGAGGAAAGCCGGGAACTCGAAACAGAGCTATCCTGTTTCTTATTTAAAAGCTCAACTTGGGCCTTCCGTTCTCTGATTTTGGCCATTAAGTCAGTAGCACTCGATACTGTTTTGGCCGTGTCATTGTTATTGGCGACACCACCGCTACTATTGTCATTATTACCATTTGATTGTTTGTTTTTCAACGCCAAAGCAGCTACTCTAGCTTTAGCTTGTGCAATACGATCTTTATTAGCTTGAGAGACAACTTCAGAAAGTCCATTGATTCGGGGCTTTTTAGACGCTTCCCCTGCACCATCCGCTGACGATCCCATTGGTCTATTTCTTTTCCGCGTTTCTGGCATTACTTCAGTCTTTGTCGTTTATGTCAGTTTGCCATGCTTGACTGTTTTGTCGGCTATTTGTATCAAACCGTTCAGTCTCTGAATCTTAAATCAGACCTGCCATTATCAACGATCGACGAAGCTCCTCACCTTAATACTCAAAACGTATCACTTATGCAGCCGCACCAGCCCTGCGTTTAATATTGTTGCCGATCCCTGAAAATAAATGATCCATCTCAATAGGCAATATTCTCTCTCTACCCATGGACGACCAAGGAGCAACGGATCCTAATTTTCAGCTTTAAGCAAGAGACTATTCTTGTTGGCACGCTACTGGTCAGTCCACCCCCAAGAGATTGGAATATGAATAGTAACTTCAACGCGACCAACCTATTAGCTCCCTCACTTTCCACCTCCTTTGACAGTAACTACATTACGTTTTTTCTCTTTAGTGTCATCTTTACCATCTCTATTTTTCTACCGTTTATATCGATATCTGATATGGCCCCTTCTTCCAATAGCAAGCTTTCTTCCAATTGGAAACAGTTGAAAAAGACGCTTCAATCTAGCGAAGAAGATAAAGGCATATCCAAAAACAAAAACAGTACAGGCAAGCGTAAAGCCAATCATACGGGTGGTGGTCGAGCTGGACCAGACATTCAGCCATCTGCTCCGTTTACCCGTACTACCACTTTGACCAATTCTACCACCTCTGCATCATCCTCTTCACCTGTATCCTGTATTGGACATGGCATCAAAGCCGCCAATATGCTTCTACTTGATGACACTGAGTTGAGTTCACATAAAGCACCCCCTACTGGAGTCATCTACAATGACCCAAGAAAACAAGAGCCTGGTAGATTTGTAAGCCTTGACTGTGAATTTGTAGGAGCTGGACCAGGCGGAGAAACATCCATTCTGGCTCGAGTTTCAATTGTAAACTATTTTGGGTATGTATTACTGGATACGTTTGTCAGGCCATCGCAACGAGTGACTGATTGGAGAACATGGGTTAGTGGTGTCACCCCTAACTCGGTTCGGGGTGCCCCTTCTCTGCGAGAAGTTCAAGATCAAGTGTCCAAAATTCTTAATGGAAGAGTTCTTGTAGGCCATTCTGTTCGACATGACCTCGAAGTCATGATGCTTTCCCATGCTAAAAACGAGACCAGGGATACTTCTTTATATGCGCCATTTAGAGAAATATCAAGGGGTAAGACGCCGAGCCTGAAAACTCTGGCAGAGCATTTCCTAGGATTGAAAATTCAGACTGGAGAGCATTCTTCGGTAGAAGATGCTCAGGCAACTATGCTCTTATATAGATTGCATAGAAGAGGCATTGAAGCCAAATTCCATAATTTAAAGCGTGGTAAAGGAAAGTCGACCCAATAGTACCTGTATGTTAGATAGACCCAATAGTACCTGTATGTTAGATAGAATCAGTCTCATTATTTATTATTTTAGTTTTTTTCCAACAAGATTTAGCGAAATTATCATCTGGCCGTCTATTGACAAGGGAACAGAAGCTACTTGCTTATAATATGTTTTTAAAGAAAAGCATGTTCATTATTCTTACACCATTAAAATAAATAAAAAAATTGACTAAACTAAATAAAATAAAATAAAATGTTTGCTCATTAATCATAGTCCTTTAACAATTATACCCTTCACCAGTTCGGCCAAGCGTGTCTTCACATCCAGATCAATATCGTTTGTTTGGCTCAAAGTACTACCAGACGAGGGTACCACAATAGAATCACGCTCATTCTCAATAGGCTTAAATCCACTCTTTCCGAGCATTTCCTCCAATTGTGCTCTATACTCTGATAATCTGCGGAATTCTTCTAAATTAGCCAACATTCCTGTGCCAGCAGCCAGGATGCTCTTCATCATTGACTTCTGACTACCAAATTCAGTTAATTTTAGTAACCTGGATCGTACAGTAGCATAAACCATACATTTCTTGGCAAGGTTGGTCTCACCGACAAACCTAAGACTACCTAGAAATCTTAACCCGGAAACATCATATTCACTAGTAGCTCTGAATAATTGACCACCTAAATATAATGCAATGGTAGTATCAAAAGAGTCTTGACTGATATACTCTTCTAGCAGCGTTGGCAAATTGTTGTCATTATCACCAGCCGTTTCATTCATATGATCATCTGGATATCCAGCGACCCAGAGCAAATCTTTTAGTTCAGCTTGACTTCTACAGCCTAGGAATAGGAAGTACAAGTAGCAAAGATACGAAGCATATGTATTGCTTTGCAGCTCCTTGACACTGTTCTTTGCACTGATCTCCAAAAACGTTTCCAAAGCTTGTAATGTATCAACTCTGGTTGAAGCTTTTTCCATTCCTTTCAAAACAACCGCAGATAGACATAAATCAAAATACTCAACCGTGAATGACACATCCATTAATTCTTGAATAGGGAACCATTCAGTTTCAAATGCTCTACGACTATCTAGTAAATATTCAGCCATGCTTATATCTTTGAATGCACCTAGATTGTCCAATGCTCTCAAGCTCGCTTCAATCAAAAACAATCCATGACTGAATAGATTACAATTCTGAGCATGAAGCAGTGCAATACCCAGCCAAAACATCTTGGAATGATAACGTGATTGATCGCTTAGTCCGTCCATCATTTTTGCTAAACAAATAAGAGTACACACCCCGTATTCTTCGTTTAACATTTGATTGTCGGTTGCAGCTAAAGAATTATACAGCACCTGCAAAACTTGCGTCACGACAGCATCATCTACTTCAATTCTAGCTAGAGATCCAAGAACCAAAAATGACCGACATTGCAATGATGGATTTTCAGTGAAACATGCATTAATAACCAGGCTACTCCATCTTGATCGCCAGACATTAGCCTGTTGGACTGTTGGTCCAGCACTACTGATAATATCCATAAAGATCAAGCAAAAGCTTTCAATATGTGAAATCGACGCCAGATTAAAATAATCATAGCTAATATCCTTCATATCATCACTGAGCCCGAACAATAATTTACCCTTTGTTGAAGTTAAGTCAGACCAAATAGCGATGATATGATCTCGTTGATCAGATGAAATATTCTCACAACAAGAAAATGCATGAAGAACGTTGACTAAAAGATTGCATAGAGACATTCTGAACGAATATGGTCCTGTATAGATCAAAGACGACACTAACAGAATTATCTCTGGTAGATATACTTCGGCAATTAACAAAGATTCAAAGGATAGAGAGGCAATCAGCCTTATTAAAACATCCAACTCTTTCCAATCAACATGTCCCGTTAATGACCTTTCGGTCATTGGTAATGGCTTATTGAGAATCTTTCTACATCTAGTAATCACAGTACCACAAATGCTGAGGGTCGGGAACGAAGTCAAAACTGCTAAAACATCTTCGATTTCCATGTCTTGAGATCCACGCTCGACGGCAAATCTAATAACTTCGTCAACCAACACATCGGTCAATTCTTCTTGCAAGCATAGGGCCGGCCAGAAATTTAAGAGCAAACTAGTATAATGTTCTGGACTCCATACCGCAATATCCAAAAAGATTCGAATTAAATTGGCAGGATCATTCTGGCCCTCTCTTTGAGCACTATAAATATTCTTTACCCACGGAGCCGCATACAGGATAGCATTATTGCCCTGTTCTTTCGAAAACGATTTGAATGACTTACTGAATTCCATGAGGAAGTCATAAGTCAACTCAGCATGATTAGCAGCAACAACTTCACTAAACACGACTGACATGCTAACCTCCTTCTTTGGAATACCGAATCCCTTGCCACCTCTGATCTCTCTACCAAAGCTTATATGAAATCGTTCTGGAATCATCGCCAATAGGTTAAATGCCGCCTCTTGGAGGGTAGAATTATTCGAGCAAAGGTTAGAGAATCCAATATTCAAAAAGGAACCCAATCCATCTTCCAGGTTCATGACCAGCGAATCATTAACTTCAACGGTATTCTCTGGTAGTCTAGATTTGGCATTCGTGATTGCTCGGATAATTTCAGTCTTTTTCCTATGAACAAGCACAAATTTCTCACCATCAATAGTTTCAATAGTAAATTCTTCAGGCTTCGAGGTTATCCTGGAGTGAGTGATGTCACGAATCTCCGAAAGGTGGATTACATCGTTGCAAAACCCTGGAGAATTCCTGATATAATTAAAAGGTCTTTCTCCGTGAATCTGTAAATACTCGTTGCCAACTTTGACGGTAACAGGATAGAATGTATTGTTGTGGACCGACAGCATCTTTCCGCCTTGATAAACAAGTCTGGCATCATCAATAGCCTTTACTGACCTTTGATCTAAGTTCAGTCTATGAACATTACAAACAGAAGCGATATTCTCCGTGGTAATGAAAACATATTTCGTAGTCATAGGATTCATATAGACTCCAGATTCGTAGTTGCGTAGAAACGACTTGAGGGCCGGTAAAAAGGATGAGGAGACATTATAGTAATACACAGTGGTGCAATTATCTGCCATCTCCGGCGGAACCATGGTATCTCGAATAGTCCTTACAGTATTGGATAGTAGATGAGAAGGTTTACAGCTCGTACAGTCGTAGAAAAGACTGAATTTATCGGACCACATTCTATTTGCGACTTGGAAAAATCGATACAACACTAACTCACTGTCTAATTCCTCTTGATTGTAATTACGGTATGTCACCAACATTACTGGAGATCCGTCTAAAGCAACTCCATCATGAACGACGCGTTGATCAATGATTGCGCTCATATCACGTTCTTCGTTTCTGGCCATAAATTCATTCAACCTACTACCAGCACTGATTAGATTACGAGAACCGTTTTCTGGTTTAGTGTTACGTGCCTTCGGGGATCTAGGTCGCCCAAGACTCCGAACTAGCGATGAGAATCGACGGTTAGCTTCAATTTCAGCTTCACCGGCTATTCCGAATGCTGCAGCACTTTGTGATGCTCCGTTTGCTGAAGAGCTGGAAGAACGACGATTATGGCTGTTTCCATTCGTTCCAGAAGTTGGAATAAATTTCTGAGACTTCTGGTGAACACGACGTCCAAATGTTGGAGCAAATGAAGTTGGTGGTGGTGGCTGTCCAGAAGACGAAATTTCATCATAAAAGCTACCTTTTAGCCTAGAAACATCTGCGCCTTTGGCAAGACCATTCGATACTGATGATTGAGCGTGCATTAGTCGCTGCTTTCTTTGATCGATCAATATCTTGTGATGTGCATCATCCCAATGGTTATAAACAAAGGTATGCAGAACTCTGAGATGTTCAGAATCCAACATCTTTGGATTCGTCGAACCTTGTGATGAAGTATCATCACTAATTGCATCCTTCTCATCCTCAACTGTGCTGAGACATTTCAAAAACTTCAGCATTCTGACTTTCCTATCTTCGGAATGGACTACTTTGCCATCTGTGTCGTGAGTGTTTGACCCAAGAGCAACAGAAGACGTGCAATTTGATATATTCTGAACAGCTTTGGCTAGAAGCAGTAAGGATCGTCTGACCTCCTTTGATGGAGGAGCAGAAAGCAACCTCTCCTGATCGGGAGAAACCAAAACTGGACATAGGAATCGCAAGAAGAAAAAGCTTCCAACCGCACTCTCTTTATATTCAGGAAACTTAGCGGCTACAGCTCGGCTGATTGCGGACCCAATTTCTCGGAATGAAGTTGGAATAAGTCCTTCGGTGGTTTCTAGAGCATGAAAAAGTTCATTCAAACACCGTTCATACTTTTGAAGGTTGGGTTTCAACTCAGCAGCAGGATTCTTCAACTTATTTTCGTCAATCTCAAACAAATAAAGCTGGGGCTTATTCGCCAAATCGTTAATAAATGGACCCAGCGTCGATTTCAAGTACTGATGACCACGAGATTTTGCAAACATAGACAGCAGCTTTGTAGCGACGCAGTTTCTTCGAAGTATATCAGCGGAGAAATTGGTTGCTTCAATCTCCTTGGTCAAAGCTGCTTTGACTAATGAGAATGCTTTGCCTCTAAACTCAAAGGCGCTCAGGATAGCAGCGGAAAACTCATCAGCTTCAGATGCAGGGCATATATTGCATAATGATAGAGTGATTCGAATATTTGAGACAAGGAAATCTACCAATTCATCGTATCGAACATTGTCACCATAGTCAGAAGTATACTTCGTTTCCTTACTGAGAATGTTACGGAATATCTCTAAAAATGCTAATCTCAAAGACTCGTCTTCATGGTGGCCTAACGGCAACGCGGTACGAAGGCCAATTTCAACGTTGGCATTTAGTAAGTTGGACAGGCAGGCAATGGCGTTGTCACGGATAATAGGAGCTTTGTCAAGCAGTCTAAATGGAACAGGACTAGACGCTGACATGGCAGTAACACCAGAAGCAACTGACGAGGATACTGATGAAGTGTCAGATATAGTAGGTACTACCACTGGTGGATCATCTTTACATCTCTGAAGACTTCTAAGAAATAGAGTGAAGAGATTGTTAAAAGTATTGAACTTTGCAGAAAGCACATCTTTTTCATGAACGCTATCAGGAACTTCAATGGATAATCCATTTAATAGCTCGGCCAGACATTTGGATGTAGCGACAGATATATCTCGAACAACTCTGCATTTTTCAGCGACATGCTTGTTTTCAACTGCATTGTGGCAGTCGAATTTGATGGCTCGCTCAAACCAATCAGATACACTCATGACCAACTCATTACGAACACGAGATTCATGCTTCATGTTCAGGGCCTCCACTGTTTTACCGATTGTTTCGAGAAGTTGACAAACTCTCAATACAAGTTTGAGAACATCTAGGTCGAAGACGGTCGTATTGATATACTTGACGATCTTCAACGCAAGGGCACCAATGTCCACAGATATATAAATATCCTCTTGTTGCAACTGTTCTACGATGCTACGAACAAGCAAAGCAGTTTGACCTAGAAGCCGATTCAGAATACTTGTTTTAGCTTCGATGTATGAAGATGGCCGTGGCGGTAGCGGTGGAGGTTGAAGTGATTTATCTTTATCTTTATCCTGCTTCTGTTGACTTTGAGTCGGCTGTTGGTTATCCATTACAGCTGCAATATGCGTGTCAATCATACCAGAGAGTTGCTTTAATACGTGATGGTACGCTAATGGACCAACATCATTTGCAAGGGCTTCACGACTAGTCTCACGAACGATAGCTGAGTCTGAAAGTAGGAAATTTACTGCATCGAATAGGAATTGCCTTGCTTTGAAGTGAACATTATCTTTAATCCTGAACCCACCTTCGGGGTTTAAAAGAGGTATCAACAGAGAACTTAGTACACCATAGTAGCACCTCCATTCTTTAGACATGTTGGAAAAGTCAGGGCTCGAACGGATGGAGTCATTAAGCATCTGTGCATTCAAAACAGACCAGCGTCCGTGGATAACAGTCCACACTTTTATGAGAGCTTCCGAAGGAGAATCTACAGTTTGAAATAATCTGCAAAGCTTCTTTTGAATAGCTATAGGTGTGTAGAAGGAAGTTTGTGAAGAGATTTCCGAGTAGACATGGAAGTTGGGCATGATTGACCAAGTAGATTCATGAGCAAGTTCAAAGTCCTCTAACAACATTGCTTCTTTCACCATCAACCGGATATTAGCCATTGCAAGTTTGCAGACCTCCATACTTGGAGAACATAAGCAAAGTACCAATGCGGCCTCTAAGCTATGGCTCAAGGCGGCCCTATTTTCAGGGTCTTCGATGATATTATCTTTAAATGAATATGAGTCGTTAATTTTGCTTCTAGTGAGTAATAGTTCATTGACTTTGGCTAACTCCTTTTCCAGTTGTCTAGACACTAGTGGCATTGTCATTATTAAATCCACAGATGATCTGATGTTCATACTAATACCATCGTAGATAGGGAAAAGAATATGACCATCCTCTTCCATTGCAGTCCGTTTTTTAATTTCATTTTCTACGAATCCGGTTTGTGAAGGACTTTGTGATGTTTGCCGTTGCACAAATGATACCAAGACCTCAGTGACAGAAGTCCGAAGAAGCTCATTTTTGCTTGTCGAGCATCGAATTATGGCATTAGAAAAGGATTCAGGAACTTGACTGAACGCATGCTGACTATGAGTTAATAAGATATCAAGGGCATATTTCAAAGCATCGACATGTAAAATGAACTCTGTCCGGTCTAGAGGAGATGGAGACATATCTTTTTCGAGCACCTGCAGTTTACTATCAACTAATTCAATGAAACCAATGAATTCATAATTATAAAGATTCAAGACCATATTAAGTAGTTCTTTGCCCTCGGGGCGGTTCTGGAGGCTCCTTAGCCCTAGAATGATGTTTCGTTTAGATCTTAAAGTGAATACATTCGGAGATGGTAGATTACCTATCAAATCCTTCATGGCCTCGGCGGGGCGTAAAATAAGATAGGAACTGACGAATCTTGCCTGTAGGTAGTCAGTTTTCGCAAACGAAGGGATACACTCAGTTTGATAAAAGAGGATTTTCAACAGAGTGGGGTATATCACCATTGCATATTGTACAATTGGTAATTGACTAAACACATGTTCATGTATCTGCAATATATTTGATGCTGCCAAAGCGAATATGGAATAGCAAGTTGCGCAAATGCCTAGCGTTCTACGAGCAGTTGTGGAGGTGACAGTAGCAGCAGAAATGGTTAGATACGAGGGTAGAGAAGGCTCGACAGCCATATGATGTAGTAGATCTAGAAACTGCTGTCTGTAGTTTTTCCTTGGTTTGGAGGAGCCATTTTGTTCATTATTAGCAGTTGCATCGTCGCCGGAAATGGCCGACTCGAACCCATCTGGCACGAGTAACGATAGCATTGCTAGAAACGCCCAAGAAACAAAGTTTCTGTTTTCAGTGGAAGTTTTGAATAAATAATCAAATAATACAGTACTTTGGATGCGTAAGGTACCTTCAGGATTAGATGATTCTCTCGCTACGGTATCGGGATGACATTGAATCCAATAAACCATGCTATGTTGGATGAAATATTCTAGCATGTGCCGCTGAATGGGTTTATGGGTGTTTGGACACCATGTCATGAAATCGCCCAACACTTGATTGAGGCGTTTGCTGTCAAGATATTGTAATGCGATGATATCCAGTTTGTATAATACCGAATCGGCAGGTGATTCATGAAGAGACAGAGAGGAAGAAACAGATAATGATGATGGGTCGTTTGTTATTAGTGAAGAGCCAGTGTTTAGTATTTTGACACGGTTCGATGCGTACTGGTAAACCTGTTTCCAATTCGACGCACTGAGGCAGAACACTATTGACTCGATATATTTATCGATTTTCGTCATCAACGTTGCAGGTCTCTCGGTATAAATCTCCTTTGTTATGATCATGAATGCTCTCTTTACCCTTGTTCTTGACTTTAGTTTCATTAGCACATCGACCGCCCGTTCAGCAATTGAGTCTGCGACCGGCTTGGGAGGGACTGGGAACAATCCCAGCCAACTGTCTTTGATATCATCACCACTGGCATCTTTTTCATCGAGCAGAGACGCTACACCTCCATTGATGGCGTGTTTGAGTTTTGCATAATCGGTGTCTTTATTTGCGTCTTTCCACTCCGATAATGCGGCATCGAACACCAGTTCCAGCAGTACTAGAATGGATTCCTGGACTAAATGTGGTCTTTGGTCCAAATATATAGACCAATCGCTCTTTAATTCGACGTTAGTAACAGGAGAGGACAAGCACGGTGCGGCCTACTTACATCGACGACGATTTCAATAGCCTGTAGAAACCCGTCTAAAGTCTCGCTGAGAAGACCTCTGCCAGGAAATCCAGAAACAAACTCTCGTGAACTAACGAACAAATCATCATCGAGAGTTTCTTCGGCACTAATTCCTGTGATATATGGAAGCTGGATCGGTTGTTAGTTGATTACGACTGTTTAGTAATTTCCAGGATAGCTACATACCTGACGACCTAATCGCTTAATAACCAAAGGAATGATTGTTACGGAAGCGAACCCCTCAGATTCATTGCTCATATTGTTGATTAATGGAATGACCGGTCAACTGAAGGAGAAAAGTCTGTTAGTAAGAATGAGTCGCGAAGCAACCAGAATTGATTCAGAACGAGATCTCGCAGCCAAGCCACAAGAAATAACATACCAAAATCAGTCCGAACGCAGAATATATATATATATATCTATATATATCTGGAAAAAACCCTGTCGTTATCTTTGATTCTTCAATACTGTTATCACCTGTCGAGATATATAGTTGGTGCAAAAGTATGTGTTTCTCCACTATTCAATCGGAGAAAGACAAAGGTCGGTATCGCGTTAAAGTCTGTCTAGGCAAGTAAATGGAGGCGATCCAGTTTGAGAAATGGAAAATAAAAAAATAAACCTTTTGACAAATAGCTTTTCTCAATAAGCAGCTTCAGTGGTGGTGGTGGTGGAGGAGGTGGTAATCCAGTGAAGCCAGCCCGTTTAATCGCACAAGAGCCTGTACAAGATTAGTCCCGTCAATCAACAGCTAACGTCAGGGCAAGGCAGCGTAGAGCGTAGCAGTAGGTAAACGAGGTTGGCAAGGTAAGCAGAACGCAGCTCTGGAGCGATGCAATGATAGATATATGCAGCGGATAGGAAAGAAAAAAAAAGACGTAGGATGGTTTCGACCTCATGCATGGGGGAATTGGTTGTGTTGTGCTCGTAAATGACGTTAGGCAGGACAGACGATGCGCATACGGTAAACGGTTGGCAGAGCGTTAGGTTTAAGCTCCCTGCCCCGGTGTCTCTCTCCACAGTCGAGAAAGTGACTGATCGGCGGTACCGGTTACTTCATGCGCGCTCGCCTGCTATTCTGCGCGGCCACAAGTGGAACCACTTTTCGGGCCAGATACAGGGAGAGAGAGGGAGAGGTAGGGAGAGGGAGAGGGAGAAAGCAAAGGCAGAGAGGCAAAGGGAGAGGGAGAAAGCAGAGGCAGAGGCAGAGGCAGAGGCAGAGGCAGAGGCAGAAAGCACAGGCAGAGGGAGACGGCAGATGGAGAAAGCAGAGGGAGGCAGAGGCATCTAACGCCGCCCACTGCCAAGATCGAACAGCCGAATATATGGGGAACGTTTGATATGACTGGTAGGAGCTGTAGGACTGGCAGACCCACACATGGCCTGGGCCCTGCTAAACCGAACAATTGAACAAGCTCAAACAACAGACACTGGCTACAAGAACCGAGCCGGAGACTCGTAGGGAAACGGACATCGACAGGATAACCGGCACAGAGGAAGAAAACGGAACATCCGACAATGGAAATATCGGCGGATAACTAAAAATTTCCTGTATCGTGTTCTATTGGCTATAACGTGACATTACTCATTCTAACTACTACAAGAAAACAGGTATTTTGTCTTGTCACGATCCTTGCCATTTATCGTGCTTGGTTTTCTGGGGTTGCGGCCCTGGCCGCTCGCTTGCCAGCCTGTTTAGCTTGTTTAGCCTGCTTAGCCTGCTTAGCCTGCCTGACCTGCTTGTCCTGCCTGTCCTCCCTGTCCTGCCTGTCCTGCCTGACCTGCTTGATCTGCTTAATCTGCTTAATCTACCTAACCCGCTTGACCTGCTCGTCCATATTCAGCACAAAGAAGTCAACTTCTAAACAGCCCTATCTATAAAACAACCACCGGCCTAGCCTAATAGGGCCCAATTAAAACGTTGAATAATAAAAGTCACTACGCACAATCCGCTAAACTAAAAGCAGGAACAGTCAGTCCACCGTCCCCACAACTCTTGTTTTCAGTTCCATTTCAGTTCCATTTCGGCGGCGAGGCTGGCTCTCTGCCAAGGGCCGCCGCCGGTTCTGCTGTGTCAGTTGATTTGACGGGAAAAAACACGCATTGCGGATCTGGCGGTAAGACTAGGCCAACCGCCAGCACACGACAGGAGATAGCCATCTCGGGGATGAATAATAATAATAATACCAGACTTGTCGTGCCCGTCAATTAATTACGAGACTACCGACTGTAGCTAGTAAGTGAGGTTGTCAGTCCTAACTGGTGTAGTAAGGTAGTATTTATCACACCACTCGAGAATCGAGACAGACTTCTATTGCGCGCACAGGCTCTTAACTCTCGATCTTATCTATTCTTGGTATAATTACCTTTGGTTGGGAAAATATTCCGCTGTCGCTACCCTACCATTATCACTACCGCTATACCACTGTACCACCACAATTCCATTAAACCGCTACCGCTACATTACCACTACCACTACCACTACCACTACCACTACCACTACCACTACCACTACCACTACCACACAACCATCCAACGGCTGCTACCTATGCTACTGCCTACCAACTACCCGGTAAAACCAAGCCAGCTCGTTATTATTTCTACCCGAGTTACCTCATATTTGGATGCCGATACCTTTTGGTTACCCCTACAACTACACAACTACTGCCCAACAAAGGCGTTAAACTTTAATATTCCATGGAACAAAAGTCAGCATATTCTATTGCATAGAACATTTCAAGGCGCTATGTACGGGCAAAATCAAACGAGATATATTCCAAGAGCGGGCAGATCAGCCTCATAGAAGATGAGTAGACCTTCGGTCCGCCATCGATCGAGTCTGGGCGAAAAGCGATTTGAAAGGCAATTGTCGCAATCCATTACCGGGTCAGAGAATGGTCTTGGTTTTCCTTCGGGAAAGCGTCTGGGTGGTCAGTTTCCCAACCCTTGACGTGTGATCAGCAGGGTCCGAGAAGCGGAGCCTCGCTTCAGGTTCATTACTCAACCACCCCTGGTCCATCATCTGTCGCACAATTCCACTATTCATGCCTGAAGCCGAGCTTAATGGCGTCAGCTCCACCATCACACTTGATCGTCAATGAACATATCGTTTTTTCAACTCCGAAGCGGACCCTCAAGTTCGGACAGTGCTTACTAGTCATTCACCCCTGGCTGTGAGAATGTACCCTTTTAATTAATTACCTTGACCGATTGGCGTTTCTCAGAGATTTTATTTCGCCAACTCGAGCCTCAAAATCAGAGGCCCGTGTTTCTCGCATTCGTTCTATTTCTTGAGCCTCTTTATGAACCGTCGCACTCATATTTTCTAGACTCTCCATTTCCCTTTTCCGCTGAGTCTCATCTTTACTGAATTTATAGAACCCCACTCCTCGATCGCGAGCTTCCCAATCGCCGTCGTAATGCACTAACTCATCCGCTTCATCTCGCTTATATACTTGCTCAACTGCCGACTTATCTATGTTGAATGCTTGATACTGGACAGTATCCCCATAGTGCAACTTTTCCGGTCGAGCAACTACCGGTACATCGCTGTCATCCTCTTCATCCGAACGTCCATAACTAGACTGGGCTTCATATTTATGTGCTTTAGAGGCAGCAACAACTCGCGACCTACCATATGAATCAGTAATTTCAATGACATCATCGTCGTGACCCGAGGAGTACGAGCTTGACCCATGGCTAGAGTCGCTTTCATTATCATGACCTTCACCAATCATAACCTGGCCACGGTCATCAATCTCGCCTCGTTTTATTTTCTTATATAGCTTTGCCTTTTCCTTCAATGCATTTTTCGATCGCTTGTAAATATTATCTTCTATAGATTCCGTCTTTCCATACACTGTCCTGTCAGCAGATTTCTCGATTGATCTAGTTGACTCCTCTTTTCTTCGTCTGTTCTTCACTCCTAACATGGTTCCATCCTTCTGATTCTTCATACTCTCCACCCGTTTTCTCATAAGCTCCAATTCAGTAGATAAATCCAGAGCAGATTTGCTAGAAATCTCCGCTACCTTGTTTTTTGGTCCAACCGCCGGCAAACTCTCATCCCCTACCGCCATTGTGGGTCCCTCTTTAACATAAAATGAAATGATGAACAAATATATTTACATTACGTTTAAAGATTACGGTACATATTTACATATTTCGCCAAACCCTTATCTGCACATCAATCCAGCAAATAAATATATCGCGATAATAATGACAAAATAATAATAAAATAATAATAATAATAATAATAATAATAATAATAATAATAATTATTATATGATAGAAATAAGCAACTTTTCTCTTTTCTTCCTCTCCTCCACTCTATGCAAAGCCGAATCCCTCTCTTCCTTCTGTAATAGCCATTCTTAATGCACCTCGTAACGTCTCATACGACTCATACTCTGGCAAATCTATTTGATTGAAACATGTATGAGATGATGGTAATCTATCTTTACTACCGTAATCACGATGGACGTTGAACTTTGAAACTCCGTTCATTCCTTCAAGCTTCTCAAATCCGTTCAATGGAACCTTCGAAGTACCAGTTGCAAACTGTAGCAATTTAGCCTTCTCTTCAGCATCAAATGACCGCACGGCTCTCCAGAACCATTTGATTTGAGGCGACGAAGGGGTATAATTATGATACTCTGTGTTGTTTCTCCAATCATCGATATCAATATCTGGCATACCGGAGATAACAAGCTCTAGTTCCTGTTCATCAAAAATAGCAACTACATCTTTTGGAATAATATCATGAAATCCTGCCGCACGTTAGTTCAAATTCTCATCCTCGCATCCTCTCCCCCATTTCTAATCTTACCTTCTAAAAAGTGATCCAACTGTTCTTGCACACTTTTAATCAGTCTATAATCAACAACTAAATGAACATATTCATGCTTATTCTCTTCAGTCACTGGAATATCACGTCCGCCTGGCTTCAAGTCAATGATCTTCTGCTCACCATAGTCTTCCGCTTCAATTGAGAAAGTCTCAGTTATAATGTCGGTAATATCATTCTCCATCATCCACACCAACGACTTATAATAGTCCAGATCTAACGTTTCCATATCTTTGATAGACACTGGTTTTCCAAGAATCTTCTTGTAAACAGCACGACTGAAATGACAGTCTAATAACTTGAAATCAAAGATAGCCTTACCAATAATACGGCCAATGAATTTAAAGAATGACAAGTGCTCGGGGTTAACCCATGATGTTCTATTAGGATGGAACGTGGTACTATCGGAAGCAACCGGTGAAAATAATGCATAATCTGGATTGAAAATCTGTCGAGATAAAACTTGATACCACTCCCGTGTAACTCCACCAGCATCAACTCCTTCTTCTCCTTGAAATCGGATATTAAATCTGGAATTCTTAATCTCCGCTGCGGATTTGAAATAGAGCGCTTTATAAGAATCCAAAAACACTTGATCTCTTCGAACGTGAATGGAAATAGTGCCAGAAGGATTTTGATTATTGTTATATATGCGGCGATAGAAGTATCTCCGCTTATTATCGAACTCCAAAGCTTTGGGATTTTTAATAAGAATTGAAAATGATCCGCTCATCAGCTTTGGATTATTTCTCACCATTTGATTTAGAATCTTACGATGTTCGTCTGTAAATGAGAAAAACAAGCTTTCTAACGGTTCAGTAGCAATATCATACTTTTTGGCTTCATATCTATTATGATCTCTCAACTCCACATCCTTGACTGGGCTATTCTTACAAATAACCATTAATGCTTCGATTAGTGGTAACAAGGCAGTAGCAACATGAATCATATCTTGTCTATCTTGAATCAATCTGAGACAATCACTAAGAGCCCCCCAGAGAGGACCAAAAGTCATCCTCTCGTACAATGATTTCAAATACTTTGTAGCATCATCCTTGGATGTACTATCCTTATCTGCATGATCCTTATCCTTTTGGTCTCTGCTAGGATTGAACAAATAATCAATAGCTGTCAACACTCGCAACAGTTTTGTTTGATCGGAGCTACCTGATGAGAATTTAGCCAATGCATCACCTTGGAGGTCCGATCCTCTTTCTACCATTTCGACTCTTTGCAACAATTCTCTTAAATCGCCAATCAAACTTGGTCCAACTGAGATAGCTTGTTCTAACAATTCCTTCCCAAACAAATCACGAACTCCTGATATAGGACAAAGATTATGCATCACTGCCAAAGTTTGTTGGAAAGTCCTACTACTACATTCCTTAGCAGTAAGAATACTCGAAATACGTTTCAAATTCTTCTCAGGAATGTAAGGGGCATCAATCAGCTTATGACCCTTCTTAGCAGGCACCTCAGACGACTCGGCATTATCCGACTTCTTTCCCTCTGGTCCTTTATTCTTTTCATCATCTTTTTCACTCGGCCCTTCAGACTTTGTATTCTTATCTTTATCTTCTTTACTGGAATCCTTTAAAACAACTGGTAATGAACGAGTTACTTCTTGAATAAGTGAAGAAAGCAACTCCAAAGTTAAGTTATTCTCATAAACAACAGGTCGATCAAGCAGAAAAATAAGCAAATTAATTGGAAACTTTGTTTCCTTACTATCTCTTTCCTTCTCCTTTGCTCTCTGTTTGGCCTTTCCATGACGTTTGAATCCTATAGGGAATTCATGCTCGCACAGGAAGAAGTACTTGACACTTCCACTGTATCTCACAAGATACTCTAAAGCTTCCAAGACTTGTTGAGTTACAATTACTGGAGAAATATCTTCATTCAAAGAAAGATATCCTACTGAACTAGATACATTCTTGGCAGGAGTGAAGTTAGGTGTTTTTGGCGTACCTAATTTACCTGTCTGATAATCTTTGTTATCCTTACCCGTAACCGCTCGGTGTGATATTTGTAAAAACCCTCTTTCCAAAGCATGTGAATCAGCAGAACCATCCTGAAGTACATGGATGACAATGTTCAGAATATCCGTACGACTTTGCTTGTTACTGCATAAATTGAACAAAAGTTCATGCAACTGCTCTCGCTGATTGACATTTTGAGGAAGATATAACAACCGTACAAGTGCAGCAATTCCTGATCTGTCAACTAGATGCAGAGCAGCCGCTGATAAAATCTTCTTGGTAAGTCTCCTTTCGGAGCTCTCAAGAAGGCCTTCGCGTTCGTCGGGTATCCTCTCGTCATATGCTTCCTCATCATCCTCTTCTTCTTCAGAGTCCTCATCATAGGCGAAGACGGAATCCATATTGTTTCTCAGTCTATCTCTAATCGCATTTCGGGATCTAGTATTTAGTCTGGAACCATTTCCTGGCACCTGTGAGAATGAAGCAATAGTTCTACTTCTTAATTCCTGAGCTTCCTGTGCAATTTCTGCCGGTAATGTAGATAGCGAATCCTCTCCTTGTTCAAGCAAAACAGACTGCCTTAGAGAAGGATCCAAAGTAGCCAAAAAGCTAGCCAAATCCATTTCCCCTGAACCATCGCCCCCAGAAACTGATTCTAACAATTGAGTACGGTGATCCAAAGCCTCCTGGGCTATTAGCTCGTCACGGATATTCTCTGGTAACGCTTCCAAAAACTCTGGTTCAATTTCTCTTGTAACGCCTTCTGGGGCGCCGCCACCAGATGCTCGTAGCTCTCGGATATGCTGAGTGAAGGCCTCTTCACGAATGTCGGCGGGGAGTGCCTCTAAAAATGTGGGATCAATACCAAGGCCAGTAATATCGACGTCTCTTCCGCTAATAGATACAAAAACTCGAGGCTCGTCTGAAGAAGCAGCGGCACCACTAGATCCAACCGGTGGCTCCTCATCTTGATCCATACTGGTAGAATCCTCTGCTCGCGATGCAGACTCTTCTTCTTCAAGCCTCGCTTCTTCTTCAGCGGCTAATGCGGCAGCTGCTGCTTCTGCTTCTTCTCTCTTTCTTTTTTCCTCTTCTTTCTTTTCCTTTCTCTTGCGCTCAATTGCTTCTATCTTTTTTCTGTTCTCATCAACAATCGCCTTGATCTCTTTTTCGAGTTTATTAGTCTTTTGTTCTTCTTCGATAGCATATGGTACGATGTTGTTAAAAATAACAATCAAGACACGACCAGCAATCTCCGATCGTTCAAATACATTGAACATTCTAGAAGCCTCTTGCCATCTGCCAATACTTGATACAGGATTAGCATGAGGAATAGTATAGATTGAATCAGTATTTCTATCAGCTCGGTGAAACCCTGCTGTTTCCATTGGCATGATTGCTTCCATGGTGCTTCCATGTTGACCAATCCCAATTTGACTGATATCAATTCCTCTATCTTGACCACCAAATACACCGATAAATTGCCCTAAAATAGCAGACAAAATATCTTGAGGTGGACCACCTTGGGACGAAGCACCTCGAAGCTGAGCTGAAAGATCAGCCATACCATCGGCATGAAGGGACCGAGGCAGTGTTAGTCGAGGGGTAGAATTGGGCCGTGAAAGCAAAGGATTCGAAACTGTATCTCCGTGGCTATGTCCATGGCGGTGTCCATCAACACGAATTCCACCGGGAACTAAAGCATTCCGTTAGTATACTTCTGCGACCCTAGTACAGCTCACTTGACTTACCTAATCGAGAAAATGCGTTACTGAATTCAAAATAATTCTCAGGATCATCTTCATAGTCGATATCAATAGATTCCTCATCTTCGTCATCATCTTCACCTTCATCATCGCTTGAAAATTCACGATGACCGTCTTCCATGATTGGTTGACGAGTCGAGTAAATCACATCGTCGCCATCTTCTTCGCTAAACGGAGCTACACTACGACCGTGAGCAGGGCGGCCCGACAACTCTTCTAAAGCACTGACAGCAGCATCATCATGTTCATTAGGTAAACTATCAATAAGTTCACCATCTTCATCCTCATCATATGATTCCCAGTCATCTTCATCATCGCTACCTTCATCAACTTCTATTTCCATATCTTGGTCATCATCATCATCGTCATCTTGACTTTCAACAATGATTTCAACCTAGTTACGTTAGTTTGAATTGCCAGCTATGTGGCCCTACAAATATTAGTACTTACTCCCATCTCATCGTCCTCCATATCATCACCTTCACTATCGTCAGATTCTTCTTCGTCATCGTCGTCATCATAATCAATAGACTCATTGGCATCACTGCCGTCGTCATCTACATCAGACAATACCTCATCGTTGACATCGTCGTAATCCATTTCATCCGAATCCTGAGATTGTTCAACTTCATCCTCTGCCAACTCTTCATCGTCATCATACATGGGATCACCAACCTCGAACATTCCAAGAGTGGAGTTCCGGAACAAATCAGGGGTGTCCTCTCGAATATCAAGTTGACTATCATATTCTTCCTCATCAAGGTTATCATCTTGGGCACCGTTGTCGGTAGCTAGCTGATCTGAAATATCTAGTGCCAGTCTTGACAATTTATGCAAAAATCTCAAATCCAACTTCACAACCTTCTTAACATGGGGATAGTTCAAATCAACCATACCAACATTGACGGAAAAGAGAGAGGCGAACTTCTTATCGTACATGATTTTGGCAATAGCTGCACCATCAGCTATATCATTAGACGGCCCAGCTGATGAGAATCCTGGTCTATTGGAAAGTAATCTATGACAAAGTTCCGAAAGGGTCGATAGCATACTATATTTTGAGTCGAGGGAGCTGTTAGTACTGTGAATTTCTTTAAGAATTTTCGCTATGACATCGAGAGCAAATTTTCGAACAAACACAATGATTGGCTCAGTTTGAATAGCTTCGTTACTGGACCCATAGTCAGCTTCGCCAGTAGAAGTCAAGAGGCTCAAAATTACCGATGAAGCCAATCCACTTATTGCTGTCCACTCTTTAACAGGCACGGTATTCTGTGGAGCATTAACCACGCCTATAGTAAGATACTCATGAACAAAATGAAGCAGCACGTAAGGCTTAGGTTTGGTTGCCTGAGTTCCAGTTGCAAACATCGGAGCTGACAACTGCGCTTTAGTTGAAAAGTGGAAGAATTCTAGCTTGCACTGGTTATAAGAACCAAGGAGCTCGATGAGGATCTTTAGAAGAAAGTAGCAGTAAATAAATGATTTGTGTTCAGAGCATTTAAAGGGAGGCTCTGTTTTATTCTTGGCAACGTACTCCTGTAACAACTCTTCGGTCTTAATTGGCAGTGTATAAAGTTGTTCCGTCTTGAGTTTGAAAAGTTCAGACAAAACTAGATTAATAACCCCAGAAGATTGCGAAAGTTGTGGAAGTTTGACTTGCCCGGGTGTTTCACTACCTGTCATAGCAACGTCGTCCTTAAGAGCACCTGGAGTAACAGTGATTGACGAATCACCGGTACCCTCTGCTGTAACATGTTCTCTTGTTTCCTCTTCATGCTCCTCCTTCTGTACATCCTTTTCCTTATCATTGACATCTTCATGATCGCTAAGTTCTTCACTGGAGATTCGTTTTGGCATCTGTAGACTCTTCTTCCTTCTCTTTGATAGATATTCCTTCAAGCACAAATGAGTGCTATTCAAAGTCGGATCCTGTAAGGTCAAAAGATCGCTAGCTACCTCAATAAATATGTCTGCTGATCTGCATACTAAGTGAGAGTGGGCTCTAATAAATACAACTGCATCAGCTAATCGTTGAGTGGAAAACCATGCCTTGATCTCCCTTGTCATCATCTTCTCGATTGAATCTTTTGTTTCAACTGTTTGACGCAGCACAATTAAAATTGCTGTTTCCAGCTTCTCCAGGTTGGGCGAATCACCAAATTGTAAGACACAGCGAAGTAAGTTTTCAAGCGAGGGACCCTTTAATACATTAGCTCTGTCCGGATCTTTACTAAAGTGTACATAAAGTCTCGCAGTAGCCAGAGCCGCGGCATCATTTTTAAATGGTACTGGAGTGGCCAAAATACGGAATATACTCTCTTCTTTATCTTTAGAAATCTTTGGAAGGACCGTCTTGAACACGTCAAATGAACTACTAAGGTTGGACGTGTCAAATGTTGGCTCGCTTGATTCTGGAATAGATACATTTGTGACAATTCTTTCAATAATAAGTAAAACACTTGAATACCATTCCTGTTCATGTGCTTTTTCAAATGACAATAGAGACAAGAACAAATCAATCGATTCCACAAGGTCTTCAAAACAGCTCTGGAAAAAAAGGCCATCTTGCAAAATTAGACCCAAGAAGTGAGATACCGCCGCGATCTGCTTATGATGCTCCTCGTTATCAGTATCACAAGACGATAGCGCTTGCAGTATAGTTGTTACCACATCCTTGTGAACGACAGTCATGGCCTCTCTTTCTCTTTCCGATCTAGTGCCTGCAAATGGAGAATGAGCCTTGATTATTAGCTGCGAAGCAGTATACACATTCTTTGGATGGCTTTGAATCAAATTAAGAGTCCTGTCAATAAGCTTGTTTTTGATGGAGTCTCTTAATTCATTCAAATCGGCTAATAGCACCAGTCTCTTACCATCTGGCGATGTTGGAGCTGAAATGCCTATACTGCTTGGAGGCTCACAAACGAAATCATCAGCAAATATATTTGGCACCTCACCTTCTTGCACTAAATCTCCAAACACCTCTATTTCATCATCATAATGATCTTTCAATGACCTACGAACAGAAGATTCATTGAATCCAGCATCAACAAGTGCTTTCACTTTGTATTCCGAAGGACAAACATTCTTCCAAGACAAATCTTTTGGTAACTTCTCTCTTGGGCCTTTGTCACATCCATCTTCACCAGTAAATGAAAATAGCTTAGTCATCATATCTAAGAACAATTGAGATATTTGGAAATCCTTAGACTCAAGACTGTCAGACTCCCATAATGACTGTAACGAATAGAGAACAATAATACGACATTCAACAAAGAACTGTTTAGGATTGAGAACGTCCTTGTTGCCAAAATGATTATCTCTTGTGCTGAGAGGAGATACTAAACGACCATTTTCAAGTAACGATCGCTGTGAGATGGTGTATCCAAGGAACATAAGAATCACCTTTTCAGCAAAAAGCAATAGAGAGCCCGTACTGGCATCATTGTTCTCGGCAGAACCCTTGGATGTTTGTTCAGGTAAGTCCCAAAGTGCTTTCAACAAATCGAGCATTTTTTGGAGTCCTCTTCTCTGCTTAAACATGACAAACACTCCCAGGTAAGCAGCTAACGTAGAGTTCCACGACTTGAACATCACTTTTTGAAGTATAGCGAGAGTTCTAATCAGAGTATGAAGCTTTGCTTGCTGATACATATCATCATTAGCGAATCCACCAGTCAGAGGTTCAAAATCTAAATGACCAACCATTCCAGAGGCAATTAGATCGGCCATCTTCAGACCACTCTTTTTTCTCGTTGATATGGCTCGCTCATTAGTACAGATAGCTGCAAATTCAGAGAGGATTTTAGAGCTCATAATGGAATTAGCATTCGCGATAAACCGGAATGCCTTGACATGAACAAAGAATTTGGAGTCCGAGTCTTCAAGTTTTGTTTCCGCTTCTTTAATCTTCTTATAATCTTCGGTGTCATTACGTGTGATCTCGATAGAGAGTGGTCTTGTAGCTTCAATAAACAAATTGGATAGTCCATCTAACGATCGCGACTCCTGCCAGATACACCATCTTTGGATGTTTGTCAATCTGGTGATGAGATTTTCGCTCCACTCTTTGTCGACGATTTTATCAAGCACAAACATAACTCTATAACCAGTGCCATAATCATAAAAGACCATTTGGAAGAATGCTTGCAGTAAGGCACTAAGTGTCACTAAAGATTTCTCAATGTCATCCAGATTAGCATCGTCACGAACAATTTGAGATTCAAGAGGAATAGTCTTCAGCTTATTCTCTACTTCAGAAAGCTTATTTTCGATCTTATGAATTATTTCATACTGGATAGCATCACTATCGATGTCAAGTGTGAACAAAGCTCGTAGAATTCTACCTATATTATAACCAACCGAACTAAATGCAAAATCATAGGGGAGATTGGGTATTTCAAAAATATTCAATAAATCAGCAACACCCTTCTGCTTTATGAATTGAATGCGGGTAAGATGGTTTTTAAGCAATCCGTCGAAAAACGAAACAACGTATCCAACTACTACGACGATTTCAGGTGGATCATAATTGGTATTCGAGGTGGGCGGCGACGTGATTAGTTGGCCGCCACCATTATCAATTTCTATTTCGATATCAGCATTCGAATATTCCATAGAATTGCTCCCATTATCATTACTTGAAGGACCGCCAGAAACGTTGGCATTCACATTTGTGGGCTCAGACTCGCAATAAAATTTGCTTGGATCTGTGATGGGTTCTAACAGTTTAGGTAAATCTCTTAATAAGACCCTAGTCTCAGAAACAACCTGTTTACGAAGTTCAGGATGATCAGAGGTCAAGCCTTCAAATACAGACCCAAGAGCCGGCAGGCTCTCGTTCTTAGTCAGACTGCTTGACAAGCTTTCAATAAATTTGGCAATCATGTTTCTTTCTTGGACTAGTTTGATGCCATTTTCATTATGAGACAGAGCACCAATGAGTTTGGCAATAGGGGAAAAATATGAAAACGACTTTGCCAATAAAACTGGAACTTGATTGAGAACCGTATCAACCAATTTGGCCTCATGCATAATACCAAATGACGAAGATTCATTCTCAAGCATGCTGGAAAGGATTTGCAGATTTAATGACACAATTCGGGAACCGAAAATAGACGGATTAGATATTACAAGTTTAGACGCTTGCAAGAGAGGCGAGTCAACCAAGTTATGAATGTTCTCAGTTGTTCTCGTATGCACAAGGATATTTGATACTACAACAAATAAAGACCGAATCCATTGCGATCGATAAAACGATAATGAATAATCTACAACGCAATAATCAGGGACGGGTTCTTCAGGACGGTCGGGGCTCAAATCATATTCAATTTCTCGTTTAATAACATCGATAAGAATTCCAATACCACCCGATTGACTGAAGGTAGCAAAGGTGGACGAAATGTCAATAATTACCTGGTCGAGTAATTCCATAGCAGCACCCAAGGTACGAACATGCGGAGTGTGGATCTGAATGACTTCTAGTAGTAATTGTACAAGTCCAGTAGTGACTAGAATAGCACCCAGACTTTGTGTAAATGCTAATTGAAGGATAAGACGGAACACACGGCAAGCATATTCTTCATCGAATGTACCATCGGTATCTTTTTGAAGGTCTCGGATGATATTTCTCACAATGGTCATCAGAACTCCATGAGACACATTAGCAGATAAAGCAGCCAGAACATCCGATCTTCTAGCAGGCTGGTGGCATACAAATTCGAGCGCTTCAAGAGCAACTACAGAGAATTCGGCACCTACAGTTCCAGAATTCTCGGGGGCTATTAAGCTTCCAATTTGACGAATAAGATTGGGAGCCTTGGAAATGATTCGGCTATCCACAGTGGCTTCACTGAAAGTGCAGCAAGCAAAAGCTAATGCAAGGAATTGAATTTTACACAATTGTCGGCGCAATTCAATAGATTCCTTAGAGGTTGGGTTGGTGCATGATTTAGCTACTCTGGCTTTACAAGCAGCCAGGAACCATGACTCCTGTGGCAACACCGAATATAACTTTTCAAGCAATTCCACAAAGGAGAGGTCTCTAACCTCTTTGGCAGAGACGTGCAAAGTAGCCAGTCCTTCAGTTGAAGGGTCAGCAGGAGCAGTAGTAGTAGTCGAACCAGGGCCCGATGGAACTACAGAACTCGATGCTGATGATGATCCGACAGAGGCTGTCAAAGTATCGCTATTTGGTCTATGAGAGAATGACCGAGTAGGGGTATTGGGTTGGAAAGGGCTATTAGATCCAAAAGCTAATCCGGGGCTCGATGTGAGGGTACTAGCAGTCGGTGGTGGGCCGCCACTGGCAAGGCCACTTAGTGAACCATCCTTGGGTCGTGAGCTGCCACTTCTAACATAATACTGGATTGAAAATGCCAGCCATTCATCATTTCCCCAGTCATGGTGACTATTTTCTCCAATGTAATCAACATAAACAATATCCTTCTTATCGGGGGTTTCCCAATGAGACGTGGGCAACAAAGTCGCCAGTTTAAAGATTTTTTCTGGCTCTATGGCAGTTACATTGCCTTTTCCTGCTCGACTTTGAGCAAATCTATGTGCCAGCTGAACTGATACTCTTAGGGAAGCAGCTACAATGGCGGGAGATACAGCATTCAACAGACAAGACAAGTGCTTTATGCTAGCGTATATACCACGATTAGAGCACTTTTCCAATAGAAAACTGCTGAATTGAAGAACAGTAATCAAGACAAACTCGTCATGCTTGGAGATTTCAACTGGCTTGGGATAGTCGATATCGAGTCCATACTTTGCTACCAATTCTTCAAGGATCAAATCAAATCTATTGAGAACAGGGATCCATGCACATAGGTCGCCTCTTGGTCTATCCCATTTTGAAGTTCCAAATTCCTGGATCTTGGTAATCAACTCTTCAAATGGACATGTTTCTAGGGAATCCACGAACTCCTTTAATGAGGGTGCCTACAGGAGGAAGAGTTAGAATATTTTTTTTCTTGAGTCTCATTCTGCGTCTGGCCACAGTACTTACCACTTCGGCCAACCGCTTTATAATATGAGGGGTCTTTTTAATTTGCATTTTGGATCATTAGCTGTACGGTTTATTTTGTTAGTAATGAAGGAGCCTACACAAGACTTGCACCACTACTCACCTATCACCAAATATAATAATCGCCAATCAGAAAAGGGCGCACCACTTGCCAATTGGCAACTACGAATGAATCGATCGTATTAAGTCAATGAACAGGATTCTGTTTTTTAGAATTTCACTCGTTGGGCGTACGACTGCAGTTCTACTACCTAAATCAAACGATCCACAAATTGGTCGACGACTCCTTGGTTAAGAACCAAATGAATGCAAAACTTATCAATGCTGGTACAACTTTTTTCCGAACTTCTTTTCAAGTATACAAAAAAAGTCCAACTTGCAGTTCTCTGTACCGTTGTTTACTAATATAATTAGATGGTACGTGAAGAGTATTAGCGATGATGTGAGGTTGCGATGGGCAAGATAATTTATAAAGCAACTACAGACTGGACTTGAGTAAGGAGCGAGAGGATAAGGATTTGATAGAGGTTTGGTGTATGTACGGCTGGGAGGTTCTGGCGGCGGAACATAGATTTGACCTCAGTTCAGTGATATTGTGGGTAAGGGACGAAGAAGAAGACGGAGTGGATAGATTTGGTAAGGGCAGGTAATGGTAATCGGGAGGAGCATGCTTTGGAGGAGGAGGAGGAGGAGAGCTGATGGAATCATGAGCTGGGGCGGAAATAAATTAAACTATCGGTATTTCCGAGTATGGCGACGGTGGCGTGAACGATACCGGGAACATTGAATTGAGCCAGTTCGCAGAGCAGGAACAACGTGCCTGGACAGAGCCCAGCGCGCCAGGTAAGAAGCCACAAGGCTCCGAAACAGGGGGGGACCAGCGGAAATATATTTACATTGGCTGCTGATATTCTATATACAATTTATCATCCATCCACTTTCTTAGAACAGATGGAATCTCAATGCGATTTGTTTTGCGATCGTAGTTGTTTTCTATGATGGCTATGATTACTCTAGGCACAGCCATAGCAGTACCATTGAGAGTCATGGTGAAGAGGAGAGAGCCGTCTTTTGTAGGATACTTTGTATGTAGTCTGCGAGACTGATAGTCGAGACAATTGGACGTCGAGGTCACTTCACCCCAAGAACCTCGTCCGGGCATCCAGGCTTCTATATCGTACTTCTTGTATGCAGGAGCACCTAGATCGTCGGGAGGCATGTTCAGAACTCGACAACAGAGGCCCAGCTCGGTCAGCATTTCTATCTGTAGGGAGAGCATTTCTTCATGGACGGATATCGAGGTGTTGATGTCGGACGCTGTTGTCCATGCAAACATCTCCACTTTGGTGAACTCATGGACACGGTATAGGCCCTTTGTATCAGCGCCTCTAGCCCCGGCCTCGGCGCGGTAGCTTCTACTAACGCCGGCTTTGCGCAGAACCGGTCGTTCATTCTCAATTAAAGAAACCGTCTTGTGGGCGTTCCAGCCTGCTAAAGCAATCTCAGCTGTACCCGTAAGGCATTGACTACCAGTGCCACCACCGCTTACCATATACACTTGTTGTTCGTTATTTTCGTCGCGGGGTTTGAATCCGCATGCGCTTGTAAACTCTTGTCTTACTAAAGAAGGAGGGGTTATCATTGACCAGCCCTTTTGACGGCATTTAGATAAAGCATACTGGACCAACGCCTGTTCTAATAATGCGCCATCATTAATCAAATAATAAGAGGACGATCCAGAAACACGAGAAGCGGAATCAAAATCAAAAATGCCTAGATTCACTCCTATTTCTCTATGAGCTCGAGTGGGATCAACTGGAATCTGTTTCTCAGGGTGGATCTTGCCTATCAGCTGCTGCTCTTCTATTAACGAATCAGGGCTTATTAGGTTCGGAATTGACTCCACCAACGGTAAAAGAGAATCTTCCAAGCCAGCAATATCCGATTCATAACCCTTCAAAGAGGATTTAATCTCACTCAGAATGCGTCGAGGGTCATTCTCCTGGCCAGCTGGCCCACTCGTTCCCGTCCCATTCTGTTTGCCTTTCAACATTTCCTGGACCGACTTTCGCCGCGAAACAAGTTGATCTCTCTGGCTTTTCGCTTTCAACAGTTTCCCATACAACTCCACCACGTCCTTCATGCTAGCATCATTGGCGAGCTTGACCCTCCTCCTATCAATGCTATCCTGATATACTTCCGGCGCCGCCCTTATAGCTTTGAAATCATAATGAGGCCTTAGTAAAGCAGCAGTATTCTTAACCGTGGCCGCAGCTGCTGAACCAATCCCTCCTTTGCTGCTGAATTGTCTATAAACCGATTTCATACTGTTCGGTGTCTATGTAAAGTTTCGACATGAGAAAGGACCCTTTGACGCTCGGGGCGCCGCACGCGCCTTTGCTGTCTGCCTCCGGCGGCTGGGCTCTGCCCAGACCCGTAGCTCGCTTCGCTCGGTATGGGCGATGCCATACTTTTCAATACTAAGTGACCCCGGAAAACGAGCGAAGCGAGCTACGGGTCTGGGTAGAGCCCAGCCGCCGGAGGCAGACTGGCAGTGTTAGGGCCGACGACGGCCCAAGAATAAGATGAAACGGGGTTTTTTTTTATTTCAAGAATGTACATTACATTACATCATCATCCAGAAACCAAACAATAAAGAAACGACTTTTATTTTTTTTCTTCTGTTCTTTTTTTAAATAAAAAAATAAAAAACATTAAAACTTTTTAGTTTGTTTAGAATTGGAGCTTGGTGAAGAACCATGGGTTCTTACCAGTTTGGTGTCTCTCCTCAAAGGCCTTCTTGATCTCCTTCTTGGCGTCTTCTCTTTGTGATGGCTCCTTGAAGGTCTCGGATGAGACAACGGTCTTCAAGGAATCGAGTTCAAGAGTGTAACGGGTGGGCATCAAGTGGTTGTAGTTGACGACCTTGATGAAAGGCTTAATCTTGGTTCTCTTGGCAACCTTCTTGGCACTGTGCTTCTTGGTGACCTTCAAAGGATAACGCTCGATACCGGCAACAAGGGCGTGACCGAATGGGTGTGACTTGGAACCATCGTCATGAGGCTTGATGATAACAACCTTCTTACCGGCGAATCTACCGCGAGTGATGATAGCTAAAGAGTGGGTTAGTAACGTGAAATGGGTGGAGTGCGTGTTGGAGAGACGTGACTTGACGTTACGAGTGAGTGAATAACGGGTGAATGAGTGGAAATGAAGAGAGGATCGAGGATATAAAACTACTATTGTTGTATTGTGGTGTCGCTTAACCCACCTCGTCTTAGAAGCTCTACCTTTCAATCGTCTTTTTCAGCTAGGCACACCATGTCTTTCATATGCTACAATCAAACAAACCATACCGTATATTTCGTAATACATCGCTGTTGTCGTTGGTACGCTATCTTTCACTCTTAGATCGCTACGTCATCTCGCAAATCAAATCGAATCCTTCATCAAAAACTAGTCGTCGAACTTTTCACTCTATCCTCCAGGTTCACCAACTCCAATCATCCACTTTTCAAAATCACCATCAGTCATTAATAATATCCTATTCAAACATACCAACTTTACCAGGCTTCAAGAATTTGGCGGCCATTTTTTCTATACTTTATTGTCGAACTTAATGCTAGTCAAGATAGAACAAACAAACTATCTTTCTTCTCTCTCCTGACGAGTTGGTTCTCCAAATTTGTGTACACTGCATGAACCTTGCCAGTACCCAGTTCTGGGAGTCTCTGCGTATATGTCGGTCCACCAAGAAAATTTCACTCTTCTGCGTGACTATGATTTCCTAATGGGGGAATATGTGTTGACGCCGCGCGGCGCTGCCTCCGGCGGCTGGGCTCGGCCCAGACCCGTTGTGCTCGCTTCGCGAGCGGTGGGGGGGTTGGGTCGCTTTTGCCGGGGCTCGAGTATTTGCTTTTGGTAATGAGATGAGTTTTTTTGCCGTTGAATCGCGCTGTGTTTGCGTTGATGGTTGGTTCTGTCTCACGAACAGTGGCTGCCAATGAGGAAGTTGGTCATGTGATGGGACGAGCTAGATGCACGGCCGTTGCAGCTATCTTATCTGCCTGCATGGCTGGCTAGAGCCAGAACTGAGTAGATAAATGGCTCGATGTTACGGTTCAAGGGTCTGCCTATACGACGATTTATATACAATTAAGAATAATTTGTACAATATCACAGTGTGCATTAGTGAGACGTCTGTTCTGGGGGATATATGGAAGCCTTTACCCAGGTACTATTTAAACCCTTGGATACCGATACGGCTACTGAAGAGCTTAACCATACTTGATAGTAGGTTGATGATATCAACGTTGTCTTTTTGAAAAGATACGCAATAAGTATCGTATTACTTTCACATGAGATTGTAAAGAAAGGTACGCTATATAAGTTTAAGCTTTGGTAGTATCTGGTGCTGAACGGTTCACCAGCGGGCACAGTAAGAGATTTTGCAATGTTAAAATAGAATGATATGGGGTAAATAGTAGTAGTAGGAGTAATAGTAGTAGTAGTAGTAGTAGTAGTAGTAGTAGTAGTAGTAGTAGTAGTAGTAGTAGTAGTAGTAGTAGTAGTAGTAATAGTAGGAGTAGAACTAGTAATAGTAGTAATAGTAGGAGTAGAACTAGTAATACTACTACTAGTAGTAGTAGTAGTAGTAGTAGTAGTAGTAGTAGAACTAGTAATAGTAGGAGTAGAACTAGTAATACTAGTAATAGTAGGAGTATAACTAGTAATAGTAGGAGTAGTAGTAGTAGAACTAGTAGTAGGAGTAGTAGTAGGGGAGGAAAGTAGCTACTGCATGCTATATTACCAGTTTGATTATATGGACTGCCGATTTACAGGGTTGGCTAATATCGTTGAATACGTGGTAGATTCACTAGACAGAGCTGAAAAGCGATCTAGAATTGGAAATCAATACACTAGATGTCTGCCATCGACTGTACTCGCAATCTTACATTCTCTATCTCACTACCACACCCTTTCATAAACCTCATACAAATGCTTTTGTGCACGTGATATTTCTTGCCCTATATGACAATAGCTAGATAATTCGAGTAGGGCGGATCTATATTCCACTATTCAGAGCCAATTGTCGATCCGAACGTCCAGACAGACTACACCAACTAACTACCAGTGACGATAAGCCGCCACTCTCCTCTCCCAGTACGGTAATTAATCCCAGTCCTGGCGTATGGCGTCTGGCGTCTGGCGCCTGGCGTACCCACTGCCCCTATCTGTCCGCTTCCGCCGTTCTCAACGTCACGGAGCTGCTATCTACTAATTTCGGTGGGTTGGGGAAATTGTATCTAACGCCTCTCGCGCTCTATATTTTATTGCCATCTCTTGTGCATGTGTATGCATCGAAATCTGATAGTGATATCAACTGTATCTATCAACACATACAAATAGATCCAAACACGCAGGCGACAATATCTGGTGCTGTTGGTTCCACTATCTAAGTACCGCTTAAACCTGACAAAAGTAGCCTTTGAAGTAAAACATCACGAATTTGACGAATATAGCCAGCGCAATGGGTACTGTAAGTCAAGCGAGGAGGTAACGAGGAGGTGGAGGTGGAGGTCGAGGTCGTGGTCGAGGTCGAGATGATGAAGAAGGCGAAATCGACGTTAGTTAAAGAATACGATTTGAAAAGGCGATAGCGGTGAGCGTCCCGAAATGTAGTTTAGGCAGGCATGGCGAACAGATTGCCTCATATCAACTCTCGATTGTCTACGATTTTAATCCATATCGCCCACTCATGCCCGAACATACTCCAACCCTCTCTTCCAATATCTCCCATCTAACATCCAACCTAGATTGGTAAAATTTTCCACTTTTCAGTCGACCTTGTCCTGGTCTCTACAGTTATGGCAGGGGTCAAGCGATCCACCGGTCTTACGTGAGTTTGATGTCTCTTACAATGCTATTGTAGAGTGGCCATCTACAAGTATGCTACTAGTAACCGTCTCAGAACAGCTGCTAACCTATCATCACAGGCTTAAAACCCGTGACATCGAATCTAAAGACACCAAGAGCTTTGTCGAAAGATATCTCGATGTCGGCGAATGGGTGTTTGATACTAGTGTGGCTTTCATGGGTAGCTCTGACTACTTTGAGAGACGCCGATAAATATCAAATGGTCTAGCAATCTCCTCTCTTCTACGTATGTTATGTATAATCTTCTTTTTTTATCTGTTTCGTAAGACGATCCATGTCGTGCGTTTCCCACTCATGGCTGTGACCGTGGCCGGGCTCTGCCCGGAACCGGAAGCTTCGTTTTGTGAGCTAAGTCAGCCCATGTCTAACGAGTGAACGTGACTACTGGCTCTTGGAGAAATACTATGGCTTGATAAATTGTGGCTTGGACTTGGTTATAGCCTCCATCCATCCTCCACCGGTCCTGGTCGAGAAGCGATTGAATAAGCCGCACACGGCAAAGTTCCAACTTCAAAGTTCCTACTGCTGCTACAGCTATCAAAGTAGTCCTCCTCCGACTGTGGTCATACCGACAGGCTCGTTAGTACCGACCGACAACATAAGATCCTCAGACGAGTTATTGGCCCGTATTTCACTTCTGGGCTGACAATTGCAACAGAGAAGACTAATTATGGAAACTGGAGCCTGGTAGCTGAAGACTCGTGAATCCCATAAAACTGTCTACGCGTTCCAACCCAACCACATTCAAGGTACGTACTACAACGAGCGAAGCGAGCTACGGGTCTGGACAGAGCCCAGCCGCCGGAGAGGCAGACCGACAACTGCCCAATTTCCTAATGATGTATCATGGTAAAAGGGTTGAACTGTGACGTATACAGAAGCGATGTCATGGTTTGAGCATGGATCAGAGGGTTGGTTAGGATGCTATGTGGTCACGGTTCTTGGGTTCAATTCTGTGTTGTTTTAGGAGTATGGCTTCTTCGACAAGGAAATTATTATTGTGAGTCTCAAAGTTCAAAGATTTTCTGAATCATTTCAACATCGCAACATTCACATAGAACCAAAATGTCCTGTTCTGGAGTAGTATTTAGATGCTAACGAGTGCTACTATTGGCAAGGGACGATATTAAGAATAGAAGTCAGAAACTCAAGTGCCTGTGATTGAACCGACCGTGCAAGCTATTAGAACCATCTTGGATCCTCCAAACCGCTCATGGCCGCTCCTCTTCACTAGTTGTGATATCTTTAGAACAGACTGAATAGAGTGAGATATTGGAAGCATGTTGGCGGGCGTACCCAAGTAGCCGAGCCTCAAATTGGGATTGTACTAACAGTATTTATATAGTACGGCAAAATGCCGATAAGAGATAGGACGTATGAGTCCAAGTTTCGTGTTCGTAGCGACAGGTATGGTGAGGGTACGAGTTCGAGTGATGAAAATGAAACTGAAAATGAAAGCCAAAACGAACATGACCAGAGTTATAATGACCGAACATTCCACCATGATATAGAAAGGAAGCGACATAATTCTCGTCCCTTGGACGTTAAGAGACGGCGCGTTAATCCCGACTACGGTGATTTACAATGGCGGTCTAATCTGTCTGAAATTCGCACATCCAGAAACGGTTCTCGATATAACCCCGACAATGATATCCCCTTACGTCGCAGCGGAATGTGGAACATGCTAGATCGTTCTACGAGTAGACGTTATCGACAAGGCCGCTTTGACAAAGAAAACAGCATCCTTCCTTCTAGAGATGATGATTCGTTTGATCGCAGGCGACCTTCAGCGTCCAGAGCTTCGAATAGGGCAGGTAGATCTAGCTCGAAGAGATACAGAGATGATTCTGACCATGACACTCCGCAGAGCGTGAATGGTTCTTCTTCTTTTCGGCACGATCGCGGCGATCGCTCTAATCTATCATACACTAGATCTCAGGCCCCATTGCGGTACGATTCTAAGTCTCGGAGGGATGTTTCTAAATTATCTCATGCTACCTCTAGTTTTCGAAAACGATCACCTATTGATCTGGGTAGACCGAGTCGTAGGTTCTCATCGCATATGAAACCAAGACAACCCAGAACAGTTGAGCGGAGAACTGGATCACTTTGGGGAAGACCAACGTTGAGGCATAATAATGATAATATTGGTTATGGTAGCAGCGGTGATAGCTACTATAGTGATACTACTGGTGACAGCAGTGATGTTATGAGTGATAACGTGACAGGTCAAAGTTCGCAAAGCTATGATCGAGAAGAAGAGTCGGCATCTCAAATTGAACAAGAGTCAGAGTACTTTTCTTCTCGCCGCAATAGGCGTCAAAGTGTGGACAACGGACACAGTGGGCAGCAATGGACTGACCTGGCTGAAAATGCATCTGCGTCCGAGGATCGATATCAAGAGCCATCAAGTGAGACCGACTATCAGCGACACCGTGCCAAAGGTAATGAACGAGATTTCAAGTCAGGTGCCGAGCCAGATCGGTACCGTTTTGCTGAAAGTTATGATCATTCTGGACGGTATCGCAGGTTTGCCCGAGAACCAGATTATGAATCGGATTCAGAACCAGATCGCAATCGCAATCGCAATCGTTTCTCTGATAGTTACGACCAGTCGCATCAGCGCCAGCACTATCGTGAAGCAGGTCGTAAACCAGATTACGAATCGATTTCAGTGTCGGATCACTATCGCCCTGCGGAAGGTTACGATCGCTCGCGTCAAGGCCAGCGCTATCGTGAATCAGGTCACGGGTCGGCTCGACAACCGTACCTCGAGTCAGATTCTGAGGCAGCTCGATATCACGTCTCTGAGGGTTACAACAATCCGCCTCACCAGGACCTGCACTATCGCCAACAGCCCGATTCAGAACTTTATCCTCAAGAAATTGCCGCTTTGGGCGTTCCCAGCTACCCAGAAAACCAAGAATATAACGACAACGGGAATGGATTTTCCGATCCTCTTGTTGAATCGTCTGCAAAGAAATTCCCAGAATCTCCGCAACTAGAGTTTGCTGATTTATTGACGGAAAAGTTCAAGAAAACAGTTCGGGCTGTTCATCGAGAAAATCCAAAGCCAATTGAGTTACTGTCAGACAGTGATCAATTTAGCATTCTATCTGTAAAGCGCACGTTAGATAGACAGCCTGTTACAGCCGGTGTAGAGAATGAACTGGAGATTTCTGTGGTGAGCGATCATGAAGACGATGAAACCAACGAGAATATCATTGACAGCGGGCCTTCGAATGTTTCGAATGTTTCCGTAGATATTGGAGTTCAAGGTTCTTCCAGCAAAGAAGTAGATTCGTTCCCATTCGGCTCTGCAGAAGCCCGCACTCTTGAAAAGGTCGACATTGTTCCAGAAGCTCCTGTTGAAAAAGTCGACACTGTTATATCCAGCTATTCAACAGTTCCCCCCGCTGAAGAAGTCGGCATTATTCCATCCAGCTATTCTGAAACTCATCCTGTTGAAGTGGCCGACATAATTCCGTCTAGTTACTGTGACGAAATTCCGAACTCACTTCCTAACCAAGTGGAGTCATCTATTGAAGAAATCAGGTCTATTCCATCTAGCTATCCACACGAGGGGCCTGACAAACAATACCACTCTGGCATGACACCAGAACCAAATCATAGTCAACCTCACCATGTGCTATTGCCTACAATGTCACAAGCCGCAGCACTATCACAAGATAGTGACGGATCTGTATTGTATACTGATAGACCGGTTCACAGTGGCATGGAAGATAACACCAAGGACATGGAATTGGCCAAAAGGGATAACTTTAGAAGCGCCAATTTGCAAGAGAATCAATCGTTGTCTCCATCGAACCCTAGAACAAAACAAGTTTCTGAGCCTGACCAAGATGGATTACAGGCAACTTCTCGTTTGTCATCAAGGATGACTTCATTTTCTCCAATCAACATGAATAGATTACTGCCAATGCAAATATCCAAGGAGCAGCGTTTAGATGGACAGGCGGCACATCCAGTTACTCCAAGCCGGTCCAGAGCCACTGCTGGTGCATCTGTTATGTCAGTGCTGAATCTAATTGATCCTAAACGGCAGTCACGCTCTGGGAATCTCCCTAGAGTCGCTCGACCTTTAACTGGAGCCACTACCTTTGTGGCTCTCGAATTTCCTCTGCCTACAATCACTGATCATCCTAGTGTTGTTTCAAACATGTCTCCATCAGTGGTTTCACCCACGATTCCAGCAGCCCCATCTACTCCCACGCGTGCAGCTCCAGCTTCAATATCAATTGATATGCCAAAGTCGTCGTCTCCAGCCAAACGACCGCATTCTGCCAGACAAAAGGAACTGGCGCCTAATTTCCAAAAGGCTCTCCTACAAACCATCCGCCAAACGTCCCGCGAGCAATGATCAGACGCTCGCTGTAAATTTCTACCAATGTAAAGGAGTACTCGCTATTTATATATTTATTTTCATGAGCCAATTACGTATAACATAAAATATTTATTCTTTTCTTTCTCAGTCACATTCTGAAATATCTGTCGACGGCCGTTTCTGCTTACTCTACGCGAGCAGTAGTCGTCATTTGGCTCGGCACGGCTGTTGGATCCAAATTTCAGACCAATCTCGATAAATGAGCCAGCCTAATCTTCGCCAATACAACTACTCGAGAAAACAAGCTATATTTGAGTTCTTCATGGTCAATGGCCATTCTTACGCATCTCCAGATGCTATAGCGGAGTTGGTTATTAGCAAATTTGCTGAACTTCCAAAGAAGGGCAAACCAGCTATTCGATCTAATGGGGTTAAAGAATGGACTGTGCTAGCAGGAATAGTAGTAGAAACGAATGAGACCAGACCCAAATGTGTTTCGCTAGCTACTGGAGTGAAAGCTCTTCCTAACGATAGCCTGACAAAGTGTAATGGAACGGTACTCCATGATATGCATGCTGAGATTCTTGCGATCCGCGGGTTCAACAGATATATTCTACAAGAATGCTTGAGACAAGCTAAAAATGGAGATGCTAGTGATTATTTATCATTTAGTGAAAACAAGGAGAAGTCTGGATACGCATTTTCTGCGCATCCGGATTTGAAAATATCACTATATGTGTCTGAAGCTCCATGTGGTGATGCTAGTATGTCACTGATATCGAATGGCCAAGGAAATGGGTGGGCCAATCCGTTAGAAATGATTAGTGATGATTCGTCGGGCGTTCTACGCGGTAGAGACCATTTCCTACAAGTGGGAATTACCAGGACTAAACCCGGTCGTCGAGACTCTCCTGTGACGTATTCAAAGTCCTGTTCCGATAAGTTGTGCCTTCGTCAGGTGACTTCGGTGCTATCAGGACCGCTAAGTTCGTTGGTCTGTCCTGACGGGTTTTATATATCGGATTTGGTAATCCCCAAAGAAGTCTTCAAAGAGGATGATTTCATTCGAGCGTTTGACGGACGGTTAAAAGGGCGTGCTAAGAGAAGACGAAGTGACGGATATGATAATACTGCCAGTACGGGAGCCCCACCGTTTCCAGGGGGCTACAAACAAAAGTTGTTTCATTACCACACTACAAATAACAAATGGGCATATAGGAAGAGCCGTCCGGATGATGAGGATGCCCATTCATCAAAGCCTGCACCGACTTCAGTGGTATATGTAGATGGACTGCCCAGCGAAGCAATATCCGGAGGTGTGCTGATGGGTGCCAAGCCGTTTCTTGGCAAAGGGCAAAGCTGCATTTGCCGAAAGCAAATATGTCAAGTTTTGTTCGAAATACTCCGACTCACTGATAATACGTCTGTGTTTGATGATAATGAAACGTATATTTCATTCAAGAACCGCAACACAGCTCGACACGCTGTCAAACAGAAAGTATACCAACAGCTCAAGGGCTGGGTAAAGACGATGGAAGATGACTTTTCTCTAAGCGAGGCAGGCGTTGTTCAATCTGATTTGTAAGTCGCAATCTTTCCACAGCTATGTACCAGCCATGCTCATGCTAATCATCTCTCTTATGGCTCCGCCTGACAGCCGGAGGCAGGAAATACAACCAATGAATGGATTTACTATTTACAAACTACTATACGAGCAGTACTCACAAATAAATTACGCCGAATAGGGCCTACTCTACTCTTCAGGAACGAGAACATCTTCCTTTTCTAACATGTCGGCCAATTCTCCAGATTCAGATAACGACACAATGATATCATGACCTCCTACAAACTCCTTCTTCACATATAGTTGAGGAATGGTGGGCCAGTTGCTGTATTCCTTGATTCCCTGGCGCAGTTCGGGGTCCTCCAAGACATTATAAGCTGCGAATTTGGCCGGGTCTACGCCCTGATAGCCGAGAATTTCAATAGTATGACGAGAAAATCCACAAGCAGGAGCATCCGGCGTTCCTTTCATGAACAGGACAACAGGAGCAGATGCTACAGCAGAGTCGATGGCAGATTTGGTTTCATCGGAAATGAATCTCTTGGACACTAAGAAGCTACTCATGGTAGACTGTCTAGAAGCGGTTCTAGCAACATTGATCTTTTAATTGACGTTAGTTAAGTGTCGCGAGATACGAACATATCAAGCATAATAACATACTCTTGAGGCATTAACAAATGAGGATCGTAGGAAGTTCATTTTTTGAAGAAATATTTACTGTGTGTAACCTTATTCGTATTTTCTAGTGTCGACGATAACTTGTAATAAAGTACAATATCTGATATTACAAATATGATTTATCAGTTTGGTTGATAGGCTAAAACATGCCGTAGCCGCGCTTGCTGAAAGTTGCCCTATGCCATACATTTACCCGGCTTGAATTACCCATAGTCAAGAGAATGGGCGAGCTCAGTTCAGCAGTATTTATTCGATGGAGAAATTAATCACTGAATGGAATTATTGCTTCTCGACGTTCACTGCTGCTCCCGATCCCGTACACATTTTGGAGTGTGGCGATAATCCAAATTAGCTGGTCGAATTGGTTAAGAGAGTAGAACGAGAATAAAAAGCATAACGGATTGCCCCGATCTCACTTGTTGCCGTTCTTACTGGCCAACAAGTGAATTATAGAAGACTAAAGAATTCGACCACTAACCTTGTACTGATGTTGAAGTTGTAAAAAAGCAGAACCAGATCCAAACAAAAAAAAGCCTAGACAGAAAAGATCTTCTGGAGCCGAATTCTGTTTTAGTTCGATTCTTATTCTTCATCAAAAATGGCCGACAAGACAAGTGAGAAATCACAAGGTAAGTAATAATAAGTCATCTCACGGAGGGAAACGAATTACGAAATCTTGAATTGCGAATCTCCAATCATCAAACTCAATGACATACCATATCAGTATGCCCACACTCACCCAATTTATATTCTAGTAGTAATAGTAAAGTAGTAGCAAGAGAAATTATAAAGCCATCTCATTACTTACCTGTCGTTTATAATAAGTGTATAAAACTAGATAATAGCTATAAGCAAAAAAAAAAAAAAAAAATTATCAAGTGTGGTAATGATTGTTGGTTTCATGGATTCGCTAATCAGTAATTCGTTTGATGGGCCAACAGTAATAGATATTAACAAAAAAAGCAGACTTGGGTGACAGGTTAGACGGCCATGTCGATGAACCACATCCAACCAGAAAACCTTCCAGTAACGGGGAAGATAAAAAGAAGAATACGAAAGGCGACTTATTTCATGACAAATTGGTAAATATTAGAGACAAAGATAAAGGGTCTTCATCGAAAAAAATCCAATTCTCGTTAAACAGGAGAGATGATAAGAATGGTCGAGAGGGAAAAAAGAACGGAGGACGAGATTTGAAGAAAGGAAATCGCAATCGTCAGGAATCTGAGAATCATGGTCGCAAGTGGGACGATGATCGCCATCGCAATCGTAGTCATGATCGGGAACATGAACAAGACAGAGACCGCGATAGATACAGGGATCGCGACCGTGAGCATGACCGAAGTCATTACAGAGATCGTGACAGGCGTGATCGTGACCGACGTGATCGCGACCACGACCACGACCACGACCGTGACCGTGACCGTGACCAACAGGATAAAGAGCACGACAAAACCCAAGAGAATGACCGTTCTGAATTGTCCAATCAACCAACGGCCGGTAAAAAGTGGTTTAAAATTCCTCCTAAAAACCAACCAATCCGTTCGAATGCATTTGATAAAGAGTCTGACAGAGAAAAGAATGACCGGCCAGATAAATCCCAAACAAATTCCAGAAAGCGTCGCTTTTCAGACAGAGAGAAAAACAGTAAAGACGGTTCAGATAGAAACCGCAAAGACCGCGAACCTGCAAGGGATGATGAAAATTCCGCAATCGATGAAGAAAACGCAACCAAGAAACGACCTCATAACCCCTCTCTCGATAAAAGAAAAAATTCTAAACACAACTCGCCATGGAGAAAAAATAAGCTACCAGAGGGTGATAATAATAATCTAGACAAGAAAAAGGATTCACGTTTGTCTTCAAGTAGGACAGACGATCCTCCTACTTCTCCTCCTTCTCCTCTTCATCCTCCTCATCCTCCATCACCTCCGCCACCACCACCACCAAAACTCACCAAAGTAAGGTCCGAGTCTATCTTTGAACGTGTTCTTCAAGTCGGTGAGGGTACTTATGGCAAAGTGTACAAAACCTCCAATCGTGATACTGGCCTTGTAATAGCCCTGAAGCGATTACGGATGGAGTCTGAACGCGAAGGTATGCCAATTACTGCCATCCGAGAAATCAAGTTACTACAATCCATGCGTCATCAAAATATTGTCTCATTACAAGAAATGATGGTCGAAGAAGGCGGGATATATATGATTTTTGAGTATATGGATCATGATATTGCAGGTATCCTTTCATACCCTGGTCTCGAATTTACTGCAGGAAACGTCAAGTTTCTGTTCCGTCAAATGATGGATGGTCTTTCATATCTTCATCATAAGTCAATAGTTCATAGAGATATTAAAGGATCCAATATTCTTTTGGATGGAAAAGGAAATGTGAAAATTGCTGATTTTGGGTTGGCTAGAAAAATCGATCTTTCAAATCCTGCAGCACATTATACAAATAGAGTCATAACTCTATGGTATCGACCACCAGAACTGTTACTGGGTGCAACTATATATTCGACAGGTATTGATGTCTGGGGCATGGGCTGTTTATTAATTGAATTATTTAACCGAACTGCAATCTTTCAAGGTAAAGACGAAATTTCACAGTTGATTGCTATATATGATATCATGGGCACACCTACTAGAGAGTCGTGGCCAAAGGCTCACACTTTACCTTGGTTTCATATTCTGAACGATGGTGTACAAAAGCCGAACTTATTCAGAGCGACTTTTGAAGAGAAATTGGAACTTGGTTCCATGACCTTGGACTTGGCAGAGAAGCTGCTGTCTGTCGATCCAGATAAAAGAATTAGTGCCCATAGTGCTTTAGACCATGAATACTTCTCAGAGGATCCACCTCCTAGTCCTTTGGACTTGAGTGAAATAGGAGAGTGGCATGACTTTGAAGCAAAAAAGAGACGTCGAGATAGAAAGAAAGAAAAGGAGAAGGATGGTAAGCCTAGAAACAGTCTTGAAAAGTCGGTTTCTTTACCACCACCTGCTCCGGAACCTGAGACTACAGCTGATTTCGATGAGAGGCAAAGTCCTCAGCAACCAGTTGTAAATGCCCCTGATACTCTGCCACCTGTTGTGCTAACGCCTATTGTGACCGTTTCGCCGTCTAGAGATCAATCTCAATCTCCCTCTCTGCCTGGGGTTGATGATCAACTTGAAATGTCACTATCATGATTGTCATTATTCTGCTAATATTTTATATATATCGTGGTGTAAATATTAATAATGTCTATAAATTCTTTAAGCAACGTTCAAGCACGAGTTTTTCCGTACCCAGGACTGTAAATGCTAAACGTTTATGATCACTTAAGTCATTTCGACCAAGCAATTGCTTATACTCCTGGCTACTGAGATTCGCATCCTTATATGTAGACAAACGTTTGGTGATTAACGTTTCAAGAATCTTAATACAACCATCTGGTCCAGTAGGTAAGGCAGAGAATTTACCTCTCTTGGCTTGAGTTTGAAGGAGGGCAAATTTCTTGGGACTCAAAGATAATAAGTTAATGACCAGAATCAGTCCTGGAGTAGGTAGACCCGATGATATGATTTCTAAAGTGTCTTTCCAAGTTAACGATTCGGGTGGTGGTGGAGGTGGCTCTCCAGGGTTTTCTTCAAGCATCGCTTCTACAGTATCTTCGTAGTCTTCCGGGTTGATATCAAAAACACATTGATAGAAGTTTTTGGCCCACCATTTCAGACGTGGCTTAAGGTCCCTTGACTTTGCGTATTGAATGATCTGGCTACCTAATCCCACAGTTTCATGCTGGTTATCCCAAATGGCGAAACCGTACCTTGAAAGTAAAATCCCGTTGCTATATTCACCATAAGTGTTGAAGATTTCGTTTCCTTTTGAGACCGAATCTAAAACAACAATCTCGCAACTATCCGGCTCCTCGTCTTCATCTTCATCGACATCACTACCATGGGCATGTTCATGGTCATGGTCATGGCCACACCCACAATCGCTATCATCTTCATTGTGGTCATGTGCATCGCCCTCTTCTTCTTCGCTGTCACTGGTGGGCTCTACGAGTAAGCCTGATTCACTTCCTTCTATTTTTTCATCATCTTCCTCATCACCCGTATCACTACCTACATCCGCAAATCCATCTTCATCTAACCCAGCTTGCATCTTTGCAAATTCGATCTCTTGCAATGCAATATGGTCGCAATAATGAGCTGCTCCACACATGTCACAAACCTCGGCTTGCGATTCGAAATGGACAGTCTCACTATCACTATGATTAAACAAACATGCACCAGGAACTAGAGATAGCCCTCTGTAATCATCGACTTCAAATGCTCTGGAGCAAACCTCGACAAGCGCCTGTTTGTAACCTTGGTATGAGGTGTATTCCGGGATCTCACCAAAAAACTGCTTATTATTATCGATGAAAGGTGAAACGATATTTTTATAAGTCTCGAGTACTTCGGTCTCATCCAATCCTCCCATACTGTCCATCTCAGTCCCCTTGAGTAAGTTACGATCAGACTGTGGCCAGAATCTTGGCAATAGATTATCTGGTGGTTGAATAACGTTTAAAAACGAACACCACGGCGATCTGTCACCCTGACATTTTTCAAACATGTAAGCCACTGTAAGACCGATCATTCCATCTAGTTCGTATTCATCCAATAAATTGGCGATTCCGCACGTAACGGGGGACAATACACAGTCCTTTGGAATTCGAAGTAGCACTTCTCCTTCGGGGAGATCGCCAGTTGAGAACACCCCGATACCTCCAATCGGAGATTCATCGATTCTTATCAAAGAGCTCAGCTCGATTTTATTTTCGATCATCCATTCTATGAACTTGGCATATGCTTCATTATGAGTTATATCCGACATTTTTGATAGTGAACTGAATAGGAATCGTGATAGAAAGTTAGCTGTTTATTTTCTTTGATTCTGGTTGATCTGAAAAATTTAGCCGTACAGTTGATAACGCTTCCCAGAAGTTAGAGAAATATAAACTGATATGGTCTAGGGTATACCATCTCAAATGGAAAAGCCTATAGACATAGATACATATTAATGAGATGGCTAGATCCAGATTTCACTATCTTTTTTTCCTGTTTACTTCTAAAACCAGTTTGGCCGTATGAGCTTGGCTAGCAGTCATCATTATTTATCTTCCTAAATCCCAGAGCTGGTTTTTTATGCCCTTTTCTTGTCATTTTCGGGATGGCACAAAGTGGAAATCCGAAAATCTTCCTCAAAACGCGGCGCTATATAAATCTGCCTCTGTATAAATAATTAAGTGCTGCTTCTTCATAATAATAATCAGGTCTGCGTCAGTCCACTCATACATTCAGGAACTAATTTTGATATTAAATTAACTGATTTGCCATCTGTCATAAACCTGATTTACAATTCAGCCACTTTATCAGAATGCCCAAAGTTATTCTGTTAAAAAATAAAACCTCTCCTATAGATTCGTATGATTCTGAATTTACTCGTATCAACTGGCATGTAGAGTTCTTCCCAATCCTGGACCACGAGCCAGTGGATCAGGGTGGACTAAGGAGATATCTAGAGTCAGGCGAGCTCCGGTCCGCTGATGCCCTTATTGTCACTTCACAACGAGCTGTCGAAGCTCTGAATTCTCATATACCCAGACTATCGGATCCTAATAGGCGAGTGCTGTTAACCAAACCAATATATACGGTGGGCCCAGCAACGGCAAAAATGCTTAAAGATGCTCATTATTCCGATATCCGAGGAGGCATTACCGCCGGAAATGGAGATGTGCTTTCCGATATAATTGTAAATCAATTCAAAACAAGCAGTCACCCATTGTCAACATTTGTGTTTCTTACTGGAATGACCAGAAGGGATGCTATCCCAATAAAAATTAACCAAACTTCCGGCATGTCATTAATCGAAAAAGTGGTTTACAAGACTCGAGCAATAAATAATATCAAGTCAAGGTTCCAAGAAACCGTATCAGCATATTCGTCGGCCACGATAAGGAAAGAAGGCTCTCCTTGGATTGTATTTTTCTCCCCTGCCAGTGCCGAAGACATCATTCAAGTTCTAAAACAAACTTCAAGGAATAAGTTCCGATTAGCTGCTATCGGTCCAACAACTGAGAATTTCCTATTAGCTAACAACCTTCAACCAGATGCTATAGCGGAAAGGCCCGATGCAGTACATTTAATAGATGCGATTCTTCACAGTCAAACCTTATAATAAACTAGTAACTTGGAAATTATTATTTATTTAAATGCATATTATTTTCTAGAATGAGACGTTTACACGATCCAGTTTGGGGACCACCAGAGCTGTCTGGGCCCCATTCTTATATTCGACTTCTGATTTTACTGACGTACTGTTTATAGTTGTTATTTCGATTCTCGGTAAAGGGAGTTTTCCTGGTATCAATGGAATGATTGAAAAATCAATACTTGGTTGCGATGTGATAGGAGACTCATTTCGGTTAGGTAATTTGAACAACGACCTTCGTTTACCAGAAACAGCCCATTTGTCGTGAGGTGCTATAACATCATAGGAAAATTCTGTAAATGAGTTGATAGGAGAAGTGACGTTCAATCTCCAGTTTTGATATGACTTGATACCGAGCTGGGCGTTGATCGGTTTGCCAACAATGAAATGCTCTACTGGGGGTATCAGTAATTCAACTTCGTGAACAACGTGTATTTCAGGAATTGAAACTGGCAGTTCCAGAGTCAGTGTTATATGTTCAAAAGCTTCCTTTTCTAGGCTGGCCATCACTATTGGCCCGAACGAATCGGCGATTTCTTTTAAAAGATCAATCAATTTCTTCTTTTCATTCGGCACAATCCACGATATGCTGGGTAAGTTCTCGAAATCTTTGATAATACCATCCGTCATTAGTAGTTTGCCACTTAAGCCATAACTCCAAACGTCAAAATCTATATAGCTTATTGCGTCCTTTAACAATAACAAATATTTCCTCAGTGGATCGGAATCCAATCTTGCCTTCAAGCTATACCATAGAATTGCAGCGCATTCTGTTTTGTTAGTATCTGTGTGTCTAATGTATATAATAATACCTCCTTCTTGAACTTACCACTTCTTAAGTATCTGTGACGGATAGTCAAAGACAGTTGTTCATCCTGAACGAGCTCGGATTCTTTTCGAGATATACTAAATGAATACGACAGAGGGTTACCAGGAAATGCACTAATGGGTCCTGGGTCTTTAGGAGTTGAGGTCTGATAATGATCTGATTCCAGTAACTGTACCTTCTCAATTCTTACAGGCTGGTCAGGATCTTTACAAGACACTGAAAATCGGGAAAACAGTTTCTTACTTCTGAAGAAATCAAGAACATTCACGTCGATTGCCAGCCCAATATCCAGGTCGTTTGAAAGTGAATGCTGATAGGTTCCTTGATCTGTGGTATAATCCACAGTTACTTTCATAGAGATTACATTACCTTCGTAATCAGAGCTAAACGGAATATGCACCTGTAGATTAGAATTTGCCATGACCTCGTCAACAGTTATCGAAGGCTGCATGAACTTGCTTGGCAGCAAGGATAGTTCACTGCTGCTGTCAGACTGAGCAAACACCTTTCCATTAGCAGGATCAAGTTTTATCTCATGCACCGAAGGTTTGAGGCGAACTTTTAATGATTTCAGACCATGTCTAACACTAATATCCAAACAAGCTTGTCTTTCAAACAGATTGAAAGGACTGGCCAGTCGTAAAGAAGCCGATAACATATCAGGGGACGGATAAAACTGAATTGAAAGGGAACTATGATACGAATCACTAGCAAGATCTTTGATAAGAGACAGTTTGTTCATGACAAATTTAATGCTTTCAATATTGAAGCTTCCCTGAATAAATCGATTTGTTGAAAATTCCAACTTGACCTTTCTATCAAATCCAACTGTTGGTGATTCTATGCGTAGCGCTATTTTCTCGTTCTTATCACTAACTAACCCTACTACGGCATAGTCAAATGATAAAACTTGGGACTTGAAATGACTTTTGGCATCACATGAAATAATATATGTTCCATGGGATGTTTCACTGGGGTATATAAAAGGAGACACACTAATGTACATCCAATCATCTAATCTTTCTTCCGTAACACTCGTCGATTGAAGACAAGAGAGGACTTCTATGCTGCGAAACAGCTCTTCAACTTCTGTAAAATTTAGAAAATGATGCCGTTTTAATAATTCTAAAGAATAGCGCAGCAATTTACTATCAGTGGATTTAGGAGTCCCCTGCCCGCCAATTTTCACACTAATGTGATTCAGACACTTTACAAAGATGCTCAAAAGATAGGTAGAAACACTATCCCATCCTTGTCTTCCATACAATGGAGGAATTGATTCTAGTATCCTTGCAGCTGCACCGTAGTCTTTTAACTGATAGTCCAGCAACGCCAATTGAGTTGATAGCCGATCCACAATTCGAACTTTATCAGCAAGATCGAATTCTGCACTAGCAGCCACAGTGAGCTGGCGATATTTGCTATAAAAAGAATCTTCTGTCTCTAGAGCCTGTTTGATTTCTGGATTCCTGTCTATAACCAAATTAAGATATGAATCATTATCACCATCTTCTGATTCGTCGGAAAGAGATACATCGGAAAGGACACCTTCAATATAATATTTTTTTCCTGTTCCGAGGATTTCCAATGACTTTCTACAGAACAATAGCATCTCACCTCGTCCTTGGGATACTTCTTTTACAATGCCTTCTGACAAAGACTCACTGGCTTTCAGGAACTGCTTTACAACGTTATGCGACCATTCCGCAATAAGGAATTTGTTCTTTCTGTTAGACAATAAGAGATCATCCATTTCAGCAACAAACGATCTCAATCTGCCATACAATTCAGCTATTCTGAATGCTGAAATCGATGCTGATGAACTGGCCTTTGATATATACAGTAAAAGACTTGCTTGACGAGCAAATAAGTAACAGTGAAACTCAAATAGTGAGATGCTGTTGGCCATAATCTTATGGCGAATCGACTTGTCATCGCCTAATCGAAGGAGGTAAGAAGAGCTAGGTGGTTGATGCGAGCTACTGGTGGTAGTTTCATCAAATCCAACACTTGTAAAAAACGTGGCATTATTCTGATTCATTGTCTGTGTAAATGACGCTTCCAATTGATCATATGCCAATAAGGCATCTTCGAATAAGTTGATGTTTTCAAACGATAGGGCCAGACCTTCTTTCATGACAAAAAAAGTTCCAAAATTCCAACCCATGACCTTCTTCTTAGCTTCCAATTTTTCGATCTCCTCCTGATAAAGATCCACTCGCTTGCCAAATGCCTCTAGTACACCGTCCTTGATTCTCGTCATTGTATCACTCCAAATTTCCATGGCTTCTATCTCGCTAACACTAGCTCTAGTCATGTCTTTTTTAATCTGAATACAACGATCTTTTTTTGATCCCGAGTTGAAGTCCGCTCTAATTTTATCGAACACTCCGGATCTAAATCTGTTGCCGGAGTAGGACTTGGTCCCCGTAGGCACGTAGTGAATTATGAGCCATTCAGTAGGATCTCTCAAGGTAATAACTTTTTTCGATAGCCATTCCCTGATCATTCTTCTGATTGATGATCTATAAGTATCGTTGTCTTCGCATTTGACGAGAATGATTTTTAGATACGGGGCATCGGATAGTCCCAGCATTTGATGAGGTACAGTGTTACTGCTTTCAGCAAGTTCTTCAACTAGGTCTACGTCCAGACTTGGAATCGATCTCAATGGTCTACCAATTGGATTCCAATGGAGATTGACAAGCGGTAGCCTTGCTAATAGATCATCTTTCAATTCGGCGAACACGCCGAAAGGATCAAAATAAGAAATCTTCGTGGTTTTCTGGTCTCCAAATGCAGCAACATCATAGGCATCAATGGAGTTGGAGGGTGAACCAGGAGATGGCGTAACTGAAGCATGAATTGACGCAGCAGAAGGACTTTCTGGAGCGGTGACTGTGGGCGTAAAATCAGTAGGGCCAGGACTCGCTTCGACACCGGTGGAAGTAGGAGAAGCTGAGTCGCCAGCGTCTGCAGAAGAGGTAGCAGTCGAGACAGGAGGGCTGTCAGATGCTGAACTGTAGACTTTTTCTATCTCAGAAGAAGCATCGCTACTCATTCTACTCAATTGATCAAGACTTATATTTCACCAATCGACCGTTGGTTGCCGTAATACAGCTAGCTGATTAGAGTATATAGGAGGTTGTCGTGCTCTGGTGAATGAAGTACAGAGCGGGCATAAGCCAGAAGAACTACACTTTAGAGGGTTGTGATTGTTATATCCGAGCCAGGAATAATATAGATCACGTGATGTATCTGTGAGGTTGGCTCTACTTTTTTTTCCTTATACATTCCACAATATTAACGCAATTTCGCATTAGTCAATAAGCACAGGCCTTCGTATAAACAGAGTATAAACAGAGTTAGACGAAGCGTTCTCATTAATAGCTTTCCATTCTTTTTACCGCTGTTGAGATCTGGAAACCGCACACAAGCCCTGATCCTCCCGCCGGAGAAGCAACCGAAACTCTCACCTTCTATGCTGCACGGCTGTACATTCATAAATAGGATTCGAAATTCACCGAAATGCCCCTGTACATAATAATCTATCCTCCCACATTTAAATTATACTGGTTCCACCTTCCATTCATTGCCCTCTAACGATCGAACAGGTTGTAAATAACCAATCAAATTCTATATGAGTGAGAGTTGAGACTCAATTGGTTATTGGTTAGGATACTGCAAAATCCACGTACTACATCATCAAGTAAAGAGAGCTAGCTTCCCCCAGAGTGACCAAGCGCCATGTCAACGCCAAATAAAAATGACAGTCGCTTAACTCCTCAAAAAAATCGCATCCAAATACCTGATTACCTATCTAGATCGGCTAATTCCACACGGGGCTCGTCTCTGCGAAAACTGGTCAGTAAAAGAAGCAATATATTTCATCCATATCAAAACAATGGCTCGTCGACAGATGTTTCAGCAGGTAGAAGTGAAGATGTGACCACTCCTGCTCCATTAAAGGAGGACAATCTAGTTGGTTGGCTTTCATCGGTTAGGACGAGGATTTCGAATGCTCTGAATAACGACGACCGGGAGTCTCGAGAGTTAAAAGATCAAGAAGACGAGTATAGGCGTCGTAAATTGGAGATGGAACAAGCTGAAACAGAGGCACATGATGATAATGATGAAATTCGAGGTTCAGCATTTAAAAAACTAGGCTCATTATTACACAGCTTCTATGGACATTCCATCCCGTCCAAGCGGCCCTATGATGACGATTTGACTCCGACTGGAAAGAGGATGAAGTACAATTCGGTAAGTAACTCGTCTGCACGTTATTCAATCCCAAGTTATCTAAATACTAACACAGTTTTAGGGACCACCGAGGATGGAGTCTCTTCACAAGTCTAAACAGCCCTCTTATCTTAGTACGGTAGAGTCAGCAGATGCGTATTATGAAGAAGATGACAATGAGTTTGATTCAGACGAGGACAATCAGTTGGGAGAGTCGGAAGAAGACGTTGTGTCTGGTGAATCTGAGGAAAGAGAATTAGTTGGCAACAAAGTAGATAGTGATATTGAGGAGTTGGAAGACGAAGACGAAGAGCTGGCTGAAGAAGAGGTAGAAGAGGAAGAGGGAGAAGAAATAGAGCACGAAGATGAGGAAATGGATGACGATATGGACGAGGAGCTGGATGAAGACCTCTATGAAGAACTAGATGACGATCCGGGCGAGGAAGTTGATGAAGAAGTTAATATGGAACTTCGACGACCCCCAAGATATGAAGACCATGATGATGGGTTCCATTCTACCACCTCACCTGCCAACACATCCGTCAATACTACAATATATCATGATGCCGATCAATCAATGATATCTCACGATGCTGAAGTTGTTGACCTTCTGTCCTCTTCTGATGATGAAGAAATAGAAAATGCAGCCCATGACGAAGATGACAACGTTCAAAATTCAACTGAAGTTCCCAATTCGCAACACCCCCATCCCCTTTATTTGCATCATAATGCCAATTTATCACCACCGTTACGTTCTCCTATGCAACAGCAACCTCAAGTGCGGCAGTCCACGCAATGGAAAAATCTGGGATTTCCTGGTCTCCACAGACCACAACCTGCCCATTCGTCGTTAAGATCATCACATCGTTCATCTCTATTTGCTGAGGATCATAATAATAGTCATCACATACCAGAAGAAACAAATGACCAATATTCTGAAGAGGATTTTGAGGGAGATGATTTAGAAGAAGAAGAGCGCGAAGTGTCAGGAGAAGAAAGCGAAGACTCTCGCAATGTTGGTGGAGTTGGTTACTATAATTATCCTAGTCACCTCCATCAGCCACTGTCTAGAACCGAACCCCATAATCCATTTTATGGATATACAGATCCAAATAGTAAGCATGTCTATAATAACCATGATAACCATCATGAAAGGGGACTCGGTGATGATGAAGACAGCTATGAGAATGAGTCTGAAATAATTTCAGATGAGGAGGCTCAACATGACAATTACGATGAACAAATATATGAAGAAGAAAACGAAATCGACTACGAAGGTGATCATGAGCATGTGCACGAACGTTCTGAACATGGCAATGAGAGCGAGCACCAGAGCAAACAATCGCAACCTTCTATAGATGCCAATCTCTTTTCCAGTCAGCACGAGCAATCCCTATCGGATTTAGTTGATCCAAATCTAACTAAAATGGCGTTGGATATGATAGAATCTAATGAATCATACCCACCTGAAGTGGAAATTGCAAATATCCCAACCCAGCTGCCTTCTATTCCTTTACTGGATAATTCAATTATAGAACTTGATGACGACGATATCCAAGTCTTGGAAGAAATAACAAGGACAGTGACACCGATTAATATAGAAGGAAATAAGTCAGCGCATCCGACGTCGTCTGATGGTCCCATTGAATCTACGGAGCAAATAGAAGAAGTAATATCGAATCTTCCGCAATACTCGCAGGAAACTGATCACTTAGCAGATTTATCATCAACTTCCTTCAAGAGTTCGAAGGCCATTGTTGATATCACCAGGTTTCTGCCTCCTACTCCTGAAGCTCCAAAGATCAAATCTGCCAGAGATATTAATCCCTTTTATTCTGATTCAGATAAACGGAATATGGGCGCCTTCCAAACAATGTCTGACGTTGTTACCAGGAGATTTAGGGATGTTAACATAACTTTTGGATTCGGCGACTCTAATGACGATGTTGAACCGAGACGGGAAAAGGACCGGGAAATTGATCATGATGTCGTGATTGACGATGATTTTGAATCAGCAGAGCAAACAGACAACAACTTGGGTCATGCGAAGAAAGACCACCATGAAAAATCTTTTTCACCTCTCGATACTTCTATAGTCGAGAACTCTTCTGAACTAGTAAGTCAGACCTTGTCACTCTTTTCACAATCTTCACTATTTTCAGATAAACCTGTTAATGGTAAAGCAATAGAGGAAGAAACGAATCCTGAGCAACCGATGGAAGTTGATATGGCGTCCAGTGCCTTTAGCCAAGTAGACGATGATGTAGATGCTGATTTGATCGAAAGCAATGATGAAGAGATTCAAGAGAATACTGTTCATGATCGCCCAGAGATAGTAGAAGAGGCTACTGGGGAGGAAAAGGATAACGAGAATGTTGGAAATTACGTCCCAGATTTCGGTCTAGGAATGCCTTTAGCAGACGAGAATGTGGAACCTTCCAACTATTTTGTCGAAGAGCCGGCAGAAGTCCCAGAGCAGGCCCCCGAGTTTGATGAAAATCATATATTTATAGAAGAGGTCATAGGAGTCAATTCTAGCACTAGTAAGGTTGGTTCTGAGGCTACGGCTGTCATTGAAGAACCGGAACAGGATGCTTTATCCGTCCATGAACCTGAATTTATTGAGGTTACATATGACTTTACAGTTGAAATTGCGTCTTCTACCCCTCGTGGTGATTCCCCCATTGTTGAAAAGGATACACTTGCAATTCAAGTGGAGAGTTCACTTGGTGATATGTCAGATGTTGAGAACATGAATGCTGGTGAAGATCTTGAGCCTTCTATTGAAACTAAAGAGGAAATTCAAGAGCGGGTTAGTGATATGGATGTGGATCCGATTCCCGATGACGAATCTTCTGAGGTGGCTGTCAAACTGACCATCGATCATGCTAATGAAGAATCTCTTGAAGAGAGTGTCGAACTGACTACGGGGCATGCTGATGAAGAATCTTTTAAGGAGACTGTCAACCTGACTACCGAGCATGCTGGTGAGAATGCCATCAACCTGACCGCCGAGCATGCTCATGAATCTTTTGAGGAGGGTGTCGAGCTGAGTACCGAGCATACGGGCAAAGGACCTGCAGCAGATGCTATGGTAGAGGCTGTTGAAGAATCAACAGTAGCAGAAATTGAGCCCGCCGACGATGAGGTAGGGTCCTTTGAGGCTGTCGATCAGCCCCTCTCTTTTGCAGAGACGTCTATTTATGCACATGTATATGTTCTTAGACAAGAATCTGTTGATGTTGCTCAAAGTGCTGAACCGGATTCCGAGACAGTCGATGAGAATAGTAAGGAGTTACTTCCTGAGCTACCAGTAACGGAGAAGACCGACAAGCCGGTGAGACGTACAAGAAGTAGAAAGGGCGAAGTAGCTGAAATGCCAGTTGAAAAACCAGTAGCAGAGCCAGCTGAAAATCTCTCTAAACCCTCCTCCAATACTCATAATGTTAAAACTAGAACAAGAATTCTCAGAAGTGGTCGTCGATATGAAGAGGGTCCTGGTGTTGAAGCCGATGTTCCGGCAGACGAAGATAAAGAAACTATCGAGGAGACTGTTCCGAATCCTGTTACAGTTGATACTGGTTTAGAGCCTAAACCAAGCAAAAAGGGACGAAAGAGAAAATCCGACGTCTCTGAGCCGCCCGAAAAAGATGACCAAGAAAATGTAGTAAGTGCTGAGGCAAGCGACCCAACCGTTGAACAAAAAGATAATTTGGAAGGTATCGCAGAACATGATACCGAAGGGACGTCAGGACCCAAAAAAAGAAAACGATCTGCTCCCAGGTCAAAGGGAAGAAAAAGAACGGTCAATCTGAATCGTAAAGGCTAGGAACCATTTATTTCTTGTTGTACAGTCGTAACAAACTTAAATTATTTATTCTTTAATATATTAAAAAACCTCAGCTTGGTGTTATTCTTTTAACATAGGAGTAGGTTTTATTAACAGGCTCATTCTGAAATTGAGATGATACTATTATGGTATTGTCATCAGTCCATTCCAAATTTAAATCAGAATCAAACTTGAAATCAATGTCATGAAATAGTCTTGGCTGGACCACAGAACCGTTGCCGATAATATTCTTGTCAGCAGACTCCTCATGACTTCCGAGAGAAAGAGACGGGAACTTAATGCCCAAAAACCCACTTTCTATCCTCCACATGGCAACAGAAAATTTTGTTTCGCTGGTAGCGACTAACACTCCTCCTACATGTCTTCCGTCTGGCGAGAATTTTATGTTAGTCAAATAAGTGTCGGGCATCTTATTATTCCCCAAAGATTCCAGCAGCGTGCAATTGCGAAGGTCGTAGATTTGACCTACGAATGGCAGCAGGTTTCTCAAATTATTCTGATTGACACCACTTGGCTGAATTCCTTGCGGTAAAGCGCATACAGCGAGTCTTTGTTGAGGTTTATGGAATTGAACCAAATTTGGATATGAGATCATTATAATGGACAGAAATCTAATTGATTCCGTCACCAGCGACGTCCCACCTGCAGATGATAGCCATCTTGTGGCAGGGTCATTTGAGTCAAGGAGTTTTATAACTGCTGCCACAATTACCGGCAAATGGTTTGGATCAACAGATACATGTGGAGAGGTGAATACTTGTGATAGAAGTCGTATTGACGCTAATCGGAAATCCACTGATTTACCTGTATCCGCGATTTGTACCGCTAATGATGATATTAGGAGAGTCATGTTCTGCAGTGATATCTGTTCAACACATCTTCGACATAACGAGCTTAATTGAGTTTCTTGTTTCCCCAAACTTTCAATGAATCCATTGTTGTGAAGGATGGTGGTCAATGCTTCTAGCATTGTTAATGGGTTGATATTTTGCTGCCATTTTTTCCACCCATTGCCGATAAGCAAAATGGCCGTATTCCTTAGATCAGGAGGCGACTCTCCAATTAGAGACAGTTGGAGTGACTCGGCGACTTCTTTGATAACTTGTTGGTCGCACTCGGTGACAACGCTCGCAAGCGAGCTGAGGATAATCATGGCTTTAATACCATCGAGCTGGAATACATCTGGACTCAACGAAGGAACTGGAAATGGTTGTTAGTTTTTGAGTACTCTGCATGCATTTCTCACAGTATACTACTTACGCTTAGGTTGCCAGAATTCTACAATAGTGGATGTATTTTCATTTGTAACTAATATGTCGAGGCAGGAAAGACCAGCTAGTTTGATCTGGCCAGTGGAGTGAATTACGTATGCCGTAAATTCATCGATCCGCGAAGCGCAGTCAAATCCCAATTCGCCCAACCAATTTATAAGCTCCCTGTGAGATATATCTTTGTCTGACATTGAAAAGAGCAGACTTGAAAACGCTACCCAGAGGATAATAACTTTGGCAGATGCCAATGAGTTAAGTTTATTCAGGACTGAAACAGAAGAATCAACTGACCAGAAGGAGTTTTTACTTGCCAAGCCTACTTGGCCGGAGGCGACAGGTAACAACATTTTTTGCCAATCTTTTTCAGCACTTTTCTCGTCAATCGAAATTAGTGATCTAGCAATTGCTTGGATTGTCGAAACATCACTATCACTATGTTTACCAACAGCATATTTCTCTAGAATGCAGTTGAGGTTTAAGAAAAGAAATTGGTTGGGGCTCCGAATGTGATAACTAGTCTCGGTATGTACAGCTTTAGGAAATAACTGGACATAGTCTGCTGGCTCTTCAAACTTATCTAAAAAGCTGGGTAAGCTCGCAGTTGATGAGGATCTCGGATACGTATACATTTCCTCTAGAGTGTGCAAATTCCAAGCCCTCTTTTCTCCATTTTGATAGAATATTTGAATAGTGGATATAGGTATTAATGCAGACGCTTGTGATTCTTGGGTGGTAATTTTTTCAATGAAGACACCTTGGCCAGGTATTTGGATAAGTATCTCACCTGTCTTCGAATTGATCAGGGCCACCGTGCTACTAGCAGAGATAGCAATGGCAATACTGTTATGATTGGGGACTATTAGGATTTCCTTGATAGCCGTCGCAAACACGATTCGAGAGTGCTTTATTATTGAGGATTCCTTGTCAATTATAAGCAATGTTCCATCGGAACAACCAGCTACAATATCTGGATCATCATTATCTCGAGATAGGATGGCAGTTATAACAGAGGTCGTATCTAGTAATATTTTTTTGTTTGTTGAACCATGAAGAAATTCCCCTAAAGTGTATATTCTAAGAGTATTTTCCTTTGCACAGATGATATCTGAATGATGAATGACCAACTGAACATTGGTTGAACTAGTATTAGGTGGTAATGGAGACCTGCAAGACCATTCAAGAGTGCTTTTGGTGGTATCTGACTGGTAGTAGTACAGAGAGGTGATGCCTTGTACAATAGCCACCAACGTTTCTTGTTGATGATCGTATAACACATTGACAAGTGAGTAATGGGATTCCCATGCTGGCTCTAGAATCTGAATTGTGCCATTCGAAACCCATGTCACTGTACCGTCGTAGCTAAGAGCTCCGAAGAATGACGATTGTGACACCAACTCTTCTTCCTGCAGTAATTCTCCTTCTGCTTTTCGTTTATCGCCTAGTTCATTTTCCTCGTCAGTTGGTAGAGTCGAGGCTATTAAAGAACTGAATATGTGAGTCGTCCCCGAACTGAACTCCTGAACAAATTTGGGTGACTTTCCTTTGACCAGCCTATAAAAGCACCATTCATTTTGATACAGGACCAGAAAGACATTCTTGGATATTCTTCTGATGGATATGATGACCCCGCAAGAAGACAAGGATTTTGGAAGCGGCGCACAAGGCTGCAATTCGCAATTGCTTGAAATAGTAGAGGTTTTGCCGGTTCCAATATACGCGATCAGTGCTGTGCTATCTGAATATGACGTTACTATTGGCCAATCCGGTAACGGCTGGACATTTGCCAGGATTTCCAAACTTGATCCATCTAGAATTATAACCTCGCACGATTTACCCCAGATATATATCGATAGCTTATTGGTATCATGGTTGGTAGAAGACTCAATCCCTTGTGGAATGAGTGGTAATTCATTGTATGCCAGTAATATGCCAGAAGGGAGGAGATATTTTGCAATGCTATTATTGTATACTGCGATGAGTGAAGAGCCATTTTCCGTATCCTCGGGAACGTGTAATGCAATTAGTTTTGATTCTCCTTTCAAACTCAGATCAGTTATGTCATAATAACTGTGAACTCTAATGGTCGATATGAGATCGAATGCATGATAGCCGGTACTTTTCATATGTATCTCAATTGTGCCATCTGTATACCCAACCAAGAGACCTCGACCGTAAAAAGCAGCCGTGATAGGAAACCTAGTACCGTGGTCATTATCATTGCTACCGTCGATATTTACACAACTGTCTCTTATTTGGAATACAGCAGTAGCATCGTAATCCATTGTTGTTTAAATGAGACATCTAGAAAGAAGAAAGGAGTAGTAGTAGATTTACAGGCCGATTAGTGAGTTACGATAGCGCCGTATTGTTAGGGTGAAACTCGATATGCAGCAGTTGATAAGATAAGGTCATCGGCGTGTTCTGGCAGGTGAAAGTGAGCCAGAAGAAGAGAAAATAAGCTCAAGGCTTGCTTTTTGGTTGGTCAAAGGAACTGTTTATTGAACTATGTGATTGATTCTTTGAGGTAACAACGTTTGTACACGTGTAAAGCTCGATAAAGATGACACTCAAGGTGACCTGTCTATTAACGCCAAAATACTTTACAAAAATGAATCTATACCCGTCAATTCAATTATGGAATACTGTAGGACTATAATTCAAACTATAAAAAAAATTCAAAACAAAAAGATAACGTCAAAGACAGGACTCGAACCTGCGCGGGCAGAGCCCAATGCCTGGCTATTATTGTCATTGAATAGCAGGGCAACGCCTTAAAACCACTCGGCCACTTTGACATGATTGCGCAAAAAAAGTATGCATATTCTATATAAGTACACTTTATGGGCTAGGCTATATTGCCTTGTTTGGTCGGTATGTGGCTGTATTCTCATTGATGGACAGATCTCATTGTGCAATAATGTCCCAAAAATGAAATATTCCGGGTTGAACTAAGAAAATAGTTTCCCGACCTGAATGATAAAGAAGTTTATAGTACGATATTCATTCGCGGGAGGTTAAGCGCAGAAACCCCATGCGGATTTCGAAGCTTCTCCTGGCTAAACAAACGATATTTACAGAAACAATCCAAGCCCTCTATGAAGTCATGACGGTAGGCTCTCATGGTAGGGTCGGCTAACATCGGGTTTTTCTCAATAGGCGTACAGGTCGAACGACCCAGTTTACCGAACAGTTTTCCCGATGTTCATTGATATTTCAATGGGGAATCCAGCACGTCGCAACATTCCGAAATCAGAAACGACATCCAATAATTAGCCTGTAACCGGGCCAATATGTGACCAGTCCTCCTTGATCAAGATAGGACTTTAATCAAGATATATTCATTCATTCATTCCTCCTTGGAGATATGTATACTAAGTTATATATGCCGTATAGAACTATAATCAAGATATATTCATTCATTCATTCCAAGGTCCTTAGGACTTGAAAATTAAATTTTGCGTCATGGTGGCCTTTGTAGTAAGCTTTAGGTGTGTCATATAATTGACGATAACTGGAACATCTATCTGTACTCCAAAAAGAAGAATTTGTTTGAGAAGGTAAAATGGGGAGAGCCTTGCATGCTGTTATAATATACATCCTAGATATGCTGTGTATATAAATGATGTATAGTAACGATAATAATCTTGTTTAAGGACCGGTAAAACACATAAATGGTACAATCGACTTTACATTATTCATATTTTATAAAGAAGAACTGCATGATATCTGCCTTGGTGTCGACTGGCATCTTGGGCGTCCCACTGACAGAAACGTACAGAAAATGCCTTTTTATAAGCCAAATACTAATCCTGCTTAAAGTTCGACACAATAAAAGGAATTGTATTGATATAACCTTCCCAACTAATAACTAAGCAATTGATAATGCTTAAATATCCTGCGCAATACATAAAAGACATATTATTGAAAACCCACATAGTTCACACTTTACATCTCAGATAGGAAACAATAAGCATGTCTAAAGTCCTATTCAATACATAAAGAATCAACAGGCCTTCACAAAAACCTCACCACAATCACAGGATAAGAAACCGCCAGCCATTATCAAAGTGGTATGATAGCGGTCGTCGTGTTACATATTTTTCAGTCGACCAGGGTTACACTGAAATAGCCCAAAGATCTACGGATTATTTTCTTTTTTTGTTTGCGTACCTTCGAGGAGCCCTCGGAAAAACTTTCCAGGGCAAGGATACCCTGACCCGACGTCTCGGAGAAACTAGTGACATCCAGTATAACTAATAATCAACCAGACAGCTGGGCCTAGCCCAAAGGACATCTCGATAAATGACAGCAAAAATATACATTTCAATATATATATTTAAAAAGAATTAAAAAACATTTAGATCTTGTTAGTAGTGTGGAAGATCTCAAGAGATTCCTTGACACGAGCAGTCATAGTCTTCTCACCTTCACGAACCCAGACACGAGGATCAAAGAACTTCTTGTTGGGCTTGTCTTCACCCTCGGGGTTACCGACTTGAGACATAATATAATCCTTCTTCTTGAGAACAAAGTCACGGATACCAATCAAGTAAGCGTATTGAGTATCGGTATCAATGTTAACCTTGACAACACCGTTCTTGATGGCAGTGTTGAATTCAGATTGAGAAGAACCGGAACCGCCATGGAAGACAAGGTAAAGAGGGAACTCCTTGTCAGACTTGAGCTCCTTTTTGGCATAAGCTTGGTGGTTTCCGAGCAATTCAGGTCTCAACTTAACATTACCAGGCTTATAGACACCATGGACGTTACCAAAGGCAGCGGCAATAGAAAAGTTAGGAGAAACAGAAGAGAGAGCCTTGTAGACCTCGAAAATATCTTCGGGTTGAGTATAAAGTCTAGAAGAGTCGACACCAGAGTTATCGACACCATCTTCTTCACCGCCAGTGATACCGATTTCCATTTCAAGCCATTGGTTCATCTTAGCAGCACGCTCAAAGTACTTCTTAGTAGTAGCGATGTTACTAGGATGATCTTCTTCCGACAAATCAATCATGTGAGAAGAGAACAAAGGTTCACCATGTTCCTTGTAGTAAGCTTCATCGGCATCGAGCATACCATCCAACCAAGGAAGGAGCTTTTTAGCACAATGATCGGTATGGAGAATAACTGGGATTCCATAGACAGGAGCGATTGAACGAATGAAGTGAGCGGCAGCAATGGATCCGGCAATGGAGGCTTCTTGGTTACCATTGGCGACGCCCTTACCAGCAAAGAAGGCAGAACCGCCTTGAGAGCATTGAAGGATGATAGGAGACTTGCTATCACGGGCGGCTTCAAGAGCGGCAATCACAGTAGAGGATGAAGTGATGTTCTAAGTAATGTGAGTTAGTATATGGTAAAAACAAAAGAGAAAAAAAACTTTACATGGGGACTCGTGGTTTCTGTGGGATGATTTGAATGTGCATTCATGAAATAAAAAAGTTACCCTGCATTGATTCAATGATATCATCGAAGATCAACGATGGCATGGGCATTGGGTATCATGAAAAAAAATAATTAGAAAACGATGACGGCAGCAAAACCAAAATAAGCATACAGAGAAAACGCATAGCTGGGAATAAATCATTGAGACAAACTGCATACCGAGACATAGAGGACAAAACAATGCGAGCTTCATACAAAAAAAAAAAATGTCACCCGACTCAAGCTCTAATAGTTCCTACATGCACATGGATAATTTGTTTTCGATATTCCGGAAAATTGTAAATTACGTTGCGCCGATAGGATAGATAGCAGCAAAGGAAAAAAAATTTAACAAATCATCCGACAGAAACCTAAAATAGTGACAAGAGTCTTTCAGTGTGAACGCTACTTACGATAGCAGGAATGGCGAATTCATGCTTTTGGGCATAATCGAACAGCTAGAATTGTTAGTATATGTAATGGTGTACTGGAGTTTATTATAAGGGCGAGGGGGGGATGTGGAGGTCATTGTTTAGTAGGCGAGGTGATTGTCGATTATAATAGCGGAAGTAATGATAATTGTAGCAAACTAACTTGTAAATAATGCTAGTGGCAGCAAAATAGTAAAGATAGCTCAATTGATAGTAATTGTAACTGTATCGAGGGTAATATCGATAGCACGTATCGAAAATACAGACATAGTTGAGGTTCCTGCAATTCATACTGTATCAGCAGCTATCCATAGAATATCAGCTACCAATCAATTACTCTTCAATTTCAATTGCTTCTTCACAATCACTCTTATCAATTACTTCTCACAATCACTCTTGACAATCACGCTTATCAATCTCTCCTCCACCTATTCAAACGACTACCGTCAACTTCACTTACATGACGAACATCGTCTCCAACAATAACACCAGACTTTCTCTTAAGGACGTCAGTAGCAGAAGGCATTGTTATATAGTATCTAGAGTATTCAATTGAATTTGATCTTTTGGTTATTTTTTTCTCGGTCTCAGAAATAAAGGAAAAAATGTATCTCAACAAGATTTGGAGATTGGGACTTTTTATATACTTTTGCGCACACCACACAAAGATCAAACTTTATAGTACAAGAGGATTCTTCTCTTAGCCCACACACGTATCTCCTGGGTCTCATTTTGTTTGGTTACAGAACCCCAACCTTCAAGCGCGGAAGCGCAAGGATAATTGCTTTTGAGTGGTTCACGGGCCCGCTTGGGAGGAGATGGTTGTGGGCTGTTTTCGTGAGATAGCAATAGCCGGGTAATGGAGGTAAGTGTCGGGAACGTAGAAGGACTGGGAGGGGAGTTACAGGGGAGATAGCTAGAGATAGCCAGAGAACAAAGACATAGACATAGGTAGGAAGAGGGAGAGGGAGAGGCAGCGGCAGAGCGAGAGGCAGCGGCAGAGGTACCTCCAGACACAGACAAGCAATTAAGCAAACAAAAATTTCGTCCTCCTCGTTTTGTAAATCAATCTCGGGTTATCCAAGGTTTACATTTTGCTGGGTTGATTGGCTTTAAGTTCGTGGGTCGATCCATCCACATCCCCCCACGTCTAATTACACGAAAATATCCCGGCAATTATCGCTTACTCCACCGTTTACCTGAGGATGTCTTTGATCTCTCCGCATTTCTATGTACGCGTACCGGATCGTGATTTATTCACGAGGGCATCGTCAGGTGCGTGCAATCCAAGAATGCTCGGGATACACCACCGGGTCGCAGGATAATAATTAAATGAAGACTTCGGCTCACAATACAGAAATTGCCAATTGCGTGTTTTGCCTAATGGATTGGGTTATACAACTTATTAATTGGTCATGAACCGCCAGTCGTTATTGCTACTTCTAAGAATATTCACTACTACTACTACTACTACTACTACTACTACTACTACTACTACTACTACTACTACTACTACTACTACTACTACTACTCCTACTCCTACTCCTACTCCTACTACTACTCCTACTACTACTCCCACTGAATACCATGGTGCGGCGGAAAATACCCCTGAAATATACTAACCCGCTCGACCATCCTCTCATAATATATATATATATTAATCATCTTTATAACCCTATTTACCTCTAACTATATTCAAAAGTCTCTTCATAATCCCCGTTCGTTTGTGACTTGTCGACGAGACATTGTCACTGCTCTTAGTCGATGACACCCCAGTCCCATTGTTTTCTAGCTCAAAGTCCGATTGGTTCTTTTCTTTCGATAAAATGGCAGACGAAACAGTTATCGACGAGTCCTGGTACTGATTAACACTATCGCTACTACCAATACTACTGCTACCGTTCTCTCTTCGCGTATTTTCTTTATTACTCTCATTCAATTCACCCTCATTAGCCTCATTGCCCTCTTCACTACTCCCACCACCTCCTTCTTTCATCGGTTCGGTTGCCCGAGTCTTCTTCTTCTTCATCCTAAACAGCCTTCTTCGGTTCTCTCTTAACCTATTCAATGGTCGTGCTCTAGTACTGGGATATTGCATTAGTACCTTGTTATTTACATCAACCATGTCGACGTTTAAGCCCACTGTAACCGTGTCAGTATAAGGCTCGGAGCCATCAAAATGGCTTGCCCAGTGTGTATGAGTTCGACACTTGGGCTGATTTCTTGACATGGAAGCGATTGAAGAAAAAAAAAAGTTGATAATTATATTTTATTTCGACTCAATCGTCCTATATATACTAAAATAATATAAAGAAATCTGTCCACTGATGATAGCATGAAATAGAGCATTAATCAGTATGAAACGTATAATACCTATGTGCATATAACAATTGGCTGAAAGCGATGACAGAACTATTTGACATTGTTTGTAAAGAAGGAGAACCACAAAGGCCCACTTGAGCCTTATGAGCAAGTAAAAAATAAATGGTGACTAGAATGTGGAACACAAGAAAGAGACTTTTCAAGACTGACGAGATGTTTCACAAGTCACGGGATTATCCGCCCCGAGGCGTCTGCGAATCGGTTGGATAGAATAAATTAAACTTTAGCTACAAGGCCTAGTCGAGCACACCTTGGATAACATTAAACAAAATAATAGGCGCTGCCACCGTCATTATTCTATAATACGCTTGTACAGACAAACCAAACCGATACAGGCTCCAACTTTCACACATAATCAGGTAGATGTTTTTTTTTACTATTATTTATACATTCAATACATAAAAATCACCTGGTAAATGATAATATATTTTTTTTAAACGTGTAAAGACATGACATTTTACGTTTAAGCATCAGCCTCAACGACAGTGGTTTCAAGACCCTTGGGAGATACAACGTTGACAGCTTGAACATAAGAGAATAACTTCTCCTTGGCATCCTTCTCGTCGTTTCTCTTTCTTGAGATACGGACTCTGATTCTGTATGGGACACCCTTGACACCTCTCTTCCAGAGCTCCTTGTTCAAAATAGGATCAAGACGGACATCACTGGTACCCATTTGTTGTTGAGCGAAAGTCTTAACGGCCTTGACAGCCTTAGGAGCTCTCTTCTTGAATTGGACACCAAAAACCTGGAACTCAGTTAGTAAAAATAATACATAAAAAATGGTTTGAACAGTGAGAAAGACCGTCAACTTGAGAAGTTCCGTAGGATCAGAGTTTCTTAGAGGAACGCTATACGGATATATAAGTAGGTTGTTGCTGGTTATCGGATGTTCATATATCGCTGGCACTGATAAGTTTAAAAGTGGAATAATGATCGTTCCATTAGTGTCGAACTAGTCTGAATTTAAGTAACTTTCCCGTATCGATTTTTGCTTGTCTTCTTCCTTTTCGAATCCTTTCGTCTGTCCCTCTAACTTCTCATTTTTCACTACTACTTCTCATCAACGATCTCTTCCGCTCAGTCAGAATTCTTTCACACATACTCTCTTGTGGAGGTGAATGGTGTATTCACGAGTGACGACGTCAGAAATGGCGCTTCTTTGCTTCTTGACTGGAGCCATTGTTGTGTATATAATTTGTCGATGACCTTGAAAAATCTACAGTGGTATCGGAAACGGGTCTCTGATTTTACAAGAACGTCTGGTGGTGAACTCTGGAATATGCGTACTGGAAAGTTGAGTGAGTTGGCCGGAGACATGGCGTGAATATTTCAGAATGCTAGGAGATCTAGCAGCGGGTGCAATATTTGGGAGGGAGTAGTACCTGCCTATTCTAGCATTCTACAGTCACAAGTAATTTAAGACGTAGCCCTAGCCCTGAAACGGTGCACGTGATTTGCGGTATAGATTGCTACTGCTAAGAAACAGGGCCGTTGACTTAAGTTGTGATCAGTTCAGACAGTGTGCTATTTTTTTCAATATAACTTGTAATGTTTATTGGAATGATTATTGAGGCGATCTGCTCGTTATATAACAAAATAAACTCTCTTGTTTTACCAATTGGCATACTTTACTGGTAGTCGGTTGTCCACCACAGACAGAACTGGGAGACGCTCACGAAGAGCCTGCCTTACCTATTCAATGTAGAAGAAAGAGTAGTGTATTATTCTACAACCCGCTCTTTTCACCCGGTAACAAATTATAAAACGCACGGCGTAGCAGTTACCATATACCTCTTACTCTTAAACAATACACGGCTCTAGATTCTCTCACTGTAGCTCCATATATATCCAAATATCCCTCTTCACCAAATACCAAATACCCTCTTGGGTCTATATTCACCTCCATGTCCATTTACCCATCTAAGTTCCTCACACCCCTTAAACAACAATCACTCACTCTCCATCTACAACATACTCTAACAAGCAACATTATCAAATTCTTATCTATACATAGCAGCCTTTTCATAATCTCTTCTTTCCCTCTCCTACCGCTCTCCTGTAACTTCCTAACTCATGCCTACAATCCCCTGATAAACATAAAGATCGCCGATCCTTCTTTATGTTCTCCTCGGGTACCCTAGCAACAATGTGCGCGGCGTCTTTGCAGGTTAGGCGTTAATGCCCGTTTAGGCAAATGTAAACAATTCATATTAAACGAGCCACACCATATCTAAAAACATTCCCCCAAGCCCCTATAACTGTTCTCATTAATAAATCTTAATTAGCAAGCCGTTTAGCAGATTCTGGGATTTTTATCGAACGTTGCAAACGTGAAGGTTTTATTATTTTGTTTACATCTGTATCTCGTACTTGTGTGAATTTTTTTATTTTGATTTGTTTATTTACCGAATTGGGGAAAAATATCGACAAGAAGAAAGCAGGCATATATCCCTAGTACTGGTTTTTTTGACGTCTTTTATTCCTGTATTCTTATTTTGTTCATTGGAAATCTTTCAAACATTTATTTTCAATCATCATAATTCCGCCTCACCATGTCGGAATACTCCTTTGCTAACAACTTTTGGGGCAAAGATGACACTGGAGTCGAAAATGTGCTTCACCGAATGCACGAATCAAAACAGACTTGTGAAGAAATCCACCTTTTCTTCAAAGAAAGAATAGCAATTGAAGAAGAGTACGCAAAGAGAATGCTGGCATTATCTAGGCGTGCTCTAGGAACCGGTGAAATAGGTTCGATTCGTCTTGCTTTGGATACCATTCGCATGAATACTGAATCAATGGGTAAGTCTCATAACTCAGCTGCTCAGCAGTTTAGGAAGGAGCTGAACGAACCTTTGGAAGCATTTGCAAATACCACGAGACAGCGACGCAAAACTGTCGAAGGTACTGTTGATAAGCTATTAAAAGCCAAGATTGCACAAAATAATAATGTCGAAAAAGCTCGAACTAAATATGAATCTGATTGCAATAAAATGAACGGATACTATGTTCAGCAAAGTCTTTTGATGGGCCGCGAGTTGGAGAAGAATAATGCAAAGTTAGAGAAGGTCCAGATGGGAATTGATAGTTCAAAGGTCGATTATCAGAGCTCATTACGAGTACTGGCTGAGACAATCGATCGTTGGAATAAAGAATGGAAAGATAGCTGTGATAAGTTCCAAGATTTAGAGGAGGAAAGAATCACATTTTTAAAATCCAATTTGTGGGCCTATGCAAATGTGGTTTCTACTGTTTGCGTCAGTGATGACGAAGGCTGTGAGAATATCCGAGTCGCTTTGGAGAAATGCGATGTTTCAAAGGATATCGAAGCGTTTGTACGATCCAAAGGTACTGGTTCAGAGATCTTGGATCCTCCCGAGTTTATTAATTTCCTTCAGGGGTATAGCCGTGATAGTACTACTGAACAATTCAAGACGGCAAATTTCAAAAGAAGAAACAGTGAAGAAGGAATTTTAATCGGTGGTAACGAAGATTATGACGATCGTCAAACTATTAGCAGTTCTCCCAGTCAGGTTGGTACTGCGTCTTCTTCTATAATCAATACTAGCAGTCCAATAGCAACTTCTCAGGCGTATGAGGCGTATGGTTATAACACCAGATCTTCTAGTCGTAGTCCAGTTCAATCGTCTCGTTCTCCTGCTAGTCAAAATCCTATTCTGGCCTCTACGGCCATCAGTAATAATATTCCTGTATTATCGCCCAACCTCGCTGAATCCGATCGTTCAGCTCAGACATCCCCCATGATGAGTAGCACATCTCCGAATAGCTCGGTATATTCCAATACGACGTCCATATCTTCTCAGTCGGATGTTGGCATGAACGAAGAAGAGGAGCTGTCTAGTGGAGGGGCTAAAAAGAGAACATGGGCTTCTCCCTTTGGTAGAAGAAGAAGTAAAAAAGATCCCTCAAAGGGCTGGAACTCGTTTTCTAGATCTCAATCCTTCAATTCGAATGCTGGCGACGAAGACAGTAGCATTGTATCGTCTGGGACGGCATATACCAGTTCTAACTCTTTGGGTGATCTCACCATCACTGGCAAATCAGGTATTGGTAAACAGATTATGGAGTCACCCCACCATCCTCGTCCACAGCATGCCAGTAACAGGGCCTCTGTACTAGGTATGGGTGATAACATGTTTGATTTGGGAGTGTCGTCTCCCTCGAGTCGGGTGGAAACAGTTACCAACTCTAGAAGTCCGTCTCCTGGTAAAAAGTCTCTACCACGAGATGATCCATTGTTGGCTGCTTTGGAACGCTTAAAGGTATCGTCTGCATCTTCGTCTCCTTCATCAATGAAGCGACCAACTTCTTTAACGGCTCCAGAACCCGCTTTCACTGCCGGGGAAATGCATGCCACGTCATCCAAATACTCCCAACAAACAAAGCAACTATTTTCTTATCATGACGAAGAGCAAAGGGGCCGTCATCATCCTGCTCAAAGACCGAAGTCATCTATCGATCTTCGATCCAGTCATGTACCCAGAGCTACATCTCCGAGTCCGCTAATGGGTGGGCCCTATCAAGTCGCTACTGGCGTTACGAATGTACCGGAACGGCCAAAGTCTCAATACATTGAGAGCCAGCACTCTGGTTACGATGTGAACTCGTACCGTCAACATCATCGATCAAAGTCACAATCGCCTGTTAAAGGGAATCATGATGTCAGTGCGCAAGATTACCGAAGGTCTGCATCTCCCAATCCGTATAACAATCGAGCAGTTTCTCCTGCTCCTTATAACCGAGCAGCTTCACCAGCTCCTTCACATATTGGCAGATCAGCTTCCCCCGTGCCATCTATGCAGAACTTTCAACAGCAGCAAAAGCAATATGGTCAACAGTTTGATTATAATAGCTACCAGCAACATCCGGTTCAGCAAAAGTCATCCCGTCCTCGAAGCAAGTCGTCAGTTGATATTCGCAATATGAAACAAGCGCATACGTATCCAGCCACAACAAGTGACGATAGACAAGTCTTAAGATATGGCAAAGCGGCCTACGACTACAGAGCAGCTATTCCAGAAGAAGTGAGTTTCCGTAAGGGAGATATCTTACTGGTAACCAGAATGCAGGAAGATGGATGGTGGGAAGTTGAAGTTATGGCTAGTGGAAGATTCGGTTTAGCTCCTAGCAATTTCCTTATCGGTGCCTAATGTGATTGAACGATTATTTTATGTTTGTATTTGTTTTTATATATATTTGAAATGTAGTTAAGATTGTTTGTTTTAAATGAGAAGACAGTTTGCGAAGCTATCCTATTGGATTTGTACATATCTCATTCCGATATGAGTCAAATATCCCATTTCAAAGATTATTTCTTGAAAAATAAGGACTTCTAAACTGTCCATATTATCTTATCTCTCTATATGCATGCACCTATTTCATACGTTCTCGCATTTACAAATAGCTATTCAGTCTCGTCATCGATCTCGAGCGCTAGACTTGAGTATTGTTCTATTCTGCTTCACATTCAATTTAACAACTGTAGATTACAGTCTTAGAGCCGCAGTTACATCCACTCCAATAACCATATCAACTAGTAGTTACAGAGCTTCCTAGCATTTCCCCGAAGAAATGTTTTTTTTGGATGAATCCTCGATCTTACAGTAACCTGTGTACACCAGACTAAAGTCTATTTCTATGTTAATGAAGGGTAAGATCTGCTACTTAATTCTGTATACTGAGAATACCTCTCTATATAGTATAATACCGCAACCCTACTCAAACTGAACGCAATTCAGGGGCCCCGTCCACTCTCTAAGAGAACGGATCGGGGCCCCCTAGCGGTCGGGAAAAGACGAAAACCTTTTTTTCTTCCCCCTTCTACTTGCCAAAAAAAGTACCAAAAAGACAAAAAAAACCAAAGAAATGGGCCAACACCAGCACAAGCAGCAGTACTAAAGGTGCTCAAAAAACAGGGTATCTGCGTCATACTTTCACTTCAGATGTACCGTTGCCAGACTTCATGAAGCATCGTAGTCAATTCTGAAGACGTACCGATGGTGTAAAAAACATCGGGGGGTATAAACATCAATTCAAAAGACACATCGATAGCATAATTGCCAGAGAAAATACGACTTTGGTCTCTACTCACGTAACCAACCAAACAAGGGTATATTTGCTGCGGTTTTCATTTCCTTTTATTATTTATTTTTTTTAATTTTTTTTTTTTAATTTTTTTTTAATCTTTGTTTTTTTTTTTAATTTTTTTTTAATTTTTTTTTTGTTTTCTTTGGAAAAAATGTATGAAGAAAGAAATATTTTGGTAAAAAGACGGAAATCGCTTGTTTATATACTTCTGAGAAATAGAGGAAGAGTCTCTTTGTCTCCCGCATAATTTAATTACATCCCCATAATGTTTAAACTGCATGCTGCAGGGCATCTGCAGGGTACAAAGAGTTCCCTGACCCTGAATGTTATGGGAAATCTTCCCACTGCAGCCGATGATGCTACAACCGCGTGTTCTGTCAACACAGTATTGGGTGGGTGCTTAAAATGAACCAATTCCAGGTGTTTATCCGATCTCATCTAGTTCTACGATACTAGGAGTGCCATGTCTAACTTCTGAGCAATCAAAATGTAGTACTGGTTACTAATGTCATTTTACTTGTGACGTATTACTTTCATTTATTCCTTATCATTGAGTAGGTTTAATATATTCCCTATCTTTGGTCACTCTTTCATCACCCGCTTTATTTCTATTATACCTTACTCTTCTCTTTTAGTTACTACCTCTGTTATATCCGATAGGTATGTTATCGGTATATAAATGCTGAGTTTATCCTTTATACTGTTTACTAAATGAAGCATATTTTTATTACATATGGGGCGAGAAGAAGTGTTCGCTAAGACGTCCTTTTGCCGATCTCACTGTTTGTTATAGTAGCAAATCGTTTAATTATGTCATGCAGGACAATAGGTCAGTTAGAAACAGTAAACATATGAACACGATTAAGGTAATTGGTTTAAGGCAGAAGAAATACAGCACCTTTAGTAGTTTTGATAGTAGTAGTAGTATATGTAGCGAGGCTGACAAGATCAGAGTTTGTTTATGAGTTAAGATAAGATAAGAAAAGGAAATAACGCTAGCGCGGCTTGGGCTCCTGGGCCCTCAAAAGTAATATATTTATCTACCCAACTCTGGCTGTGACAAACCATCTCTTAACGAGCAGACCTTGATACAGCACTCCTGATTCTCATCCAGCTAGAATCCTAAAATGCCACTTCTCTTTTTCCGCAGAGTGGAAGTATGGGTCTGGGAGCTGCCCAGCTGTCGGTTCACTTACAGATAACTACCCTGCATATGCGGTAACGCTCTGCAACGCGGTCGGTCCAAGCCCTCATAATACTTATCAACAAACTAGAGATAATCATGTCTGTCTGTCTGCTTCTCAATTTCCTCAATTTACCAACACAGGAATCACCTTCTCTGCTTCGTAAAATCGTGTTAACAACTGTTGTTCATCGTTTCTAAACCATTATTATTATTTAACTTGCTAAATCGAGACCAACTCCTGATAACTACCCTGCATATGATAAGCCCAATATAGTAATGATCTTCAATGGGGGGGGGGGGAGGGGGGTCCAAGCCTTCGTAATGTTTATCGATAAAACAGATATTGACATCTCGTCTATCTGTCTTCCTGCTTTCCCATTTACTGATTTCTACCAGCACAGTAAATTTTTCTCTGCTTCGTAAAATCTTGTTAACAACAGTTATTGATCGTTTCCGGAATATTATTACTATTATTATTATTGTTGCGTTTTCTCTCTCTGAACCGAAATGCTTTTCAAATCTTTATTTGGTCGTTTTAGCGCCTTTTCCCACAATATCATGGGTATGGATGCAGTGGATGATTTTGATGTCCTATTTGATGGTGACGAGTGTGACGACAATAGTTCCAGTTGTTTGAACCATGGATCTTTCGTCAATGCAGTTTGTGACTTGTTCGGTGGTGTGAAGACGTCCGGTTTTAATTTTTCTTTAAAAGGTAATTTTGTTTGTGGATCTGCTCATAAAGTCGGCACTAACGTGAAAATAGTTTCTGTGTCTCTTCTCTCTCTTTTAGTCCATATTCTCAAGTTCTGCCTGGTTATATGTGAGAGATTGATTCTTTTCTTTACTTTCAGTATTCTCTGTCTCCTAATGATCGCTATGGTTATAGAATTATTAGTTCTTATCTTTGGTTTCAGTACTGTTATCTTTCTCCCACCCAGTTTCTTCGGTCTTGAAGAAGAGCTGTTTTGTGCGGTTGCTATCTCAATGGATTTCATTGTTTTCAGGTTTCCCCGCTTCTTCAATTTTTTTGTCGCGTGCTGCAAATATTTGGTTTTCGCCTTTGTTTGCGGTACTCCCGAGTTTCTCTTATTCCTGCTCGACGAGCTTCTCGGATGCTTCTGTTATACGTCGGGCATTGGCAAGGAATCCTTTTGCAATTATGTCTTAACAATGACTCTTTACACTTACGTATTGATGGTGAATTTCGGTATCAAACGGGTTGTTAAGTCTGTTTTCAAGGCTCTTTGCCAATTTCCTACTGTTTCTATCAACATTAGTTGTCTGTTTTCATCGACAGGGCTTGAAGACGCTGAAGAGCGGTCTCTATTGTCATCAGAGGTCCGAGATTCTGCCGACGAATCGATGAGGTCAAAGATTCTACCTCCTGGTTCAAATTTCCCTTGACTTTTCTTCTGGATATTGTTGTTACTGAAGACGCAAATGAACTTGCGAATCAGTGCGAAGATTTAGAGAAACAGCTCCTAGATTCAAATTCAGCCTATAAAGAGTTAAAGAATAGAATGGCACTCGAATATGTAGAGAAAGCTGAGCACTTGAAGGAAGTCCGTTTAACACAAGTTACCCAAGAGCAATTGGACATGTGTGGTACTTCAATCAGACAAGAAGAAAACGCTATGCTGGGTACAGTTAAAGTCAAGACTGACGCGAAACTGGAATTATATCAGAAAGTTCAATCATTACTGGAGACGAGTATGGACCAGCGGATGAATACGATGCTGGCCTATAAGAACCAGGTATCAGAATTAAAGGATATAATTCAGCAACAAGAGAACAAGAACAAGCTTACTAAGGCTAACTCTTCCGTTCTGTCTGGATCTAGCGATCTGTCTGAGGATACATCTGCGACACTGCTTGATACTCATTCAGTTGTCACTCTGGTTGTCGAATCATCTCAAACTCCTGATGCTCAACCTACTGGTGTGCCAGAGAACTCAGTGACTAAGTTATCATTATTTGATAAATATGCACCCAGTGATCATTCCTGATCAACAGCCGGCGGCATCAATAGATTGAAAATAGTCGACAAGAGTGTCAGTAAATATAAAGCACGAAAAGAGCGTCCTCGTCTCATGAGAGAGGAACGTCAACGAAGACTAGACGACGATTGGACACGACTCGTCTAGTGGTTGATGACCAATCTTCGTCATCTTTTTCTCTTCTTTTTTTTCTTTCTTCTTCTTCTTCTTCTTCCCAGCATCATCTGGTATCATCACTCGATCACCCCAGCATCATCCAAGCATCATAACTTAATCCTCGTACCATCATCATAGTTTCCTCTTTTTACCATCCATCGTTAAGAACTTATTGTTATTATTATTATTCCTATACGTTACATGCATAACCAAGGACGACTATTCAAGTTTAGCTGGCCGTTTACTTTGAATTGTTTTTTTATGTTCTGTTCAGATCTCTATTTTGATGTTGCTGGATTCCCCGGTATTTGGGTGTCATCTAAGAGGCGGTATGCCCTGCGAAGCTGAACCCAGATCTTCTGTGGAGAGCCAGATGTTCCGTTCCGTCCATTGAACTAAATCATCCCACCGCTCATTGGACAGGAATCAATGCTTAATGAACGAATGAATGAATATATCTTGATTAGAGTCCTATACAATTCATGCTTAACGCTTATACAGAAAAATGTCCAATCCTGCCCCGATTCCCGGGCCTGGAGAGGGATTTTGGCGCATGTGAAATAATATAATAATAATATAATAATCGAAACTGATAACATGATGGCTAAGATCGGTAAGCTGCTGAAGTTATTAACCGATTGGCTAGGACTTTTTGTAGCTAGATCTTCGGCCGATCCGCCCATTGTCTCAACATTTAGGCATTACATTGTCTTTCAAGCCATCAGTAGTCAAGACAGCGAGCAAATCTGGTAATTGTTACATTCCTCATATACTGGATATGTAGATCTGGACAAAGGATGAAGATAAGATAAACCACAAGAGGATATTAACCCGTACCTGAAGAATCACAGGACGACATCAAGCTATCAATAGTTACTGTGTAGAAGGAAGAACAAACTATGCCTGAGGTGCGATCTGCCATGGGCGCCCTACAATTCGACCTTCACGCTTACACGCGTAATACGGGGCCAGTTTCGGCAGCCAACCAATCTATTGAGCCAACTTGTATTTTGTGCACCAGCCCACTCTCTTCCAAGCTCGTACCAGGACCGCGCGCTAACTTTATCCGCCGAAGCCGTTCAATCGCCGTTTGTGGTCTATTATTACCTCTCAATTGGTCCACGATAAACATCAGTCCACAATGCTTAAAAGTAGGTACGCACGGGAACTGCAACATAGAGCATTAGCATTGACGATTACGAGTTGGATAGCTGACTATTGTGATTTGGTTTATTTTCGACATAGTAGCTATATTATTCAAGTTTTTTCGTGCGACGGTGAAAAAATCAATTGCCAGCTGGCCAGGGATTTTTTTGTGGATATCTTTCGTCTGTTCTATTGGAGCACCTTACGGATAAAAAGAAGCGGGGATCTTGTGCAGATTGCAGGAAGAAGGGGAATTTAACTTATCATATTTGGTTTTTGTTGGGAGTACAACACTGGTAAGACCCGAACTCACCCTCACCAATAGCTAAGCAATAAACATTGATACTGAATACCGTTATAGTAAAAAGGACTTGTATTGTTGACATTGTTAGAAGAATTACCATTCGAAGTAAAAGCAACATAGGAAGTAGCATAGGAAACAGGAGCACCTAGAAGCGATATTGCAGCTTCGAACAACAATTCTCACTGGTCACTCTGATAATCCTAGATTGTGGTTTAAGTCGCATTCTTTAAGTATTCGGACTGGTCATTTTCTGAGCCCAAGGAAGAAGGCGCCCCCAAAATACAGTACCGCTCATTCTGCCCTCTTATTACTTCTATCATAAAAGACTGGTCCACTGTCAAGCTGTACCTTTCTCGCAGTCCATTCCGGTCCTTTTTTTATAGACATTCCGAATTCAACTCCATATTCCATATTGTCCATCTCCACCGCCTACTAAATCATGTCATTTGCCTTTTTATCTCTCTTATACTCAGACGACTACCTTCCAGGAGCTCTAGTTGTCGCTCAATCTCTCATCTCTCAAAACCCTACCATCCCTCGAGGTATTCTCTTGACCGACCAAGTCTCGGAATTCGCCAGAAATGAACTATCTAAAGTATACGATCATATTATCCTAGTAGATTCTGTCATTGCCGATGATCAAACCCCCGGCTTCCAATTACTTGGCCGCCCGGAACTGGCTAACGCATATACCAAGATCCACGTTTGGAACCAAACGCAGTTTTCCAAGATCGTGTTTCTTGATGCCGACACTTTGCCCATTAAAAGTGTCGAAGACTTGTTTAGCGATAACTGGCTCAATCATGAGGATGAGGCCGACTTGAATCGAATTGCTGCTTCTCCTGATATTGGCTGGCCAGACATTTTTAATAGTGGAGTGTTTGTTGCATGCCCTAACAAAGATACTTTCAACAATCTTCGTACAAGGGCGTTGGATACATCTGGTCAATATTCATTTGATGGTGGTGATCAGGGTCTCTTGAATCAGTACTTTACTGAAAGTTCAAACTGGATTAGATTGCCATTTATTTATAACGTGACCCCTTCTGCTTCGTATCAATACCTGCCTGCATATTCATATTATAATTCTCAGGTGTCTATTGTTCATTTCATTGGTAGCGTAAAGCCCTGGCAAGGCGAAGCAGATGGTAATCGAGAAATGGCTTCCAAATGGAGAAGTATCTATAGGGACCATTATGGAGATACGTTAATTGGCGGAAGAGTAGCAGGAACTGCTGGGTTTTTGTTGGCTGATAATGCTCAGGGCTCTTTTTCTAAGGCAGCCGCCGCCAATCAACAAGCGAAAAAAGTAATATCAGCCGAATCAGCTAAAGCAGCCGCTGCCGCTGCCGCTGCTATTGAACAGCTTAGGATCTCTTTTTTGAAAGCTAAAACCGTCGCTCCAGCGGTCGATAGATGGGATGCTACCAAGTTCATTCCTCCTATGGATTCTCGACCTGAAGCACCAGATCTTTCCGTTACCCACTATGACAATGCCTGGGACAAGCCCAAATCAGAACCAAAGCAATCTCGCGGATTCCATTTCCCCAAATATGGCAAATCAACGTCGGATCTGTGGCAGGCTCCTCTACCTGAGGCAGAGCGAGTATTCGCAGAAGATCTGCCACCTGCCAAAAAGAAAGATCCGGCACCATTCAGAAGAAAGACAACTGGTATACATTCTGATCGAAGGAGATACGGAGCTTCTTCGCACGCATGGTCGAATCAAGAAGAAGACGGCGAGGAAGGAGAAGAAGAAGAAGAAGATGATGATGATGATGAAGGCGAAAGTGAAGATAAAGAGGAAGACAAAGGATTTCAATTCCCCAAGTTGGGGAAATCAGTAGTTCAATTGCCTTGGGAAACTCAAGATAGACCCAAGGTTGAACGTGTTTATGCAGAGGATTTACCCCCTCCTGCGTACGAGGAAATCCAAGCTCGTTATAAGCAGCAGTTTAAGGCTCAGCGACGAGAAAGTTTGGATGCCTCTCAAGAGACGCCAGAGGGTCAGACGCCTGGCCAGTCAGAAAATTTGGAAAAATATTCTAGCTCGTTGGCCGCCCATCATGACCGTGATCGCAAGTCCCACCATACGTCTCATAAACACTCTCAACAAGCCAAAAACGAATCTAAACCATCCCCCGGCCCGTCTGCATCCCGAACTTTTGTACTTAAACCAATTTTAAAGCATCCAAAGGCACCAGTTGTAGAAGACAAACCGGGCGACCAAAAAGAACAAGAATAAGTTGTAGAAAACAAAAATCGTGAAAATGCTTTTATAAACTAATATAATACCTAACAATCGTATTTACATAAATAATGGTGTTCCAGAACAAGCAAACAAACGTGGCATCAAAAACCGATCTATACATCACTTGCTCTTGAAAGTCCTGCTTCGTCTCTTGCAGCGGCACTAGCAGCGGCACTAGCAGCGTCGGTAGCAGCAGTAGCAGCAGCAGCGGCAGCAGCCGCCGCCATCCGACGACCCTGGGCCCAGTTGTCACTAAGTGCCTTAAATATGGAAATGTCACAAACAAGAAACTGTCCAGAATATGGATGAACGGCATGCTGTGTATTATTTTGATCTTCGTCAGAAGGAGGCGACGCCATTGATGGAGTTGACGATCTAGACGTACTCGCCACGTCTTCTCCTCCATCACTTCCATTCTCAGTCTCCGTGCTTTCTATTACGGGGAAATTTATCGCAAATGCTATCAGCTGCAGACATAGTACTATAAAGTCCCATGCAAGCAAAGGAAGTTTTGATTCAAGAGCTCGCACTCCTATGAACTCAATCGTTAAGCCTCCATGTAAATATAACCCACTAGTAGGTTTCGGTAGGTCTGATAAAATGTGCATCAAAACGCAAAATGCATAGTATCCAACAATGGATATGATGATTTGTCTCTTGTCAAAGTTCATTTGAGGCTGGACATCCAGTATAAGAGGCGATAAGAAAGTCAGCTGAATAACAGCCCCGACAGCAAACCGCAGTAGAGAGATACTAAACAAATGGTTAGAGGGGTACAAGACTTTTATATTGATAGAAGCCATACTTACTCGTATAAATAAATAATAATCAACTGAGCATAGGCCAGAACATCAACGGAAAGCAGAAGATGCCTATCAAATAGACGTTTCCGCTTCTGAGTTAATGCATCAAACGACATTCTAATGCTGTGTATTTACTCTCAGGATGTCGTTTAGTAAGCTCTAAAAGTAATGAGACAAAGTCGTGAACTTGCGAACCTGAGAGCTGGAAAATGGCAAAAATCAGCCGTATGGTTTTCACACCTGGGGTATGTAGCGCCAGATGGAACTGGTGGAATGGTAGAACTGACAGAAACTAGTCCCTGACTAGTCTCTGAGTAAGTCAATTACCGGTATTTCTATATAGTGATGACAGAAACTCGTAAACTGCTAATGTTTTTCAAATACAGACTAATACTAATATTTCGTACCTCGATTTTTCTCAGCTGATGCTTCAATATACTCATCTTGTACCTTTCGATCGCGATGTCCACTGCCTAAACCTTCCAAACTCAGAGGGTCGACATTTTGGTTGGCAAATATAATATCGACGGCTTCCAAAGACAAGCCTTTAGTTTCAAGAAAGTAAAAGTATACAATGAAAAGGAACACAAAATTGAAGGCAGCAAATATTATATATGTCTTGTAACCGATATTTTCCACCGCAACTGGGGTAATCATGGTGCACACAAAGTTGATGATCCAATTACCGGCAGTACTGAAAGAGTTTCCTTTTGATCTCAGTCGAAGAGGAAGAACTTCCGTGGGATAGACCCAAACAGTAGCCTAAAAAGTTAGAATCAAAGCTAGAATAATAATAGCAGCTCCAAGAGAAAACCGGTATACATACCTGCATTCCAAATGTGAAACTTCCTAAAAATACAAATAACATAGCGGCAGCAACCCCTGCAAAAGTTTTTGAGTTATCTGGATCAGTCTGGATCTTATAAACCATGCCAGCGGATATTACCAACGCGATCATTTGGCCAGAGGTTCCGATTAAAAATAATAGTCGTCTTCCCATGCGGTCGATCACGAACCAAGGAACAAATGAGAACACAAATAAGAAGACATTTAAAATTCCTGACATTAAACTGGCCATATGTGGTGCGAATCTGAGTTGTAAAAACAAGGTGGTGATATAATACAGGATGAAGTTACAGCCCGTAGCTAAGTTGAGGGTCGAGTTAGTACTAACTGATCGTGTGCTAATAGACATAAAAGCCAGAAATAACCCAGAAGGACCACCCCCATCGATAACACTTACCTTGTTGGAACATCTGAGTTAGACAAGCAGTCCATAGACGACGTCTGCTTTGTAAATTATCGTCCTTGATAAAGTCCATCCAGGAACCAGACCCTTCAGCCATCTCGACCAAGACTGCGCTCTTGATCTGGTTCAAGAGCTCAATAACACTTGGATCTTCTCTGTCCTTATCTAACAAACAGCACACTACATCACATGCATCGCCCTCTCTGTTGTTGAGCATTAAATAACGAGGAGATTCAGGACATACGAAACTGAGGACAAAGACCCCGAATACAAACACAAGCTGGAATGCAGTAGGGAATCTCCACGCAAAACTGCTATCACTATATCCAACCCCATAGTCAATCCAATAAGCAAGTAAGATTCCAAAATTGAGCATCGTCAGATACGCACATGCATAGACTCCGCGACGACCGGCGGGGGTCACTTCGGATTGCAGGATCGGAATAGACGACTGTTGTAATCCCACGCCAACCCCAGATACTACCCTAGCAAACATCAACTGGCCCAGAGAGAATGATGAGGCCTGTAATATAGCACCAATCGTCAAAAAGATAGCCCCAGACCCAATACACTGACGGCGGCCAAAGTTCTCACAGACAAGGGACGACAAAATTCCACCAAGGAATCCGCCGACTTCATATAGTGAGACCACTGTGCCGACGATGGTGCTTTTGGGATGGTTGAACTGCCTATTCCAAGGGTCGCCATTAATGAAACCTGAATAGTTAGTGAGACTTCAGAGTTGACTGGATGCTGACGGGCTTAGCGGAAACACAAAGAACCTTGTAAATAGTAAATCATACATGGAGATATAAAGGCAGCACAGAACAGCTTACTCCTTTCAAACTTACCTCCCATTAAACCATTATCAAAACCTGGTCCGTCGTTAGTAATTCAAAGTATACATATCGCTATCCGACGTTCACTCACCAACGGTCATGAACCCCAAACCACTCATGATGGTTATGACAATTAGAAGGGTCCTGCCCCTGAGTCCGGCGCAGCCACATAAGTTTCTTTGATAGAGCCCGATCATCTGCTGTTATTAGATAGGAGAATCCGAAAGGACATGGCAAATATAGCTCTATTTATATCGAAATCAATGGTATTGTACTCAGTCCGACGTGATACTATGTATAAGTAGCCATATTTGACGTGCTTTAGATAGGAAGATCATTGCTCGGGCATAGCCGCATGCTGCGGGGAAGAGTGGGGGTGCCACTTATAACTCGCATAAAGGTGTAACCCCCAAGCTTTCCCACACTTTATTTGTCGGATCGGCGATGGGATGTTTCGTTTGAGAAGAAACGTTAGTTGTCGTACGTCGCACTACCGGTCCTATACAATGAGATCCCACGGTGAGCGCCCCCAATAAGAGGCAGGAGAACGATTGCCCCCATGCCAGGAAGACGGTTGTGACCCCCACGTTTTTGTATCAGCTTGCGAAGCGGTAATGAGTTTGATGAGATGATTTATTGATTGTGTCTGGCCGAAGGAGTCTGTAGAAATCAGAGTGCGATATTAAGCGGGGGGAGATCTGGGGGTTCTGTGATGCACTGTCGAGATAACGGGCAAGTGAAGGAATGATATGGGGGTGATTGGCTGCGACCGACTCAGAGCGGTTTTGAAGTTTTGAACATGGTTGTATTATGACCATGTGTCAATTGGCACTGCTCTTTTGGGTGCTTTGGCCATTGTATGATACAATCATATTATAACACGAAGAGAACCTGCAAACTTGTGAAGGCTGTTGATGAAAAGACGAGTTACTAAATGATCGCTGATTTGGAAGACATTATATGAATATATTAAGTATATTAATATATTTCATATATGGTTTAATAAGATACAACACGATATTAAGCTGAGTCTCACTCGCTATTTAGCGTTAGCTGTATATTAGCTTCCTACCGCAGTCAACGCATCTAATCTGCTCCGACCATAGTTAGAGCAGTATATTAAAGATCTCGGTCCTGTGACAGCTACAAGCCCACAAGCCCACTTTACTCTCCATCACTCATAAATAGACCCGGTTCATTCAAAGGAAGCTGACCCCCCGTCGTAACTTCAATGCAGTATACGATCGACTTCTTTATCAAATCTGATCAGGGATGGGAATCCTTCCAAAAAGCCAGACACATACCAATAGGCCCGAGTCGGGTGCGGGACTCGATATTTAATTAACCGACGTCTCATGGCCGTATAGGCTTCTACGAGATGGATAATTACTACAACATAGAACAGGCTGGAGATGTGGTTTCCAAAAAACACTCCTAGTTTTGGAGCGAGTTTGAAAATAAGCGGAATGTAGGCTGGAAAACCGTACATGAACATAACAAATGGTAGGCCAATGCTCACTATGTTATCTACGCGACCCAAGCTAGGTGGCACGTACGTGGTAACTCTATAGGCAGAATATCCTAAGGCACCAGCTGATTCTTTAGCCATTAATACTAGAGAGTGTCGAGCGTCGGCCAGCGATTCCATTGCTGGTTCAATTGAAATCGTCTCTTCGGTCCAGTCCCATCCTTTCTTTCGGTAATTCAATACAACTGAGTCAAGCGTGATATCGGCCAATTTGACATCATCCTTGGACCTATTCAAAATGATTCCGTTGTGGTGTTCAAGGTAGTCGTAGAGACTAAACTTATGGCTCCTATTCATATGCCCGATGATTCGTGTCTTGGTAGCAGAATCGGACATGGTATATGGATTGGAAGTGGCTGTATATTTATAGTGGATAAAAGCCAGTTAGCAATCGGTCGGAACCGTATATATATATATATATATCGGTTAAGAATCAGACTTGGAGTATATTTATTAGATGATGTGACATATGGTAATGTGGGACGATGTGCTAACACGTTGCCACTGTTTACAGACGTTTGTATAGCCTCGGTTGCATAACACGGAGAGAGCTGGTAGTACAGCACGAGTCCTAGTTAATTCTGGTCCCTACGCCATTGAACTAGCACAGATGGGCTATATATCTCAACTGCAGGCTTCCATAACATGAGTTTATATTGTTAAGAGCATAGCATGTGATTCATGGTAGAGTACAGCTCTCAATTTCATACGCACGCAGAACAACCAACGTATAGCATGGCTGTAGACATTAACATTACTCAGTCCACCACTAATTACTACAAAATCTCATTGAAATTTACAGACTTGCACTTCCTAGACCATCCCCACATAGCCAACCAACACAATTCCTTTCGACATACAAGACCCTCTTTCAGAACCAGACTGAGCCTGGCTCACAACCCCAACACAATAAAAACACATAGATAATGCTGTATATATAAATCAACTACAATTATATACACATAATAGTCACAGAGTAACCAGTTTTAACTTTTTTTTTTTTCGCTAGGCAGAACCAAGTTTAGAGCTCTTCCTGACACTCAGTTAATCCACCATTATTGAACAAAACACATGATAAAAGAAAATGATAATAGAATAAAAGTCATTAAATTTAGTTGCTGGCCTTCTTAGGTTGCTTGTTCTTGATTTCAGTGGTCTTGAGTCCTGGAGGAAGAGAGTGGATGAGCTTTTGAGCCTTTTCTTGGTCCTTGACGACTAAGGTGTAAAGGTATCTGGAACCTCTGATCTTGAACTTGGTTTGAGCAGAACCATTCTTCTTGATGGTGGCGGATCTGACGTCCTTTCTACGAGCGAGCTCGAGGAAAAGCTTGATGTCTTTGAGTTCCTTCTACAGACGGGTGTTAGTTGGATATGTATCTTATTGTAGGGCCGGTTGTACACATTGACCACGACAACGGTCATATAAACAGCCGACTTTAATAAATTAAAATCGCACCAGACAATATTTTAGTATTCACAAACCGACGTTATATCTCTCTACTTACAGGCATTGTTAATTATTGTTGATTATGATTACTGAGTGGTAGGCAAATACAAGGTTCACAATGGTATCCACTATGTCTTTGAGCGTGTATATGGGTGGTGAACATTGAGTCGAAAATGTTTGAAATTTGAGTGAACAGAGATGTGACTATATTTCCTATTTAGGAAATTGTTCTTAGAAAGCGAGGTTGTATAAGTATATCACGTGATATGAATGCCCTGCATATTCAGGGGGGTCAGCAATATGCTTGATCTGAAAGAGTGGGGATAATAATAATAATAATAATAATAATAATAAATACAGAGAGAGATAATGACGTGAGTGGGTAGTATAGTCCCGAGCTGGGCTATGCAAATGATCAACCTTTATTCAGTATACAGCATCTCGAGCTCAGCGAATATACCGATAAGCGATCGCAATCCACGAAGAAAGTTCTCATCAGGACCTAGACCAGGAGTCATCTTGGAATGTGCGAAATCGATAAGCTTAACCCGGAATAACAATGGAGGTTCTTCTTCAGACTCAGTGTCGTCGTCACCAGTGTCGTCACCAGGCTCTTCAGCCATGGCGTTCCCTCGAGCTAGCTTTTCTTCAAACGCTTGTTCGTCTCCTTCATAGATAATCAAAACACTTGTAGAGAACATCCGCAATTCATGTTTTGATGTCACTTCGTACATATACTCGAGTTCTTCTTTGATATGATGCGAAAGAACTCTTTTTTTCTCCATTTCTAGACAGGGAGCAGCAATTGTCCCAGATCTTTGATGATCACCTTTCTTGCTAAGAAGGTACTCACGATCAAAGAATAATTCACTGAATCCTTCGACCGCTTCTTCTGTTTTCATCTTACGGCCGTATTTCTTATCATACCAGATTCTTTCTTTACTTTGCGGGTGATATAATGACATGCCAGCTATTCTTACACCCAAGGAGCCACTAGTGGTTGATTTGGATACTTGGTCGAGCCGGTCTCTTTTCTCAGCCGATGCAAGCTCGTCCCATAACTGTGATCCTAATTTGGCATCCAGAATACAAGGCTGGATGAATCCGCACGATGCATTCTCCAAAACGAGTGTCGAGCTTTTAGTACTCGTCATATAATCATGTATTTTAGTTAGATCTTGGGTTTTCTCGGCGTCATGGACAATTGTCTGGACCGTATCTCGGTGGATGCTCTCCGATTCGGTGGTATAAAAGCCACTCAGCGCCGGGTTCGGGGCATTGCTACTAGTACTAGTAGTATTGACGGTGACCGTAGTAGCGGCATTATCACCCTTGATATTTGGGTCATTTGCTAGAGAGTGAGACAGATTGGCATTTTCACCATGTTCCACCACCTCACTATACTCCTCTTTCAACGCCTGCTCGGTCAAAACTCCCATGAATTTACAAGTGATATCCAAAAGTTCGTCATTATGAGCAATGGAACTGTAGAAGTCCATTTCTTGTTGGGAGGTTGGCTTTAGGAACAATTCACCATCAGCGGATTCCATGGCACCATCATGGCCGGCGGCCTGAATTGCATCTTTATAATCACCGCTACTCGTCATGTTACGGAACTCGTTTTTTATTTATAGAATTGCGGTATGTTGTTTTCGCCCAGCGACGAGAAGAATCTCGCGGTGAATATGAGTTAGGCGAATAGCAGGAGAACATCTAGCTCCAAGTGAGCCGCTTGATATTAGCGACTTGCATAGATCATGGGGATTGAAAATAAAACCTACTAGGTAGTGGCGCCAAGACTTTTGCCCAGACCTAAATAAATCACTGACCCGAGCAGTTTGGTATATCTTCGTATTCTCAACAATGTCCACCTCGATTGACAGAAGCATCTCCACACATGCGAAATCGCTGATTATTGCGTTCGGTGCCTTGGTTGTTGTAGCTACCGGGTTGACCTTGACGTTGAGCAGTGGCCCTTCAACACGACCCAAGGTATCACTCAAGGACGAGAAGATTGACGGTTCAGAGCCATATGGCGAACCTTCATCCTGGACGATTGCAGAGTTAAGACTGTGGCTCTCAAAGGTAAGATAGAAACAGTGTCTGTGCTGGCCAGTTCTCCCACTAACGTACCAATCTCAGAGATACCTGTTCCCTTCTGAAGACACTTCCAAACAAGAGCTTGTCTTGCTGGTCGAACAGCAAAGAAAGTAGCTAGCAATAGAGTATTAATATATAAAGGCTACCGTACATTCGTAGACAACACCGCCCCAAACAACGAGCGAAGCGAGCCCACGGGTCCAGGCAGAGCCCGGCCGCCGGAGGTGCCACAAACATGTAGATGAAATAAAGGTATATATATATATGCGAGTAATTAATGAGCAGCCGAACAGCTGAAAGCGTGAGCACCTTCGAGCAGGTCGACGGTTGCCACATAGTGGAAATAAATACCTCCAAACACACAGATGTGCCAGAGGTTGTGGGACATGCCAAAATAGTCGAAGATTGATCCGGGGCACCATCGTTCGGGAATCAAAAGTCCATAGACTACTACGCCAAGGCAATAGCAGAGAAGACTCTTGAATACCGGGAGATAGAACAGGAACGTTGATAGTAAGCCATGATACACCGAAGCATGAAGAAACCCTAATAGCCCGGCAATGGCGAATCCGACAAAGAACACGATTCGCTGGCCACGGGCTTCGGGGCTGTCGAACTTCGGGTCCCAAGTGAATACAACACCTCCAAGGCCAGACAGAGCAGTGATGGCCATGTATGTGTTTCTGGCAAATGGGTTACAGTAAAGAGCAGCGTATTCAGTGGTCAGAATCGAAGCCGCAATAAGAACGGTGATGCCGGTATAATCGACACAGGCGAATTTGTTTTTTGCGTGTAAATGAGCGATGCCATTGAACGTGTGCCAGACAGCAGAACATACAAGACACTTCATAGCAGCTACTAAGAATACGGCCATGGTGAGTTTGTCATATATAGACGAATCTTTCCATGAGATTGTATTAGGCAGATGAAACAACGCTAAAGACAGCATAACAAAAAAACCTATAACGTGGGTCCAGATATTACACGTTTCATTGTGAACCTTGACCAGACTGTAGACACAATCTTTATATCCTGTGTAGAATCTATAGCCGCGAATGATGTATGGGTTTTCGCGCCATTCATTGGGCAGCTCATCATAGGTGAGCAGTCTAGATTTAGCAGCATGTATAGCTTGAGCTACGGCCGCAGACAGGGTATTATTAGTCAATAGGTAAGAATATTTGTCTTCGATATGTTCGAGTTTTGTCTCGAGGTTTTTCAGAGCGTCCGATACTTTGTTATAGGGAGAGTGTAGTGGATTCTTGTTGTCTTGCTCGCGGTCTGATCCATCTTCACTAACATTCTGTCCGGACATGGCATCATAGTTGTCTTCAATGATTTTCACCAACGACTCGGCCTTTCTCCATCCTTCGCCGATGACTTCGTTTCTAACTTGGACGAGAACTTGATAAGCATGTTGGACGCTTTCGTCGACTTGGCTTAGTTTCTGTAATCCAAACGCTTCTAGACTGTCAAGACGGGTTTCAAGTCTGTAGAGAAACGAGTCCAGTTTGTGAAGAATCACTTCTTCGAGGTTATCCGAGTCTACAGGAGGTGGACTTGACGGTATTCTTCTATGAGAAGTGGCCTTTTTAGGGACCTGAAGAGCAGTAGGAGTAGTAGTAGGTGACATACTAAAAGGGACGTTTTAAAAGAGTTGCAAAAATAAAAAAAATTTGAGTCTGAGGAATAGCCTACGTTAATAGTGCCGGGCGCAAAACAAGGAGCTATGGGATACACGAAATGTAAAAGACGGAGCGGAGCGTCACGGCGTCGACCACAATCAAAAAAAAAAGATCTCTTCAAAAGGGACAGTAGTTTCTGGGACCTTGCCTTATACTGTATATTAATATCCCGTATTCACTTTAGCTAATTCCAGCAGTAATTTTTGTATCTATACCTGAGGTCCGTCCCGAGTGTCCGCTTGGATATGCGTAAAAGCAGTCTGGTTGGTGGAATAAATGTTCAACTTATTTATGTCTGCCTTCAGAGAGACCGTTACCAAATAATTTCTGCACGGTGATAAATGTCACAGCCGGGTTCCTTATTCTGGCCTGCAGGGAACAAATAAGGTGCTGAGATTCCAACGGCTTTCAAAAGACAGTTGGGAGCAACGCAGGGGAGTTGGTTGAGTAGATATGGGTGGGCGAGTAGCAAACGAGGGCAAATGTTATGAACCGTTTGAGTATTCAGGTAGATATAGTAGGAGATGGTCGATATGATATCGATGGTTGGTGGAATTTATTTGCGAGCCAAGATCGATGGTGATTCGCGGGTAGAAGACAAGAAACGGAATACTAACCGTCGATGTGGGGGTAAACTGGAAGTTGAGTGGTGTGGTGTGGTGAGTTGGGGGTGGATGGGGATGGGGCCGAGGATGGAAATAATGTGAGGATGTAAAATATCTTTTGAACGGAGCAGGAAAATTGATCTCCGTCGGGCTATGAATGATAGTTATATACACTTTTTATGGATAATATTTAATGTAAAGTGTCAGCTACATGTGGCAGTAGCAATATACATACATATAAGTAGAAAATATTAATATCATGTGTGAGATATAAAGGAGAAAGAGACAGAGCTAGTGACAATGTCTTTACCACTGTAAATGTTTCAATGACTGTAGTGAGGTAGAAGAAGGACTAGCTAGTGCTTTGACCTGGAGCTCGACCTTGCCGTCGACGCGGCTGCTTCGGTTTCAGCAGAAAAGGCAGGCAGAGCACGAGCATTCTTCGAGCGCTGAGAGGCAACCGCCTGTTCTGGGCTCGTCCGCGCAGTTCCATAGCCTGGCAACCGTGCAGAATCAACCCGCAACATCTCCAGACATCTTCAAGCAAATACAGGTAATTGATACATTAAGATAAATAAATTAAAAATAAAAAATTAAACAGTAAATTAATTTCTTTGTTGCCCTAGTATTTCGTCCGCCTGGGGTCGACCAGGAGTCCCAGTGACTTCGAGGATTTCGGTCCACATGGCTTCGGTCGTCATTAGAGACGACCAATCCAAATTGGCTGGGAATCCACTGGAGTGTGGAGGCGGGATGGACGAGAACGTGGAAATCGAAGGCATGGCTGCCGGATCAGGAGTTCCTCCTAGAGGAGTCAACCCAGTAGACATATAACTTGAGCTGCCATCACCACCATCGCTGGACATACTTGTTGTGTTACTCAAATGAACTTGTTGACTGAATTCATCAGATATCGAACTGGATCCACTCGAATTATGTGTTTCGGGCGAAGTGGATTTCATACCTGAAATAGAGTACGACTGCAGATTGGCGTTGTTGGATTGGAATTGATACCGACAGTCAACTTGACCAGTGTACCCGTTGGCATGCGAATACTCCCTAGAGTCGAGATTGCCCACTCTAATACCATAAGCATTTTTAGGTTCACAATTACTATTCATACTCTTCGGGGTATCTAATATCTCATCATCTCGCTTCATGATCTCCGGCCTGATCTCTGGTTCTGGCCACATACAGCTAGGAGGAAGATTACTAAGAAACTCTGGAACTGGCTTGCCACAAAACATTTCCCCTGCAGCTGCTATTATACTATCGCAAAACATTTGCGCCATTGGCATATTCACTCTCATAATTCGTAACGTAGTAATTAGAAAATCTAAATGTGTTTTAAAGCGTAGAAACTCGGCAGCGCCTGATTGAACCGCTGTTAAAAAGAATCTAGCACACGTGTAGATTACAAATGTTAAAATGGGGTGGGCGCTAATGCTGGAGATATCTCTTGACATGCGAATCAACAGAGTGATTTCCGTCGCTGCGTTAGCACATCTTTGAAGCAGCTCTTCTCGTTTGAACTGTCTTAGCAGATCTGGCGAGTTCTGGATACCCAATAAGGCGCACTTATTGAGGCATAGAATGGCAGTATGGGTCATCAGATGAACGTTGATGATAAGATTGCGATCAGGAGATTGGTCTCCTGCGGGTACTGGTTCAAGTACAAATATTAATGCTGATAATAGATTATCGATTCGGGTATATTGTGTCATCCACGCTCCAGTGGGGGACAAATCGTGCTCCTTACGCGGGAACATAATCAATCTCGCGATTTCATATTGACATTCCGCGTACAGAAGGAAGATTATTAATCTTGACCCTCGATATCTAGCGAGAATCGCAGGGTTTCGAAACACGCTTTCGAATGTTACTAAATGAGTCTTCTTGCCTGCGACCGATTCATCTTCTAATGGAATCTTGGTAAACATATCATCTGTTCTACAAACCGATGGCCAGCCCGTTCCTGAGGATGCGGTTCTATCGCAAAGAACCGCTACCCAAAAAGTCCGACGAATTTCATCCGTCACCGACGAATCCGACATCGTGACTTCATCCGAGCAGTAATCATAGGTCTCCACATCGACAACATGCATATTCAGCATCTGACAAGCACGCATTGTAGTGCCTACTCGTAACCAAGCTTGAGGGAACAAGGCATTTCTATATTCAAACGTACCAATGAGAATCGCTGCTTGTATATATTGGACATTGGCGACATCTTTAAAATGAGAGCTGGTCTCTGCCTTGTGCATATATTTACAAGCCCGTTTGTAGAAGAGCGGTGAAAGCACTGCATATTTATCGCTCGTACAAGATGCCATGAGAAAAATCGCATACTGAAGAAATAGTTTCGGCCGTTGCGATAAAGACAGTGACATTTGAGCAAGAAACCGCGACCTGTCAATCATTGGAATCATTCGGTTTAATCCATCGAAATATGTATCAATTAATTCTTGCATCATTTCATCTGGCGGTAAGCCCTCGTCCATATTTAAGCTCGACAGCTGCATATCGTTTGGGGGCTCGTTATTTAGATATTCCCGTCGTGGGTCATCGGATTCTACGTTAGATTGATGGTCTTTAAGAAAAGTGCCTGATTTGGAATTGGCTTCACGTTTGATAAAGTTCTCATCAGCATTCACACTGGTCATAGGAAGCACAGGAAGCACGGGCATTCCTACTCCAGAAGCCACTGCGCCGCCGACTCCATAGCTCGCACTACCTACATTCGTATTGCCGATTGGGTAGTTTAAAGCGCTGTCGGGGTTATTGTCATCATCATCAATCATGCCAGACTCAGCCGTGATCCGAGGACCAAGAGGTTTGTCAGTAGTAGCGTCAGCCAGCAATTGTTCAAGCTGGCTGACTCTTTGTTCCAACGTCTTCACATAACCTCTTCGTGGGCCAGCCTTTCGAAAAGTTTCAGTGTATTCACAAATATGTTTCTGTTTGGCACAAGTCGAGCATATTGGTCGTTTACCATCACATTTCAGTTTCCGCTTACGGCATAAAGAGCAAGCAATGTGCCGTTTGATGTTTTTGTTGTCCGAGGATTTCTGGGTATAAGAGTTGGTATATTTATCATTGACGGAGTCTGACTCTCCGCCGCTACCACAGCAATCAATATCTTCGGTTCCTTCATTGGCGAAGCCATCGGTTCGACTGCGCTCGTCATCTGACGACATGATCAGGATATGGTTAGGAGATGCTGGGAGATGACCTAAACGTTTCCTATAGATTACCTATAGATATGACCTAAAGATGACCTATAGATATGACCTAAAGATGACCTATAGATATGACCTAAAGATGGCCTAGAGATTACCTAAAGATGACCTAAAGATGACCTAAAGATGACCTAAAGATGGCCTATAGATAACCTGAGATAACCTGGAGATAACCTGGAAATAACCTGGAGATAACCTGGAGATAACCTAAAAATACCTTCAAGATAACCTAAGATATCCGATGAGTGACCTCACGATAGCCTAAGATACCCAACGAGTAACCTCACGATAGCCTATAAACGACTTGGAAAATATCAATGAAATGATATTAATACCGCTTCTACACAGTTATCAGATCTGATAGATCGCGTTGCCAATAATTTATCTCTGTTTCGACCAAAGTCTGTTTCAGCATTTACGGCCTTTCAAAAATCTGGCTCTCAAACTGTCTCGTTGGTCTGTTCTCTATGGTTGGGATTTTTCCGTTAGCAGCTTCGGTACTTCAAACTATTATCGGTGGTCGCCACCCCAAGCCGTTGACTACGTTCGGCGCTTTCTTTATAAGCGAGCACAGCTAACTGCGTTTCAAGTAGCTAATGTCATGACACCTTGCCCTGTACAGTTCCTGTTTTTCGTTGTCGAAAGTAACGCAGTCGGTTGGGGCTGAGGTTTCGCCTGCGTGTCGCCCCGGCTGGTCGGATGGATACCCGGCTCACAACCAGTTCTTGTTTGGCATGCTGGTCGCGTCGCCAGCTGGGAGTCTCAAGCCGCCCAGGCTCGTATCGTGAGCTTTTCATCCGTGCACCGTGCACGCTTCGCTCGGTCTGAGGAAAGTCCCAACTCACTTCAGTTAAGTTAGTACCAATCTAGCATACATTTAGACGTATTATTAAGCGGTTTGTAGAGCAAACTATAATTTTGGTGGGCATACGAAAACAATGTGAAACGATGTGCTAGTACCTGTGAGCAATGGCCGTCATAAGAAAGTGGGCTTTGGGATACGGAGAGATATAAAGTGTTAGTCCTCGCTGGCAATGGCATATCCGTCATAAGAATGTGTGCTATGGGCGATTGACATGTACTGAATGTCCGAGACAGCGAATCTGCCCTTTGTCATACATAGTCAGCAAGCCAGCTCTAGTCTGTTCGCTTTATTCCGTGTTATTGTATATATCAAAAAATGTCGACTGTAGTCGCCTAACTATTGAAGTCATTTTGGGCCATTGAACCACGATGCGGGATATGTAATACTTATGCAAGCTTAAATGAAACCCATATGCAGACTCTCGAATAAATATCACAGAATATCTGGTTATAAATTTCAGAGTCGCATTTGAATTGGCGTATGATTTACGAGTGTGCTTATCTAGAGTATTTATTTATATTTCCTCGACCACGTCTTGATAATAGCTGCGATACCCCATAGTACCGTTTACTTTACTCCCCTATATATCTAAATGACAGTAAAAGTTAGTCCAATTGTTTCCAGTCTATTACCTCCTACTAAATGCTGATTTAGAGAGCCATAAAAAATCTAACTACTTGTTAATTCACCGATAAGCTTCCTGCGATAACCGGATTATCTAGCTATTTTAATTCTCAGTATCTACCCTCGGACCCATGCGAGAATGCAATAATAATCAATGGTTTTAACCCAAGTTTATTTTATATTTATAAGAGCGATAATAATGCTAATGCCAATCAGTAATACAATAATGCTAGTACAGTTTCCCTCATCCGTTAGCAATCCATAACCTTTAGTTTAATATGTTTTATAGCCCTACTAATACCTCTCTCGCTTCCTTTGGCGTTTAATGTT